>SMDT01000343.1:0-181042 GCA_005392925.1 Aquilaria sinensis | reverse complement strand
AGGCCCCTCTTGATGCCGCGGTAGAGGTTCCTTCTGCCGAGGAGCGGCATAAAAGGAAAGGCAAGGATATTTCCATTGAGGAGCCCCAGGACTCCGAGGATACAGTTGCCGAGATACCGCCAGGTTCGTTTCTTTCGGACGAAGTGTAATAATGCTTTTTATTTTGCCAAAATCTCCTTTGTTTTGACCAGCTTCTCGTTTTTCGTTCAGGGGAGTTACTTACCCCCTCTTGGGCGGCGGAACACGCCAGGAGGCGATCCCTTCGCGATGCCAAAGTCCCGCAAGGGAAAATCCCCAAAGAGCCTTTCTGGACGTTCACGGAGGACATGAACTTGTTCTCCGAGGACTGTCCTCAAATGGCGAAGGAGATCTCAAAGGGGGTGCTCACTGATGCCTCCTTCAGGGCTATTGCGGCAGCCCACCCGGGTGATGACACCCTTGCTGTGAAAGTTACCAAGCATGCTACTCAGGTATGCTTAACACCTTTTCCCCATTATTCCTGAGTGTTTTTGACTCTTACTGATCTTACGTTTACCTTTCTGCAGCTGCTGGGGTATGCCGGTTACCTCCGAGTTTGGGTGGCCAGGCAGTCATCTTTCCGAGCTTCGGCCTTAGAGGCCTTAGAAAAAACAAAGGCCATGTGCTCGGAGTTGGCCCTCAGAAACCAACAGCTGGCAGATGCTTCAGAGAGAGAAGTTGCTGCCCTTCGAGAGGAGTTCCGAAAGGAAAAGGAAGATCTTTCAAGGGACTCCTCCCAGAAGATTTCTGAGCTCGGCGAGCAGGTGGCGGGAACGCTTGCTGCCAACGAAGCGCTTCTACAAGATAAGTCAAAATCTGACAGTCTTATCCTGTCGTTGGTGGCTGAGAAAAGCGCGCTGCTCACCCAGATAGAGTCTTTGAAGGAGCCTGAGAAGAAGAAAAAGAGGAAGGCGCTGAACAAGGAGGTTGCGGATCTGAAGGAAGAGCTCGAGGATCTTGAGATCAAGAAAAATGAATCTGATCAAATGTCGAAGGTCGCCTTCCAGGACGGCTTTTGCCTTGTTCGGCATCAAGTCCTTCAGAGGTTCCCAGATCTGGACCTCTCTTTTTTGGAAGCTTTGAACATTCCCGAGGGTCCTCGGTGGTCTTGGTCGAAGATCGAGTACCTGAAGCTGCCTCCTTCGATTACTGCGCCAAAAAATGGAGCAGAAACTGCTGCCTCTCGGGCTGCCGAGGACTCTTAGGGTATTCTAAGGGCTTGGCCCCCTTTTTTTCCTTTCATCTTTCTGTGCTGCTTCTTCGGGCATTTTGCCTTTGTAAGTTTACTTTTAATGGAAGATCTTTCTTGGTTAAGCTTCTTTAGTATGATTTTGTGTTCCCATTGTCCCGAGTATGTTCGCCTCAAGAGACTTTTTTGGAAAGCCAGCAAAAAATGTATCTAAGTCTTTTTTTAGGGTCTTTTTCCTTTTGTTCCGAACACGTTCGTTCAAGGAACTTCGGAAATTCTGCTCTGGGCTTTTTGTGGTGGGTACCTTTGTGGAATTCTGACTTGCACAATTCGGTATACTTGAGAATTTCTCTGTACTTAGAATATATTTTTTGTACTACATAATTCTTCTGTGGGATACTTTCCCTTAAGCGTAAAATTTTTTCAAGGCGTCTGCGTGCCAAGTATTTTTCAATTCTACGCCTTCGGCATTGCCAAGTCTGTACATGCCCTTTCGTACTTCGGCAAGAACCAGATAAGGTCCTTCCCAGTTCATGTGAAGTACTCCGTGGGATGGCCTTTGAGGTGCAAAATCAGCCTTTCGGAGAACGAGGTCCCCCTTCTTGATTTCTTTTGCCCTGGCCCGTAAGTTTATAGCCGCGGCCACTCTTTGCTGAAAAGCTTTTCTTCTTAGTTCGGCTATTTCTCTGTGTTCGCCGACGAGGTCAAGCTTGGTTCTTAAGTCGAGGTTGTTTCCTTCTTCATCAAATACTTGCACCCGTACTGATGGTCGGACTATCTCGATTGGGATAATGGCCTCTGTACCGAAGATGAGAGAGAAGGGAGTCTCCCTTGTGGCTCTTCGGGGCGTCATTCGGTAGCTCCATAATATGCTTTGGAGTTCTCCCGGCCATTTTCCTTTTGCTTCCCCTAATCTCTTTTTTAGGCCATCTTTTATGGTCCTGTTAGATACTTCCACCTGCCCGTTGCTTTGGGGGTGAGCTACTGGGGCGAAATGCATCTTTATTTCGAGGTTGCTGATAAATTCCTGGAATCCTTTGTCTATGAACTGGGAACCATTATCAGCTACTAGTACCCTCGGTATACCGAATCTGCAGACAATGTTTTTCCATACGAACTTCTGCACCTCCCTTGCCGAGATAGTTGCCAAGGGTTCCGCCTCCACCCATTTGGAGAAATAATCTACTGCTACTACGCAGAACTTCACGCCTCCGGGCGCTGTGGGTAGTGGCCCAATAAGGTCTATACCCCAGACCGCGAAGGGCCAGGGGTAGTCGGCCGAAGTTACCATTTCCGAGGGTGCCCTCTGGATGTTCGCGTGTCTCTGGCAACTACCACATTTCCGGATGAACTGCCTTGCGTCCTTTCTCAGGGTAGGCCAGAAGTATCCTTGGCGGAGTATTACTGCTGCAAGGGCGTCGGTTCCAATGTGTGAACCACACATACCTTCGTGAACTTCTTCGAGGATCATTTCAGTGTCCTCTTCGTCAACGCATCTCTGCAGTGGATTCGCGTACCCCTGCCGGTACAACTCTTCGCCAATCAGGAAGAACCGACCGGAGCGCCTTCGTAACTTCGCAGCGTCGCCGGGGTCTTGGGGTAGCACGTTTTCTGCGAGGTATCTTTTTATTGGATATTTCCATCCTTTTCCCGAGGTTGCTATGCTTAACACTGAGATGCTCGGATGTTCTAGCAACTCAGTGTATGTTTTTTATTTCGCCAAGCAATCTGCCTCAGTGTTATTCCGCCGAGGTACGTTTTTTATTTGTACAGCGTCAAACTCTTGGATGAGTCTTGCTACCAACTCGTGATACTTTGCCAAGGTTGGGTCCTTCGCCCCGTAGTCTCCGGCCGACTGCCGAACTACTAGCTGGGAATCGCTGTGAGCTTTCAAGTTTCTGATGCCAATTTTTCTGGCCAAGCGCAATCCTGCTACAAGGGCTTCATACTCGGCCACATTGTTAGTGACTTTGAAACTGAATTTGATGGCCTTCCTTACCTCTAGGCCTTCGGGACCTCTGATAATTACCCCGGCTCCCTGGTGTTCGGACCCCGAGGCTCCATCAACATGCAAGGTCCACTCTGGCTCACCTTTGTTGGGATCTAAACGGCTATCCTCAGTGGCGGGTATTTCAGCGATAAAATCTGCCAATGCTTGAGCTTTTATGGCCTTCCGAGGTTCATAGGTTATATCGTGCTCGCCGAGCTCTATGCACCACTTGGAGAGCCTCCCTGAATGGTCAACTCTCCTCATGACATCCCGTAGTGGTAAACTACTTCGAACGATGATGGGGTGAGCCTGGAAGTATGGTCGCAGCCTTCTCCCTGCAAGCACCAAGGCGTATATAGCTTTTTGCAGCAGAGGGTACCTGACTTCGGCGCCATGCAGGGATTTGCTTACATAGTAGACCGGCCATTGCTTTGGGCCTTCTTCTTTTACGAGGACCGAGCTTATTGCTTTTTCCGTGACTGCGAGGTATAGTACAAGGGGCTCCCCTTCGCGAGGTTGTCGCAGAGTCGGCAGGGTGGCCAGGTAGATTTTGAGTTCTTCCCAGGCTTTTTGGCAATCTTTATCCCAGGGATGATCATCCCTTCCAAGGTTGCACTCCTTTTTTGTTGCCTTAGTGAGGATTTTGAAGAAAGGTCGACACCGATCCCCGTACCTGGAAATAAACCTGCTAAGAGAGGTTATTCTTCCAGTGAGTCTTTGCACATCTTTCACTGTGGCAGGAGTTCGAAACTCGAGTAAAGCCTTGATTTTTTCCGGGTTGGCGTCGATGCCTCTTTCGGATACCATGTACCCTAGGAATTTTCCCGAGGTTACCCCGAAGATGCACTTTTCGGGATTGAGGCGGATCCCGAAGGTTATGAGCTTTTGGAAGGTTTCCTCTAGATCTGCAACATGGTTGCCAGGTGTCTTGCTCTTGACTATCATATCGTCAACATATACTTCCATGTTTCTCCCCATTTGGTCCATAAAGACTTTGTTCATTAATCTTTGGTATGTGGCTCCTGCATTTTTGAGCCCGAAGGGCATCCTGACGTAGCAGTATGTTCCTCCCTCGGTGATGAAGGCGGTTTTTTCTTCATCTTCGGGGTCCATTCTTATTTGATGGTAGCCACTGAAGGCGTCTAGGAAGCTTAGGAGTCCATATTCAGCGGTTGAATCTACCAGTTGGTCTATTGGTGGGAGAGGGTATGAGTCTTTCGGGCAAGCGTCGTTCAAATTTCTGAAGTCAATGCACATCCGGAGCTTACTGTTGCCTTCTTTTGTGGCAATGACCACGTTGCTTAACCATTCAGGGTACTTGACCTCCCTGATGACTTTAGCATCTAACAGGCGCTGGACTTCGGTTTTGACAAAGTTGCTCTTATGGGCTGAGATGCTTCGTTTCTTTTGCCGGACGGGCTTTGCATCCGGACTTACTTTGAGGCTATGCTGTATTATGCTAGGGTTTACCCCTGGCATGTCTTTCGGCGAGTAGGCAAACAGGTCTTTATTCGTCAGTAGAAAGGATACAATATTTTTCTTGTCTCCTTCGGCCAAGCTCTTCCCTATCCGGGTAGATTGTCCTGGGACAAGTTCTACTGCTTCCTTTTCCGCTTTCGCGAGATCTTCTTCTTTGCTCTTCTCCGGCATTTTTGCCTCTATTGCTTGTGTAAAGTTATTTGTCGGTGCTTTTCGTGCTTTTACAAACACCTTTCTTACTTTGGCTTGATCTATGAAGATTTCTGCGTCTCCATCCTTGGTGGCGAATGTGATAGTCAAATATTTCACATCAGGGCGGATATGCAAGTTTCCCTGTGTTTGCCTTCCGAGGATGACGTTGTAGGCAGAAGGAACGTCCATGACAATGAACCTTGTCATTATGGAAGCATATAAGTCAGCTGCTCCATCTGTTGAAGTTCCCTTCAACATCAGGGGGAGATCGATCATTCCGAGGACGGGCAGCTCGGAGGGTCCAACCCCGAAAGTGGGCGAGGTGACAGGTTTGAGCTTGCTGGCGTGGATGCCTAAGTTCAGCAGTAAATGAGAAAATAGGACGTCAGCGTTTGATCCATCATCAAGCAGCACTCTTTTGACGTCCCAGTTCCCTATTCTTGCCATGATCAACAGCGGATCGTCATGGGGAAAGATGACGGTGGATCCATCCTTGCGGGCCAGTTTCTTTGTTGGATTCTGATATTCCATGACCGCGATCTCTCTGACCTTCCGCTTTCTTTCCGAGGATGGGAGCCCTGTGGTGATTGTTTGTATTACCCCTGCCGGAGGTGGGGGGCGCCTTTTCGGACTTCGGTTCCTTCGTCTGTCGGAGTCATACTCCTCATCTTTGGCCCTTTCCTCCTCGTCTTTTTTCCTTTTCGGAGAAGGCATCCGCAGATATTTCCGAAGTTGGCCTTGTTTGATTAGCGACTCAATGTACTTCCTTAACTGGAAGCAATCTTCGGTGTCGTGGCCGTGGTCGCGGTGAAACTGGCAGAACTTCTTGATGTTTTTCTTGTTATCGGCGGTCATGGCCCTCGGTCGCCGAATCTGCGTCCCTTGCCTTTCCAATGTCATGAGGATGTTAGCCCGCGTGGTGTTGAGGGGTGTGAAGGTTGGGGGTTTCCTTCCCCGCATCCTCCGGGGTCGACCTGCTTGTTCAGTTTGGTGCCGTGCTTGTCGGTCGGGCCCTTCGGCGTGGGGATAACCGGACTTCGGGACAGCCATTCTCAGCTCTTCGGCCGTCATGTGCTGTTCGGCCCTTCGGTAGAATTCTCCGAGGGTGTCCGGGGGGTCCTTTGAGAACTCGTAAAACAGCTGTGAGTCTCGCCGAAGGCCCCGTGTCATGGCGAGAATGCGTATTTCTGGCCGGAAGTCCGGGACGCTCAGAGCTTCCCTGTTGAACCTTTCGACATAGTCTCGGATGGTTTCTCCGTTTCTCTGCTCTATGTCGAACATCTGAACAGGCATCTTCGCCGTTGGCCGGCTTCCAATGAATTGCTGTGTGAATGCCGTAGACAACTCCTGGAATTCAGTAATGGTTCCTGGAGGCAATGAGTTATACCATGCAGTTGCTGGCCCTGTGAGGGTGACTTCGAAGCACTTGCACATAGTGGCGTTGTCGGCGCCGTGCATTATCATGCTGCGCCGGTACTTGGTCAGATGGGCCTGTGGATCTGTTCGGCCATCATAAATCTCCAGCCAAGGTACTCTGAAGTCACCTGGCATGGCTGCCTCAACGACAGCCTGAGTGAATGGGGAGTCATCTTCGCAGAAGGTCCCCGTCAATCTGGCCCAGACAGGTTTTCTGGCCACTTTTTTTTCCACCTTGTCTAGCCGTGCTAGTATCCTCTCCATGAGGATCGTGACGTTGGGCCCTTCTTCTGGGAAGGGAGATCGCCGGGGCCTTTTCGGGAAGCGAGTTCGGCGGTGAGGAGACTGAGACCTTGCCTCAGGCGACGAACTCCTTCACTGTGAGACTTTTGGTCACTTGGATCCCGCTAGTCCCAAAGGCCGTTTTCGGAGGGGTACATCTTCAGTAGAAGATTCTTCACGCGGGTTTCCGCTTCCCGAACTGCGGTGGGCCGACTTAGGGCTTCTCTCCCGAGGGCGTACTGGTGAGGGAGGTTTTTGGGCTTGAGCCTGTTGTGGCCACCTTTGGTTCATCTGTTGCGTCATTTCTGCTATAACAGAACGTTGAAAGTCCTGTAGAAAGCTCATAGTGATGACTAGGGCTCGGTCTTCCTCGGGCGCAAAAGTCCCTGGGGGTGTTTGCTCAAGAGCCGGTTGGTTCTCAGGCGTGGACGGGGACCTCGGGAGTCCCTTGTCCTTAGAATGCCGAGTTTCAACGACGGCGATCTCAGAGCGGTCTCCCACAAACGGTGCCAAATGATGCCCGGTGGCTTCATCGTTGAGGGTCATGTTGAATGGTGGAGAGACTTCCTGCGAGGAAGAACGCCTAGAGGCTAGATCGACGACGGAAGTGCATCTAAGAAACTCAAAAAAAGTGGGTCAGGAGGTCCCCGGGGTGTTGTTCCGGGGAGGAGCCTCCGACGCCCAAGTCAGTAATGCTGAAAGAAGGTGGAGGAAATAGCACTAAGAGGCTTAGTGGACTCGCCTGGTAGTGCTTTCTCAGAGAGGGAGAGTCGGATTGTCCGTGTCCCCCTGCCAAGGCTTGTTTCCTGGTGTTTATAGGAATGTCTAGCCCGTTCAGATCGTGACACGTGTTCGGTCACATGTTCTCTGAATTTCTGGACATAGGGGACAAGTAGCCGGTGGCAGTCTCCTTGACCCCTGAACCGAGACAGGCAGTGACGTGACCTGAATGGTGTCAGCGTGTCAGACCGCCGTTTGGGGCGGTCTGTAGTGTTAGTGGGCGACATGTCAGAGGCTCCTTAAATGTTCCTGCCGTACTCCCGAGATCCCTTGGCGAGGTCGTCTTCAGGTACGGACGATGCCTCTTCGGGAAACATGCTCGTAGTTCGGGGGTTCCTATATTCAGGAGTTCCACCTTCGGAGAGATCGTGTTCGGCCCGCTATAGCTGGTGCCTCTTTTCCAAAGGCGATCTGCTTAATACCTCAGGGGGTTAGTAGTATCCTCAAGTTTCCTGGCGTGCCGAGCTCGAGTTCTTCGGCTTTGCTCCTGAGGTGTGTAATCCCACCTTTTCTCGGGCAGCGTCAGGTTTCCTGGCCATTCTTTCGGCAGAGAGTTCGGCCAGATAGAGGCGGTAGCCCTTTGGCTATCAGTTACCATTTTCCGAACCCAACTAAAAGCCAGACTTCGGTTTCCCCCCGCAAAGATGATTTGTGATTTTTTCCAATTCCATGGCATAGCCGTGAATCAATTTCCTCCCAACTCATACTGCTATTTCAACGCCTTTTTCTCCATGTGCGGGGTCTTCGGGGTAGAACCCCATTTTATCCTATTCATGCAGTATTACAAGCTCTATCCGATCCCGAAGGGTGGCTTTTATTTCATGCTACCTCGGGGATCTGGGAGAAAAAAATTCATGTTCACCTTCGCTACCAAAAATAGCTGACAAGGATGTCAAAGGAAGTTCTTCTTCCTAAAGGTTGCAGAGGCCTGGTCGCATGTTCCGACTAAGTGGGCTTGGGGGAAGCTGGAGATGGATGTCATTGATCCCAAGAAGTTGCTAACTCCCAAGTTGGCAGTGAGCTTTGCAGACTTCAATAGACATATCCGTGCTGTCGCCAACTGGGATGCCGAGGTCCCTCCGTGCTCCCTCTACCGCTTCCCCATCATGTGGAAGCTCATGACCGAAGAGGTCCTTCGGGAATTGGGGGTAGTTAAGGAGCATAAGACGAATCTCGGCATGCCAGCTCCTGCCATCGGGGGGAAGGAGTCCTGGCTAGTGAAGCTCCTTCGGGGGGAGCTCACTTACGCAGCCTTTTTTGAAAGTGAGTTTTCTTTCAAATTTTTCAATATAAGTATCTGTCTGGACTCACACTGATGTTTTCCTTTCTTTTCAGAGATGGGCGACGAGTCTGTTGCCTACTATAAGTCTTTCTTCCTCGGTCAGGCCGAGTAGGGGGAACAAACGAAGAAAGGCATCTCCAAGAGGCGCAAGACTATTAGGACCGGATCATCTTCGGCCAAGAAGGTGAAGCAGGACACCCTTCTTCCACCCCCGGAGGATGTGGTGGAGAGGTCGGCGGTGACATCGCAACTTCCACCAAGCCTGAAACTCCCGCCGAGCCTGAAACTCCCCCCGAGCTTGAAACTACCGCCGAGGTTCCTATCGGGGTGGTTACTGTTGCTACTGCTTTGAGTCCCACCATGTCGGTGGATCTTTTGGGCTCTTTGGCAGGGGGTTCCTTTGCCGAGGAGTTGGAAAGATGCCGAGGAGACAAAGGCAAGCATATTCCTTCTGACGTGGAGGAGGTTCGAGACTCCGATGATGACATTGCTGAGGTTATGCCCGGTTCATCTCGTACTTCTTTTTAGTACTCGTATCCTCATAACTTGGATAGTTAAGGAACCTTGTCTGAGTTATGCTTTTAACTTCGCAGAGGATCTGGTCCTCAGCTTGGATTGTTGAGCATGCCAGGAGGCGGGCTCTTGGAGATTCCCACATCCCGAAGGACAAGGTTCCAAGGGAGACGTTCTGGTCTTTCACAGAGGACATGATTCTGTTCTCCGAGGATTGCCGGGAAATGGCTCCACAGATGGCGAGGGGCATGCTCACTCAGGCTTCCTTCAAGGTAGTTGTTGAGGAGTGTGCCTCCGAGGATGCCCTTTCCACTAGGGTCTCCGAGCACGCTGCCCAGGTAGTTCTTTAGGCCTCTTCATTTTCCCTCCCACTTTTTTGTCTAAGTGTTTTGGCTTTCCTTGTGTAAATTTCACTAAGTACCTTTTTTTTGTAGCTCCTGGGGTATAGTGGATACCTTCAAGCTTGGGCAGCAAAGCAGTCTTCGGTTTGAGTTTGGGCCGAAGATAAATTAGCGAAGGACAAGGTCTTCTACACTAACTCAGTTGTGACGAACACCGAGTTGAGCCGAATAGCCGAGGAGAGGGTTGCCAAGCTTCGGGAGGAATTCTTGAAGGGCCAAGAGGAGCTCTTAAAGGATTTCTCCAAGAAGATGTCTGACCTTGGTGAGAAGGTTGTGAGCTTATCCTCGGCCAACGAAGCCATTCAGATGGAGAAAGAAGAAGAGGCTGCTTTCCTGACGAAGGCTCTCACTGACAACGCCGAGCTTCAAGCCACTGTTGAGTCACTGAAGAAGGATTCGTAGAAGAAGAAGAAGATAAAGGAGTTGGAAAAGGAGGTTGCGAATCTTCAGAATGAGGTTAATGACTTGGACGTCGAGAAAGACAATGCCGTTCAGGCGACCAAGGTTTCCTTTTTGGGACGGCTTCTGCCTAACTCGTCACCAAGTTCTGAAAGAATATCCGGAACTCGACCTTTCCTTCTTGGCTCCCTTGGATATTCCCGAGGGGCCTCGGTGGACTTGGTCGAAGATCGAGCTCCTCAACCTGTCGTTTTCCCCTCCTCATGCACCAAAGGCGGCGTCCAAAGACACAGGAGCCGAAGCTTCCCATGACGCCGGGATCCCTTAGATATTCTAGGGCCTTTGCTTTCTTCTTTTCTTTGTATTTTTCTTCTTGTAACCTTCTCCTTGTACCAAGACCTTCTTCAATAAATTTTCCTTCATAATTTGGTTAAGTCTTTTGAGCAATTTTTGTTTCCTAGTTGTCCCGGCCACTTTCGGTCAGGGGACTTCGGAAAGGTATATTTTGCTCATTTCATTGGCCAACCTTTGGGTAAACATTCGTTGTTGATGAAGTTCCCTTAGACCCATTTTAGCCTGCCCTCGTTGGCCGTACTCGATAGACTTCACCTTTTTTGGGCATATAACCCAATCAACTTTAGAAGGAAAACGTGACTTTTGGTAGTGCGTGCTCCAGCTTTGTTCAGCGAGTACTCTCAGATAGGGGAAAACTTCTGTACTTAGAAAAAAATTCTAACTTGTAGAATTTCTCACCTAAAATTCTGAGTATAGAATTTCTTTTAAGGCATCCGAGTGCCATGTATTTTTCAGTTCTCCCCCTTCGATGTCGCCAAGCTTGTATACTCCCTTTCGGACCTCGTTTAGGACCAAGTAAGGCCCTTTCCAGTTTGGCCGAAGTAGCCCATAGGACGGTTTTCAAGGTTCAAACTTGGCCTTTTGGAAGACGAGGTCTTCTTTCCTAATTCCTTTTGGCCTAACACGCAGGTTTGTGCTCATGGCCGCCCTTTGCTGAAAGGCCTTTCTTCTGAGCTCGGCCACTTCCCTGTGTTTGTCAACTAGGTCGAGCTTAGTTCTCAATCTGAGGTTGTTTCCCCTTTCATCAAACACTTGTACTCTAACTGGTGGCCTTATTACTTCAATAGGGGTTATGGCCTCTGTACTGGAGATAAGTGAGAAAAGTGTCTCCCCCGTGGCCCTCGGGTTGTTTGTCTGATAACTCCACAGTACATTAGGAAGTTCTCCTGGCCACTCGCCCTTTGCTTCCCCCAACCTCTTTTCCAGTCCCTCTTTTTTAGTTTTGCTGGCTACCTTTACTTGTCCATTGCTCTGGGGCCGAGCTAATGGGGTGAAGTGCGTTTTAATTCTGAAGTTGGTGACGAATTCTTGGAATCCCTTGTCCATAAACTGGCAACCATTATCGGCCACTGTCACCGTTGGTATGCCAAATCTGCAGATCATGTTCTTCCAGATGTACTTTTGTATATCCTTTGCCGAAATAGTTGCCAGGGGCTCTACCTCCACCTACTTAGTGAAGTAGTCTGATGCTATTACACAGAACTTTACTCCTCCAGGTACTATCGGGAGAGGCCTGATGAGGTCTATGCCCCATACTGCAAAGGGGCAAGGGTGATCTGCCGAGGTTATCTACTCTGAAGGCAGCCTTTGGGTGCTAGCATGTCTTTGGCCATTTTCACACTTCCTGGACGAATTGTCTTGCACCCTTTTTACCAATACATCTCTTGATGCCCAGCAGCATCTTCGTTGGGTGACATTATGACTTGGGGAGGGACTTCCTGAGAGGGAGAACATCTGGTGCAAAGGTTTCCCAGAGGAGCGTGCCTGAAATGCTCAGAAAAGAGGGTTAGGAGGTCCCCGGAGTGTTTTTCCGGGGAGGAGCCTCCGACGCCCAAGTCAGGGTCCTGAGAGGAGATAGAGGAGGAACACTAGGAGGTTAGATGACCTTGCCAGTGTGTGTTTTTTCAGGGGGAAATGGTCTGATGCCTTGCCAGGTCCTGGTCCCTAGTATTTATAGGAGTGCCCAGCCCATTCAGATTACGACACGTGTTCGGCCGGATGTTTTCTGTACCTTCGAGCATAGGGGACAAGTAGCCGTTTATATGCTCTTTGAGTCTTGCACTGAGACAGGTTGTGACAAGACTTGAACGGCGTCGGCGCGTCAGACCACCGTTTGAGGCAGCGTGTAGCGCCTATGGGCGACATGTCAGAGGCTCCTTAAATGGTCATGCCGTACTCCTTAGGTCCTTCGGGCGTGACCGTCCTTTGGTACGGATGCTCTTCTTCGGGAATCATGCCCGTAGTTCGGGGATTTCCCAGATTCGGGGTTCCGCCTTTGGGGAGAGTCTTTCTTGTCTGCAATAGCTGGTCTTTTATCCCCGAAGGTGATCTGTTCGGTCCCCCGAGGGAGCCGGCGACATCTCTGAAATTTCTGACGTTTTGGCCGAAATCATGAGTTCGAGACATTTGGCTTCGCTTCTTCCGAGGTCAGTGTTAGCGCCTCCTTCGGATGACGCCAGGTTTTCCAACCACGCTTTTGGCAGGAAGTGTGTGTTGAGAGAGGCGATAGCCCTTCAGCTATCACAGGCCCCTCCTCTAGAAGCCGAAGTGGAAACTTCGGCTTGTCAGCTTTCGGAGAGGGTCCTTTGGGGACGTGGGCGTAATACCTGTGCCGAAGATGGACCTTCTGTCTGAAGACGTAATCTGTTCACTCAAAACCTGTCTTTTGGTGTCTTCGAGGTAACCGGCTTCTCTCCTTTTGTAAGTCTGCGCAACGTCGCGTCTCGTAACTGGCGTGTCAGTCTGGAGCGGCGCGCCCAGGGTTTAGGGCTGTCAGAAGGCGTGACCCTCTTTCGGCGTGATGGCTGACACGTGGCAGCTTGTTAGTGGCGGGGACTGCATCGGATACAGCGGGCGCGCCTTTTTACGCGCAATGAGCGGTTATGGCGACTGTTCGCCTTCACGGAGTACTTATGATGCCTGTTCGCCTACCCCTCCCCTTGGCCTATATATATGCTACTCAGTCATAACCTCCTTTTGCTTCTGCTTTTGCTTCCTTCCTGCTTTCTGATTCTCTCCTGTTTTTTTTGCGGCGGTGCTGTTGACGGAGTTTTTTCTGGCCACTTTTCGCGACAGCGACTTCAAACCTAGACTTTGGCAAAAGATTCGGTGGGTTTTGATTTTTAGAATCCTTTGATTTTAAAGCTTTCCCGAAGTTGGTTTTTTCATTCAAAAATGTCTTTGCCAACTTGCTGGCGTCCCCTTCTCGGTCACACTTGCTGTACGAGCTCAGAAAAATTAGAAAGATGGATCGCAAAATTCTTTCTTCCTTCTTACACCACCACCAGACTTCCTGGACCTCAGGAGGTCAGTTTTACGAACCGCCAAAATGAGGTTACCATTTTTCACTCCCAACTGAAGGCCGGACTTCGGTATCCTCCTTCGAGGGTGATTTGTAACTTTTGCCAATTTCATGGCATTGCCGTAAATCAACTTAACCCGAACTCGTACTACTACTTTAACGCCTTCCTTTGTATATGCGGCATTTTCAAAATAGAACCCCATTTCATTCTTTTTTTGCAGTACTATAAACTCTATACTGTCCCGAAGGGTGGCTTTTACTTTATGCTACCTCGGGGATCGGGGAGCAAAGAGTATACGTTCACCTTCGCCACTAAGGACAGCTGGCGAGGGTGGCAACAAAAGTTTTTCTTTCTTAAGATGGAGGAGGCCTGGTCGTACGTTCCGATTAAGTGGGCTGGGGCAAAATTGGAGATGGATGTCATAGACCCGAGGATGCTGCTGACTCCTGAGCTGGCAACCAGATTCGCGGACTTTGACAGATGGATCCGAGCAGTCTCTGACTGGGATTCTGAGGTCCCTTCGCGCTCCCTCTACCCTTTCCCCATCATGTGGAAACTGATGACCGAAGAGGTCCTTTGGGAACTAGGGGTAGTGAAGGAGCATAAGACGGACCTCGGGATGCCGGCTCCTGGCATCGCCGGGAAAGACTCCTGGCTGGTGAAACTCCTTCGGAAGGAGGTTACTTACGAGGCTTTTTGTGAGAGTAAGTTATCCAAAAAATTTTGTTATGGAAACCACTTAGGCTCACACCGATATTTTCCTTCTTTTTCAGAGATGGGCGACGAATCTGGTGCCTACTACATGGCGCTCTTCCTTGGTCAAGCCCAGAAGGGCGAGCAGACAAAAAAGGCCGCCTCCCAAAGATGGAAAACGTCTGGGGCCGGGCCATCCTCAGCAAAACGTGCGAAGAAAGACGCGCCTCCTCCTCAGCCAGAAATTCCCGAGGAGGTACGCGAAGAGCCTGACATGGCTGCTGTCCCTCCGACTGAAGTCACTGCTGACGCTCCCCTTCGGAGTCCCACTTCCTCAGCTGCTCTTCTGGATGCCCTGGTGGAAGTCTCTTCCGCCGAGGAGCGCCGTAAGAGCAAAGGCAAGGAGATCTCTACCGAAGGGGTCCATGACTCCGACGATGACGTAGCCGAGCCACCAGGTTCGTTTTCTAGACAAGTCTGCAATGCCTTTATCTTTTGAACTTTAAGGATTACTTGTCTTGACAAACTTCTTTTCTTTGTCGTGCAGAGGAGGTACCACCTTTGGGATGGATGGTCGAGCACGCCCAGAAACGGGCCCTTCGGGATTCCCATATCCCGAAGGGGAAAATCCCGAGGGAGCCTCTCTGGTCGTTTACGGAGGACATGAACTGGTACTCCGGTGACTGCCCGCAAATGGCCAACCAAATTTCGAAGGGATCCTCACTGAGGCCTCCTTCAAGGCCATTTCCGAGGCATGCCCGGATGATGAGTCCCTTGTTGCAAGGGTTTCCGAGCACGCTGCCCAGGTATATATTATGACTTTTTTTTTTCCTTTTGATTTTTTCTAAGTACTTGGCTCATTTTTCGCTTTTCTGAATTTGTTCTTACTTCTTTGCAGCTGTTGGGGTATACCGGCCTCCTCAGAGTTCGGGCAACGAAGCAAGCGGCTTCCGAGTCTCGGCCTTAGATTGCATGGAAAAATCTAAGGCCATGTGCTCTGACTTGGTTGCGAAGAACAGGGAGATGGCTCTGGCTACGAAGAAGGAGGTTGCTACCGTTCGAGAGGAGTTCTTGAAGGAAAAAGAAGAACTTTTGAAGGACTCCTCCCATAAGATTTCTGACCTCAGCTCCAAGGTGGCCGAGCTGACTTCGGCAAACGAAGCCTATCAAAAGGAGAAGTCAGAGTTGGAGGCTCTTCTGGCGAAGGCGCTTGCTGAGAAGGCCGAGCTCCAGGCCAAGGTCGAGTCTTTGGAGAAGGAGCCAAACAAGAAGAAGACGAGGGCACTGAAGAAGGAGATCGCAGATCTGGAGAGGGAACTTGACGCCTTAGGGGTCGAGAAGGATAAAGCCGACGAAATGACAAAGGTCGGTTTTCAAGATGGCTTTTGTCTCGCTCGGCATCAAGTCCTTCAGAGGTTCCCAGATCTGGACCTCTCTTTTTTGGAGGCCCTAAACATCCCCGAGGGGCCTCGGTGGTCTTGGTCCAAGATCGAGCACCTCAAACTGCCCTTCCCTCTTCCGGCATCGAAGGCGGTGGACAAGGACGCAGAAGCTGGCGGTTCCCGGGATCCCGAGATTCCTTAAGTTGTTTTAGGGTCTTTTGCCTTCTTTTTCTCCTTTTTCGTACTTCTTCTTTTGGAGAACCTCCTTCTTTGTAAGCAGATCCTTTGTTAATAAAGACTATTTCTTTCTTTTGAAAAAATTTGGCTAAGTCTTTTGCAAGTTTTTTCCATTGTCCCAAACACATTCGCTCAAGAGACTTCAGAAAATCATACCTACGTCGATCACCCTCGCGAAATTCTAACTTGTAAAATTAATGTTTAAGAATTTAGGCTAAGTCTTTTGTACTTAGAATTTTTTTCTAACTTGTACAGTACAACTTTTCCACCAAAATCCTAAGCATAGAATTTTTTCAAGGCATCCGAATGCCATGTATTTTTTAATTCTATGCCTTCAGCGTCGCCTAGCTTGTAAACTCCTTTTCATACTTCGGCCAGTACCAGATAAGGACTTTCCCAATTTGCGTGAAGTACCCCGTGGGATGGCCTCCGGGGTCCAAATTTAGCCTTTCGGAGAACAAGGTCTCCTTCCTTTATTCCCTTTGGCTTGGCTCACAAATTTATAGCCGCAGCCACTCTTTGCTAAAAAGCTTTTCTTCTCAGCTCGGCTATTTCTCTGTGTTCGCTGATGAGGTCAAGCTTGGTTCTCAAGTCGAGGTCATTTCCCCTTTCATCAAACACTTGCACTCGCACCGATGGCTGTACTACCTCGATTGGGATGATAGCCTCCGTACCGAAAACAAGTGAAAAAGGTGTCTCCCCTGTGGCTCTTCGGGGTGTTGTTCGATAGCTCCATAACACACTTGGGAGCTCTCCTGGCCATTTCCCTTTTGCTTCCCCCAGCCTTTTTTTCAGACCATCTTTTAAGGTCCTGTTAGATTCTTCTACTTGCCCATTGCTTTGGGGGTGAGCTACTGGGATGAAGTGGATCTTTATTCCAACGTTGTTGATAAATTCTTGGAATCCTTTGTCTATAAACTAAGACCCATTGTCGGCTACTAGTACCTTCGGTATGCCAAATCTGCATACAATGTTCTTCCATACGAACTTCTGCACATCTTTTTCCGAGATAGTCACCAATGGTTCTGCCTCGACCCATTTAGAGAAATAGTCTACTGTGACTATGCAGAACTTTATGCCTCCAGGCACTGTCGAGAGTGGCCCAATGAGGTCTATGCCCCAAACTGCGGAGGGCCAAGGGAAGTCAGCCGAAGTTACCAATTCCGAGGGTGTTCTTTGGATATTCGAGTGTCTTTGGCAATTACCACACTTCTAGACGAACTGCCTAGCATCCTTTCTTAGGGTAGGCCAAAAGTATCCTTGGTGAAGTATCACTGCTGCTAGAGCATCGGTTCCAATGTGCGAACCGCAAGCGCCTTCGTGAACTCCTTCGAGGATCATTTTAGTATCCTCTTCCCCAACACACCTCTGTAGTGGATTTGCATACCCCTATCGATATAACTCTTCTCCAATCAGGAAGAAACGACTGGAGCATCTTCGCACTTTTGATGCTTAGGTGGCGTCTTCGGGGAGTGCACTGGTTGCGAGATATCTTTTTATCGGATCTTTCTAGCCTTTTCCCGAAGTTACTATACTCAGCACTGCGATGCTTGGGTGGTTTAGCACCTCGGTGCATGTTTTCGATTTTGGCAAGCAGTCTGCCTTGGCATTATCTCGACGAGGCACATTTTCGATTCGTACGACGTCGAACGCTCGGATAAGCTTTGCTACCGGTTCATGGTATTTTTCCAAGGTTGGGTCCTTCGCCCCATAGTCCCCTGCTGTTTGCCGAACTACCAGCTGGGAATTGCTGTGGGCTTTCAAGTTTCTTACACCAATTTTTCTGGCTAGTCGTAACCCTGCTATGATAGCTTCGTACTCAGCCATATTGTTGGTGACGTTAAAGCTGAACTTGATGGCCTTCATTACTTCTAGACCTTCGGGGCCTCTGGTAATTACCCCAGCTCCCTGGTGTTTGGAGCCTGAGGCTCCGTCTACATACAAAGTCCATTCTGGTCACCTTCACCAGGATCTGAATGGCTATCCTCGGTGATGGGTACTTCGGCAATGAAGTTTGCCAGGGCTTGAGCTTTTATGGCTTTCCGAGGTTTATAGGTAATGTCTTGTTCGCCAAGCTCTATGCACCATTTGGAAAGCCTTCCCGAGTGATCAACTTTCTTCATGACGTCCCGTAGAGGTAGACTACTTCGGACAATGATAGGGTGAGCCTGGAAATATGGTCGTAGCCTTCTTCCTGCCAGTACCAAGGCATATATAGCTTTTTGTAGCAATGGATACCTGACTTCAGCACCGTGCAGGAACTTGCTTACATAATAAACCGGCCATTGCTTCGGCCCTTCCTCTTTCACAAGGACCGAGCTTACTGCATTTTCTGTGACGGTGAGGTATAATACGAGGCGCTCTCCCCCGCGAGGTTGTCGCAAAGTGGGTAGACGGGTTAAGTAGATTTTGAGTTCTTCCTAGGCCTTTTGGCAATCCTCATTCCAAGGATGATCATCACTTCCAAGGTTGCCCTCCTTTTTTGCCGCCTTAGTGAGGACCTTAAAGAATGCTCGACACCAGTCTCCATACCTGGAAATAAAAATGCTAAGAGAGGTTATCCTTCTAGCGAGTCTGTGCACGTCTTTTATTGTGACCGGAGTTCGGAACTCGAGCAAAGCCTTAATTTTTTCTGGGTTAGCATCAATGCCTCTTTTTGATACCATGTATCCAAGAAACTTTCCCGAGGTTACTCCGAAGATGCACTTTTCAGGGTTATGGCGGATCCCGAAGGCTCTGAGCTGGTGGAAAGCTTCCTTTAGATCTGCGACGTGGTCGTTAGGCAGTTTGCTTTTGACTATCATGTCATCGACATAAACTTCCATGTTCCTCCCCATTTGGTCATTAAAGACCTTGCTCATCAACCTCTGGTACGTAGTTCCTGCATTTTTGAGCCCGAAAGGCATTCCGATGTAACAATACGTCCCACCTTCAGTGATGAAGGCGGTCTTCTCCTTGTCTTCAGGGTCCATCCTTATTTGATGATACCCACTGAATGCGTCTAGGAAACTTAGGAGCCCATATTCGGCAGTTGAGTCTACCAATTGGTCTATTGGTGGGAGGGGGTATGAATCTTTTGGGCAAGCATCGTTCGAGTTTCTGAAGTCGATGCACAATCGGAGCTTACTGCTCCCTTCTTTTGTGGCAATAACCACATTGCTTAACCATTCGGGGTACTTGACCTCCCTGATTACACCAGCGTCCAATAAGCGCTGGACTTCGGTTTTGACAAAGTTATTTTTATGGACTAAGATGCCTTGTTTCTTTTGCCGGACAGGTTTTGCTTCCGGACTTACTTTAAGGCTATGCTGTATTACGCGAGGGTCTACCCCTGGCATATCTTTCGGCGAGTAGGCAAACAAGTCTTTATTCATTAGTAGAAAGGATACAAGTTTTTTCTTGTCACCTTCGGCCAAGTTTTTTCCTATTCGGGTACTTCGGCCTGGGACGAGTTCTACTTCCTCCATTTCTACTTTCGCGGAATCTTCTGCCCCACCCTTTTTCGGTTTTCCACCTGGCAAAGCCTCTGCCTCTACAGTTTGTGCGAAGTTGTTTCCTGGAGCTTTTCGTGCCTTGACGAACACTTTCCTTACTTTGCCCTGATCAATGAAAATTTATGCGTCTCCATCCTTGGTGGCGAAAGTGACAGTTAAGTATCTTACATCAGGGCGAATGTGCAGATTTCCCTGTGTTTGTCTTCCAAGGATGGCGTTGTATGACGAAGGAACCTCCATGACAATAAACCTTGTCATTGTGGAGGCGAATAATTCAGCTGTCCCATCTACTGAAGTCCCTTTCACCATTAGGGGAAGATCAATCCATCCGAGGATGGGCAGTTCAGATGGTCCTACCCCGAAAGTAGGCGAAGTGACAGGCTTGAGATCGCTGTTGGATATGCCCAAGTTCGGTAGCAAATGTGAAAAGAGGACGTCAGCGTTTGATCCGTCATCAAGCAACACTCTCTTGACGTCCCAGTTTCCTATCATCACCATGACCAGAAGCGGATCGTCATGGGAAAAGATGACAGTGGTACCATCCTTGCGGGCCAGCTTCTTCGTCGGACTCTGATATTCCATTACTGGTATTTCTCTGGCGTTCTTCTTTCTTTCCGAGGATGGAAGTCCTGTCGTAATTGTTTGTTTTATTCCCGCCGGAGGTGGAGGACGCCTCTTCGGACTTCGATTCCTCCGTCTGTCGAAATTGTAGTCCTCGTCATTCGGCTTTCCTTCTTCCTCCTTCCTCCCCTTCGGGGAAGGCACTCGTAGATATCGCCGAAGTTGGCCTTGTTTTATCAACGACTCTATGTACTTTTTCAACTGGAAGCAGTCTTCGGTGTCGTGGCCGTGATCGCGGTGAAATTGGCAGAACTTCTTCATGTTCTTTTTGTTATCAGCGGTCATGGCCCTTGGCCGCAGAACCTGGGTCCCCTGTCTCTCTATCGTCATGAGGATGTTGGTCCTTGTGGTGTTCAGGGATGTAAAGGTTGGAGGTTTCCTTCCTCTATTTCTCCGAGGTCGTCCTGCTTGGTCGGTTAGATACCGTATTTGTTGGCTGGACCCTTCGGTGTGGGTGTGATCGGACTTCGGTCCACCCATCCTCAGTTCTTCGGCTGTCATGTGCTACTCGGCCCTTCGGTAGAATTCGCCAATCGTGTCCGGAGGGTCCTTGGAGAATTCGTAGAATAGTTGTGAGTCCCTCCGAAGGCCCCGTGTCATAGCAAGGATGCATATTTCGGGGCAAAAATCTGGGACACTTAAGGCTTCTCTGTTAAACCTTTCGACATAGTCATGGATGGTCTCTCCGTTCTTCTACACTATGTTGAACATCTAGACAGGCATCTTTGCCATTGGCCGACTTCCAATGAAGTGTTGTGTAAAGGCCGTAGATAACTCCTGGAATTCCCTGATTGTTCCTGGAGCCAACGAGTTGTACCACGCTGTTACTGGTCCTGTAAGGGTCACCTCAAAGCATTTGCACAAGGTAGCATCATTAGCACCGTGCACCATCATGCTGGCATGGCTGCCTCAACCACTGCTCGGGTGAACGGTGACTCATCGCCACAGAAAGTTTCAGACAGCCTAGCCCAGACCGGCTTACGACCTACCTGTTTTTCTACTCTCTCCAACCTTGCCAATATCCTCTACATAAGGAGTGTAGCACTAGGCTCTTCCTCCTGGTGCTTATAGGCTTCTAGGAAGGAAGATTGGCGGCACCTTTTCGGGGAGTGACTTCGGCGCCAAGGAGATGGGGACTTCGCCTCAGGTGATGAGCTCCTTTGGCGTGGAATTTCAGGTCGCTTGGACCCTGTTTGTCCCGTAGGTCGGGCCCCTACTGGCATGTTTTCCATCGAGGACTCCTCTCGTGGATCCTCGTTTCCCGAACTACAATAGGTTGGTTTAGGGCTTTTTTCCTGAGGACGTGCTGGCGAGGGAGGCCTTTGGACCTGAGTTGGTTGTGGCCACCTTTGGTCTATTTGCTGTGTCATTTTAACCACAAAAGAGCACTGAAAGTCGCACAAATAACTCATAGTTATGACTAGTCGACGCTCTTCCTCAGGCGAGAAAGTCCCTGGAAGGGTTTACTCGGTAGCGAGTTGAGCCTCAAGTGCGGACGAGGACTTAGGAAGTCCCTTGTCCTTTGAACGCCGAGTTTCAACGATGGTGACCTGAGAGTGAGTTCCCACAGTCGGCGCCAAATGATGCCCAGCAGCATCTTCGTCGGGTGACATTATGACTTTGAGAGGGACTTGCTGAGAGGGAGAACGTCTGGTGCAAAGGTTTCCCAGAGGAGCGTGCCTGAAATGCTCAGAAAAGAGGGTTAGGAGGTCCCCAGAGTGTTTTTCCGGGGAGGAGCCTCCGACGCCCAAGTCAGGGTCCTGAGAGGAGATAGAGGAGGAACACTAGGAGGTTAGATGGCCTTGCCTATGTGTGTTTTTTCAGGGAAAGAGGGTCCGATGCCTTGCCAGGTCCTGTTCCCTGGTATTTATAGGAGTGCCAAGCCCGTTCAGATTACGACACGTGTTCGGCCGGATGTTTTCTGTACCTTCGAGCATAGGGGACAAGTAGCCGTTTATAGGCTCTTTGAGTCTTGGACTGAGACAGGTTGTGACAAGACTTGAACGGCGTCGGCGCGTCAGACCACCGTTTGAGGCGGGGTGTAGCGCCTGTGGGCGACATGTCAGAGGCTCCTTAAATGCTCATGTCGTACTCCTGAGGTCCTTCGGGCGAGACCGTCCTTTGGTACGGATGCCCTTCTTCAGGAATCATGCCGTAGTTAGGGGATTTCCCGGATTCGAGTGTTCCGCCTTCGGGGAGAATCTTTCTTGTCTGCAATAGCTGGTCTTTTATCCCCGAAGGTGATCTGTTCGGTCCCCCGAGGGAGCCGGCAACATCTCTGAAATTTCTGATGTTCTGGCCGAAATCGTGAGTTCGAGGCGTTTGGCTTCGCTTCTTCCGAGGTCAATGTTAGCGCCTCCTTCGGATGACGCCAGGTTTCCCGACCACGCTTTTGGAAGGAAGTGTGTGTTGAGAGAGGCGATAGCCCTTCGGCTATCATCTCTGTAACGGACTTGCGTACCCTTGCTGGTTTGATTCCTCCTCAATTAGGAGATATCACCCGGAACGTCTTCGCACTTTTCACCGCTTGATGAGGATTTTCAGGACTCTTTGGTTGCGAGTACCTCTTTGTAGGATCTTTCCACCCTTTCTCCGAGGTTACTATACTTAGCATTGCCATGCTTGGATGACCCAACACTTTGGTAACCAAATTTGCTTGCTTTAGTGGCCTCCCTGCCCTCGAGCCCCCGAAGGTCTACTCCAGTGCCCTGATGTGCTGCGCTCGAGGTTCCATCGACAAGGAGTTTCCATTCTGGATCTACCTTTGCTCAGTCTTCCTCGTTGGTTTTAGCATTTTCTATTTCTGGCATTTCAACAAAGAGGTCTGCTAGTGCCTGGGCTTTCATTGCCCTTCTTGGCTCGTATGTGATATCATACTCTCCAGGTTCGATGCACCATTTTTATAATCTTTCCAAATGCTCTACTCTTTTCATGGAGTTGCACAGAGGCAGCCTAGTCCGGACAGTGATAGCGTGTCCTTGGAAGTAGGGTCGCAACCTTCTGCCTGCGAGTACCAAGGCGTAGAGCCCATTTTGGAGCAATGGGTATCTGACCTCGTTGCCGAGGAGGTGGCGACTTTTCTTTGGGTGAAGAACTCCTTCGACGAGGAGCTCTAGATCGTTTTGACCCTATTTCTCCCGCCGGTTGCGTTCCGAGAGGTATGCCTCCCGTCGAGGGCTCGTCTCGTTGACCTCCGCCTCCCGAACTCCTATGAATTGACGTGGGACTCTTCTTTCGATGAGGTACTGGTGAGGAGGACCCTCGGCCCAAACTTGCCTACGGCCATCTTCGGTCTCACTGCTGCGTCATTTTGGCCACGACTGAGTGTGGGAACTCGTGTAGGAAGCCCATGGTAATAGTCAAAGAACATTCGTCCTCGAGCAGGGAAATCCCTACTGCAGTTGCTCGGTTGCCGGTTGAACCTCTGGCGTGTACTGAGACCTCGGAAGTCCCTTGTCCTTAGAAGGCCGAGTTTTAACAACGACGACCTGGGAGTGATTTCCCACAGACGGCGCCAAATGATGGCCGGCGGCATCTTCGTCACGTGAGACAGCGAGGCCGAGAAGGACTTCCGGTGTGGGAGAGCGCCCCGTTGAAGGGATTCTTCAGGAGTACCTGCCTGAAACACTCAGAAAATAGGGGTTAGGAGGTCCCCAGAGTGATTTTCCGAGGAGGAGCCTCCGACGCCCAGGTCAGTGCTTTGGGGGGTGGAGAGGGAGTAGTAAGGACAAAAGGCTCTTGCTTGCCGTGTCCTCTAGAGGGTGGAAAGAAGAGAGTGAGTGAGAGAGAGCCCTCCTTGAGACCATTCCCCTGATTGAGGAGGTGAGCCTTGTAGATTGTGACACGTGTACGGACAGATACCATCCGTACTTCTGGGTATGGGGGCCCCTAGCCTCCTGCAGGCTCCTCGGGCTACGAGCTGAGGCAAGCATAGCCCTACATGGCAAGACGTAGGCAGTGGCGGCGCGTCAGAGTGCACATGAGGGCGGCATGCAGCGTGTGTGGGCGCAATGTCAGAGACTCCTGAATGGCTCCTGCCGTACCTCTGAGGTCCCTTTGGCTGATGTCTCACTTCGGAGTGAGGGGCCTTTTCCCGGAGTCATACTGGTACTTCGGGGAATTCCCTAGATCCGAAGTTACTCCTTCGGGGGGCTTTCTCCTGCAGAAGGTGGCTGGTCCTTCTTCCCCGAAGCTGGTTCGGTCGCCTTCCCGAGGGAAGTGATACGCTTGTTTTCCAAGGTTGGTATTGGCGAGCTGGCGACATCGTGTACCTCAGGTGTCTGATTCCCTCCTTTCTGGGGTCCTTAGGTGACCAAGGTGATAGCACTTTGGCTATCAGTTGAGAAGGCTCTCAACATTTAGCTAAGGTCGGACAAAATTTGGTAATGGCTTTGCATGCGTCATGTCCCATGAGACATGCAAAGGGGGGCAGCTGTTGACACCCAATTTTGTCCGGGCACTGACTTTTTCTTAACTTTAGGTTAGGAAATTTAGTTGAGGGAGAATTTGGGTCATGTTTTACATTTTTAGTGTTTTGCATAATTAGTTGCTCTAGTCACATTTAGGTTATAGGAGTTAATTTAGTTTTGATACTAATTTAGAGTCTTAAAAATTTTATAAGGTCAATTTGGGCAAAAATGAAAGTTTGGGAGGAAACTGGTGATTTTTAGAAAGTCTTGAGCAAAATTTGAAAGTTTGTGGCAAATCTGTCAATTTTAGAGAGTTTGAGCCAAATCTGACGATGCTATGGAATTCTAGGAAAATCTGGGGATTTTTGCAAAGTTTTGGGCTAATTTGACAAATCCTTAATGTTTTGGGTCAAATTGGAATTGATTCAGAATTTAGGGCAAGATCAACAGTTTGAGAAATTTTGTTGGACTTAAATTGCTATTTTTACCAGATTATATCCTAATCTCCTCAAATTGAATTTAGATCATGTTTAAACTCTGTTAAACCTAGCTAATCTAGCCCAGCCTCTCCTAGTATAAATAAAAGTCCAAATTTCAAGAAAAGGAGGAGAAAAATCGAAGCCCTAAGCTCTAGTCTCGAAAAAAAGAAAAACTGCAGCCTTCAACCCCTTGTCTCTCTTCTTTCTGCCCAAAAACCCTAGCTTTTTCCCTCGGCCGCCGTCACGGTTCGTCTGTCAACTACTCCAGCGACACGCCGATGCTCCAGCCGCCGCTCCTATCCACCGTTCCAGCCACCGTCAGCCACGCCCCGGGCCTAGGTGTTCCCCTCCAGCGTCCGTGACGTGCTAGATGAAAAAAGGTGAAGAGTTTCATCGCCATCGTCGTGACTCATCTCCTTGGTCCTTCTTTGCCTCCGTTGTCTTCAGCTGCCGTCCCTTACTCCGGCGGTCTCACCATCGCCGTTGAGCACAGCCCAGGCCGTCGCTGATCCCGCCTTCACCGAAAAATGAAGAATTGAGGGAGAATCCGAAATTAGAACCGTTTCAAAACCCAGATTCGACCCACCCTGTCAACTTTTGGGTATAACCTTAACTTAGTCCTCCAACTTTCTATGTCGTTCATATAAGCCACTAACTTTTCTTCTTGTTGCAGATCAGTCACTAACAGCAAGTTTATTTCTTTGTTTTCCTTTTATTTTTTTCTTTCTTTGTTTTGTTTAGCCATGCATTAGATTTAACCATTAAATTCACATAAGGATGTAACTTAGGATATTTATTCATTTATTTATTTTTTGTTTATCTCTTTGTTTCTCTTTTATTTCCTCTTAAGTTTTCTTAGAATAGTTTCATCTTATTTTTTTCATCTGTGATTTACAAAATGCATCTTAAAATTTGATAACATATAAAGAATTATTTGTTATGATAGGTAATTTAAATTCTTACAGATTAGAAAGAGATGAAATTAAGGCAAATTACAACATATTTAGTAGACCCTTCAAATATCCATTCTTGGTGGTTTGATAAAATCCCGAGACGGATTATTCATTTGAATTCGATTGGTCTGATAAGATTCACAGGCTAGAACAAGATGTTCCTTTCAAATTCTTGGTGGGTTTGATAGAGTTCCGAGATTTATAGGACATCTAAGATTCCATATCTGATTGGTTTGATACGTTTCACAATTTGGAATTAGATTAAATAAAATTCATTAAAATGATTTTCTATCAAAGATTAGGTTAAGAAATAAAGAGTTAGGAAATGATAAAACTAAACCCTATGGTACCAATTCCCGGGCGCTTTAATAAGGTTATTTTAGCGTAACCGACTCACGATCTTAGAATCTCTCGCAGACCATAACAAGTATCCAATCAACCTAGGTAAACTGATTGGTGGTGACTCCTTAAAAATCACATTGCTACAGAAGTCTATGTTAGTGTTGTGCCTAAATGCCAATCATGAGATGATTGTTTTTTTACACATTGGATCATGATATTTTGTTACGGCATTAATCCAGCAATTATGTTTGTTGTTCTATTTCTACGTAACATAATAAACATAATTGTAACCCTAGAATAATGATATTCTCAAATGTCCCTGATCTAGTATTATTGTCGAACGGGTTGCAATAATACATAACGACTAGCATATGTGGAGACTAATATGAGATATGTAGTCTACATATGGGTACAAGTTGGAGAACTTGTGTACTAGACTGACCCACCATGAGAACACTACATGGATCGTTATATGAGTGTCATAAGTGATTCTTATAGTGATCATGGTATATGTAGTCCTTCGACCTAAGATCATCGAGGTTCCTTACATGTGGGTCACATACTTTGATACTTTCCTTTGTTGCTCGTAACTGAGTGAACTTGAAGGAAATCATTGGGCATGTCACATATCATGCGGAGGGATTTGTATGATCAAGATGGGATTTGTCCCTCCTATGTAACGGGATTGATATCTTCGGGCCCCTTGAAAGAGTGAGACTTAGAAAATGCATGGCCATGCTCGGATGAGTTGATATACGATATCAATGTCATCAGTTTAAGTTGGTCTACTCGGTCATCAAGAAACCAAAGATTGGGCTATATGAGAGTGACACATTCCATGTCTCGTGTTTAGTCTTGATATCTTGGACAAAAGGACAATGGCATATATTGATGATGATCATAAAGGTTTAGTTAAATCATCGACATTCTTGTCACTTGGGTAGCAATGATGTGTTTCTAGACACCGCTCATTGCTTATGATCATAAATGTGATTTATGATCATTCCCAACATGGTAAGAGCCTATTGGGTCACACACATAGAGCTATTTGGATCATTAGAGTGCATGGGCTAATTATTTGGGTTATGGTTTCACAATAATTTCATATTAATAATTGGCCCAATAGTTGAGCCATTATTAAGGCCGAAATTAAAGCCTAATTGGATTAGGGCTTTGAAACCCATTAGACCTAGAAGTTGAATCTCACCTATAAATACAACTTTCAGTGATAAATTCGCAGCTTCTTGCCCTAGCCTCCCAATAGGACAGCCGCACTCTTCTCTTGCAATTCCTTGGAGGACGCAAGCTAGCACTGCGAGCGCAAGAGAAACGCATCTGCCGGGATGTGGTTGAAGCCTGGTGATCCCGAGAGGCTCGTGTGGATACCATAGAAAGGTTGAACACGTCAATTGTTCAGGTTTTGTGATTCCACTCTACAGTTGGATGAGAGATCTCAACCGAAAATTAGGAATGAAAATTTTTGAATACTCAGTTTACCCCGTTTCACTTGGATCCTGGAGGGTTTTGGTTAAATTCTGCTGCACTTGTTTGGCTCCTGAAACCCAACAGTCTATCCCCAAAATTAGTCATGAATTCAGAGAATATTGTATTCAAAACAACCAAAAATTTTCATGGAAAGGTTTTAAATGTTTTAAACTTGATTGTCCCACACATTGGAACTCGACATATGAGATATTGGTGGTTACATATCTATAACCACCTCTGTTAACTATGTTTTTGAACCTAAAAGTGAACTCAGAACTTCTAATAGTTGAAATGTGGGACAAGTGTCATGAACTTTGTCAATTGCTACGGTATTTTTATGAGGCAACTACTTTCTTTTTGGTGATTACTATCTTACTATCCACAAGGTTTTGATGTATTTGATCAAAACATTGTTTATGTTTTAAAATAGTATAAGATGGATATGCTTTTAAAAGACATCATTAAAGCAATGAAGGACAAGTGGGTTTCATATTTTTCTAACATCCCTTCCCCGCCCCATCTTTTTACTTGCATCTTCCCTTGACCTAACCGTGAAAATTTTGGGTACATTGTCTTTACTTGAGGGATACTATAGTTTTTTTGAAATGCAGCATATTAGTTGTTTTGCTATAACGGCTAAAGTAGATGAGCACTTGTGGGAGCTTTACAAAAAGTATTCATCATGGTACAAGACAAGGTAAGAACCACTACTTCCTCTACCGGTGGTGCTTCATCCTCCTTATCATCAGCAGCACCATTCAACCTCATGGAATAATTGCTCAAGCATCCCCGACCCCATCCTTTGGCCTACCAAAAGTAGATGGTTACCTCTGCACGTCATTTAAGACAGGTGAGGATGATATTTTGGAGTGGTGGAAAGAGAAAAAGTAACAAATCTCCAAATTTATCCATAATTGTAAAGGAAGTTCTTGCGATTTTAATTTCCGCCATCCATCCGAGTATGCTTTTAGTGCTGAAAAATGAATTATTTCAAAGAAACAGGCGAGGTTGACTCTAGAAGTGGTGGAGGTCTGCATGTGCAACCGTGACTGGGGTCTTGTTGCCTTAAAAAAGAAAGACCAAAAAAGTTTAGACGATGAGATGCAACATGAATCTGAGGCTTCCACCATTCCACGCCCTAGGTTTTCCTTTTCGATTCTTAGCATGTATTGAATCTAATTATACTGTGTAGGACAGATCATAGGTTTAAATTTAGGCTATTTTTTTTAGAATGTTTCTCCATTTTCTCATGTAAGGCCCCATTCTAAGTTACTTGTAAGCATTGCTTGGCTTTTTATTAACAATAATTGCACTGGTGGTGGTATTTTCAAATAATAAAAAGATTACAAAATATATTTTAAAAACAAAAAAATAAAATAAAATAAAACACTTGGCCCATACCCATAATGGATTTAGCATGTCCTACTCAGGCTTAATCTAACCAGGCTAGGCCTGACCGGTCCACTGCCGATCAGGACCAGTGTGCACCACTATCTTTGGATCTTAATAGCACTACCACAATCCAATTGAGTGGACCATAGTTTGTTTCAACAACTTGAACAAAAAAAAAAGGATGCCAAATTTAAGGCATTGAGATGAAAAAAAACAATCCTAAAAGAATAGTTTTATTAGAAAATGATGTACTTGATTAAAATGAAATTCTGGTACAGCTTGGGCCACGTTCAAAGTTGAAACAAAGGGTAACAAATGTAACTAGTGTGTTCTTGATTCAATAACATAATAAGCTTATACACGTTTATTATACAAATTTTTTTTTCTCAGAATTTATATGAATTGTCAAATCGTGATTTCAATCTCATTTGCTCTTAGTTAATTTCAATCATATTAGATTGAATGGGCCTAATACATAGAATTGTTATACACTTACAAGTTTATTACTGAGGCAAGACTTCATGTAAGAAAATGTTACTGATATTAAGATAATGTGTTTAGTTAAGATATTTTTTTCAACATATATTTTTTAGTATATTTTTATATATGATAATTATGTGTCCAAATTGTTGCCAATTAAAACCATAAACCACAAAAGAAAACTATTTTTTAATCCTTTTTTTTATTTTTTTTGTTAAAAATGAGTTTTAATATTTGTAGGGTAAGACAATTCATAAAAATTAGCTAGTTTCTAAAAAACTATTACCTGAATGAGGGGAAAAAACACATTTAATCCTAAAACTTTAATCACTTTTTTATTAGGTAAAATTGATCGGGGGTACCTTAGGTTTTTTTTGTCCTATTTGGGTACCTTAACTTTAATTTGTCCTAGCAAACTACCTTAATTCGTTATGCGCGAACTATCCAGATACTTTCAATCACTTGCTTCGTTAAGATGAATAGAAAATGATGATGTGGCTACTGTAGGACAATTAGCTGGCCCCACAATGCCAAAGTGGAACGTTTTTGGGCGGGAACAAAAGGCAGAGACATTTAATGCACCCAACCACCTACTATATGGCAATGTTTGAACCCCTGCACATTTTGAATCTGTGAGATTGGACCCTAATCCATTAAGCAAGAGAGCATCAAAGGTGGAAGGTGTTTGTTAATTGCATAAAGTGTTCATCAAGCGAAGGTGGAAAGGGTTGATTAATAGCGCAAAGGGACATGAAACAATCAACAATAGGGAAATTGAAGGCGAAGAGATATAGACTAAAAGAGTGGAGAAAGTGAAAGGGCAAAGAAGGACTGGCATTTTAGTAAGTCTGTCATTTCTGTCATTGTTCAAGTGTTTGGTGATGGTATTGAAGTTGGTTGTTTTTTTGTTGTATTTGTTTGGTGGATTGACAAATATTGGATGGGTTGTTGAGGTGGGGACCTGTGGGTTATTTTATATGGGAATGTATTTTTGTTGGTTGGTTTGTTTGTCATGTTTTTCTGCTGACTTGGATTTTTTTATTTGCTCACACTGTAGATGGATTGGACCCATAGTTGACCATAAAAATCCATCACAAGGGATACTTCGTGATCCTGGCTTGGAATGCTTATGTAGGGGGTGTAAGGATCATTTTGACCTCTACTAGATGGAGAAACCATGCATGCTGGAAATTGATGAGATGATCCCAGAATGTGGATATCCAAGATGGATGAACTACTATTGTACAATGCTAGGAGGTGATGAAGTAGGTTTAGAGGAGAGGTTGAAAGAGTTAAACACAAATAAGGAAGTATTGGAGATGGTAAAGGCAAATATGCCCCAGAATCACAAAATTAGTGTGTACGGGGTATCATTAAGCGATGAAGAGATTTTAGAATAGGAAAAAGCATTTGTGGAGCCGATGAAATCATCTTTGTCTACTTCAAAGGCAAAACTAATAGAAGTAGACAATGAAGTTGACACAGCGGGAGAAACATGTGTAAATGTTAAAGATTGTGGAAGTAGCATGAGACGTAAAAGTGGATGTGCTGTGAGGAGGTTATACTTTCCTAGCTGTGTTATGGGAGAAGAAGGTAAGGCTGGAGGATAGATAGAGATGGTTGATGCTTCAAAGAGGGATGGTGAAGATGCTAGATTTGAGGGAAGTGGTTGAGGAGGAAGAAAATACTATGTGGAGGCTTAGTACACCTAGTGAGTTCTTTGGAACTCAGCAAGGTGCATCCACCATGTTCAGCTACACAACAATCAAGGGAAGGCTAAAGTTACTACATTGGTAAGCTAAGGCTTACTAAGAGCAAGTTAGGGGGCAGAACTCGCTAGGCATGAAGTGACACCTATGACAGGACTTGGAAGAGAAGGGGTCCCAAGGGACTTGAATGTATGCCCATATGTTAGCCCTTAGATAGCAAGCTCATGCAGTAGATTTCATATATCATATATATTTTTGTCCTCAATATTTTTCTTGCAGGTTAGAGGATCCCTTACTATGAATTCTTGATTATTACTTCCTTAGTCTTTGTTGTGCAGATATGTTCTGTAATGCCGGCAACCATTAAGGGTTGTTGAGCTAGGTTCACGAGCATGTATACAATTTATTTAAATCTTTATGATTCTAGTTTGTGGCTTGCATGTTGGTTGCATTATAGTACTAACTAAAGTTGTCTTTTGGTTGACAAAGGCTAGTGAAGGACAAGGGAGGGCTTTCGAGGCTTGCCACTAGGAGTTTTGCTCTAAGGTGGAAGCTCAATTATGGATCTTAGTAGAGTTGTTTGGTGTATAGTTATCATACACTACTTTGCGTTCGATGTTCATGTATGAGTAGTGTACTCTAGAGTCACTCTTGGGTGTGAGCATAGTTTATTTTTGCTTGGATATTCACACACAATTGATTATGTGTAGTTAACCACATAAATGCTTTGTATGCTTTGACAGTTTTGATGTTTGATTTTAATGAAATGGCATCGCAAATTTTATGGCTTTTTTACCTATTTAATCATTCAAGTCAAAGCATTTACCCATGCATGATTGCATAGTAGGTTAATTAACTAGAAGCATGAAGGTTTTTACTAGTGTGCACGTAATCAATTAACCAACTATGACTAGTGTGAGACAAGTTCCCATAGGCTTACTAGGCAGGCCCATGATGGGCCGCGTAAGGTATAAACCTCTCAAAAGGATTTAGGGTAGGGGTGAGTTGGGCGCTAACAAGGTTGGTATCAGAGCTTTAGGTTGTATAGGGCGCTTGATTATGTAGGACATTTATGTTCTGATATTGGTTATATTGTCACACCTCACACAGGCCCTGGCCTGTAAGTCCCCAACCTGACTCATAAGCCCAAACTAAAAACTGGGTAACTAGCTCTCGGCCTAACCCAAAGGAACTAACTTTAAGTCTTATTTTCTTAAGGTAATGGGCCTGGGAGGTGGCCCAGGTGGCTTTTAAACTAAACTAGTAATTACTTGCAGCGTAAGTAAGGCCCAAACCACTTTCTTGCGTAACAAGCAAGGCAACAAATAATGCAACTTCCAGTGCATACTTGGTGTGCAATCAAGTGTGCTACCTACATGGCAACCAAGAAGCCCACAATATTGGTTTAAGTTTGGAAAACCACAAGGAGTAATGCATGTAGCTCTTGGCCATCAAACATACATACAAAGGTGCACCATAAAACTTGCAAGGTCATGCCATTAACAACACTCACAAGTGCCAAGCCTTGGCCCATAATGCTTATAACACATATCCATACATATAATCATCCATACTCCCATACATAACTTGGCATACAAGGTTCTCAAAATAACATCACCATCTAGGTATCCAAGACTACAATATACACAACCAAAAGTGTAGTCTACCTAGCAAATAACATGGCTAATAATGCCAAGCACCCATAAGTTGTTCATGTCAAGTTATATACAGACCGAGACCAAACTCCTAGTGCTCAAACATCACCTTAAGGATCCCATACAAAAGCACACACTGCAACACCAAGCCCAGGGCCATGTTCATGGTCATAAAGGTGAAAAGCAAAACCAGAGCTAAAGTCCAAATATCCATGCTCCCCTAGACAGTTCCCACTCTACAGCCTGCAAGCTTAAACCATAAGTCTCGGCCAACTCACAATAAGACTTGCAAGTAATTCTAAAGTGTCAAGCCAAGCACACATTGGCACATACCTTAGTAACAAAGCAAATAACACTAAGTGCACACACAAGGCAGCTTAGCACTACTCAGGCTGAATATCCTTGCCTGAAAAAAAAATGGAGAATGGGCAGTGAGTTTAACTCAGTAGGATTCACTTCATTATACCCAACTCTTAAAGAGTTTATTTAGTTAAGCCGAGTGAACACTCAAGGCTTAACCTCCAATTAGTTAGCTCAACCTGCAAAACAAACACAAAGACAAGAAAAGCAGGTGTATACAATATACAATAATGGGGGTTAGCATGCACAAGAAATCACCAAAGCACACAAGTACTCACACACACTTCACATTGTTGCTCTCGGCCATATAAGCCATACATGTACCCGTGTGCAATCCTTGCACATAATCTTACCAATAACATTCCATATGGAGCTCCCAAAATGCCAAGCAAATAGGCCACATTCACTTGCATTTTTAGTACATGTACCATAGTCAATTAGCTAATCAACATTGCAACCAAATATAACCAATAAGCCCATCAAGTAACTAAGATCACATGGCAAATTTTAACCATCACTTAGCCACCTTAACACTTGAACCATGGCATATATTACCAAGCGAACTCAAGTGTAGTGAACCCTACCTCAAGCTCTCGGTCTCCAATAAAACTTCAAGTGTCCAAGTGCCTTTCAACCTCAATGCCTACCATAATAAGGCATAATCATTAACAACATAACCCATGGATCAAATACCATGATTTCAATGAAAGACACTATCACCCAACACTTTGAAGCTCTCGGCCATATAAGCCAAAATACTTAAACATAAGCTGCCCATTAATCTCACATACCATGAGCCATTATAATCTCCAATAAACAACAACCATGGCATTAATGCCAAGTAACCAAGTGAAATATACCATTTCACTCCAATTCAAGCTTTCGGCCAAAGCACACATTTTTATCTCATGGTACTACTCAACATTCCATTACACCAAATGAGTAGTCAAACAACTAATAAGCTTACTCATGGCACAATTACCATGTAACTAAGCAAAATACATGTAAACACCATTTCCACCCTTTCGGCCATAGTGCCCATTTCACATATACATGTTCTTCATTCAATCCAATGCCACACACATCTACCAATGCATCATTAAGCATGGTTCATGGCGTTAATGCCATGTAAACAAAGGTTGAACATGGGTTACCTCAAAATATACTTTCGGCCAAAGCACTAACTTGCGCAATCTTGGTGTTCTTCGCCCAAACAACCTATCACAAGGTTAAATGATCATCAACAAGCATCACACATGGATTAATTTCCATGAATTCCAAGAAGAACACCAAGAACACATGTTCATCATATTCGGCCATAACTAGGTTTTCCACCAAATAATTCAATTGCTTTAATCTCCAAGCTTAGCAACGTATGAGCATTCAAAATCCTTGTTCATGGAAAGAAATACCATGGATTCAAGGAAATACCAAGGTTACCTCAAGAACCCTAGCTCAAATGGTTCGGCCCTTCACCATTTCTTCATAAACAAAGCTTGATTCCAAGTGAGCTTATGCCGAGACAAGCCTTCCTAGCTTGAATTCTTCAAATGGCTTCAAGGTTCTTGAAATCAAGACAAGATTGTGAAGGAGCTCTCTCAAGAATGCTCTCGGTTTAGCAAAGGCAAGGAAGCCCGAAATGAAGCAAATGGACTTAGGCTAGTTTCGGCCGAAAGTCATTGGCTTTAGTTAGCCAAAATGCCAACTTTCACTTCCATTTCTTTGCATGGCGCAATATAGCCCTTAAGTCCACTTATGCACAAGGCCGCCACTCAAACTTGTGTCTAAATGGGCACTTAAGTCCACACATGGCTCAAAGTGCCAAGCAAATAAACAACACAAGTACCAAGGCGTCATAAGCACCCATGCATGACCGGCCATGTAACTAACATAAAGACTAGTTAGTTTAACTAGTAACTAGTGAATAGTACACTAGTGGTAGACAAGATTTTGACTAGTAATCATTGTTGTCTCCCACAAATGGTCTAGTCTTGCACTAGCCATTATAGAAATTTGCATGGCCAACAATGCCATCTTTAAACTTGTGGTTTCACTTATACCACTTAACTTAGTGCACAGTTTGGTCCCCTTTCTCAGTTTTCTGTCAGCTTTCTCATAGTACGTTTTCCATGTGCAACTAAGTCCTGATAGTTTCCAGTTTTGCACATAAGTCATTGTGCCAGTCTCCATGGCTCTTCTTTCTTCCCTTTCTGTTTTCTCTCATTTTCCTTGGTTCTCCTTGGCCTAAGCCAAGCACATAGGAGGTGCCTAACAATTTCCTCCCTCCTTAAGGAATTTGGTCCTCCAAATTCTTCACCAAATTAAGGTAGAGCTGAGGATACTTGGAGGCAATTTCTTGTTCCACTTCCCAGGTTGCCTCTTCGGAAGTATGATTGCTCCACTACACCTTAATCATAGAAATCCACCTACTCCTCAACTTCCTGGTATCTCTGGCCAGGAACTGGATTGGCACTTCTTCATAAGTAAGATTAGGTGCCACAATCACAGTTGCAGGTGTTTCTATTTGCTTGTAACTTGGAACATACCTTTTGAGCAAGCTCACATGAAATACATTATGTACATTTCCAAGTTCTGGAGGCAAGTCCAGCTGATAAGCCACATTCCCCACTCTGGCTAGTATTTGGTATGGTCCCACATACCTAGGTGCCAGTTTCCCTTTCTTTCCAAACCTGATTACTCCCTTCATTGGAGAAACTTTGAGCCACACCCAATCTCCTACCTGGAACTCCAGGTCCCTTCTCCTTTTCAGGTTTGCATAGGCTTGCTGCCTATCATTTGCAGTTTTGATCCTAGCCTGGATCAACTTAATTTTCTCAGTGGTTTCCTTAATAATGTCTGGCCCCAATTCCAACTTATCTTCTGGCTGATGCCAGCAATGAGGAGTAACACATCTCTTGCCATATAAGGCCTCATAAGGAGCCATTCCTATCACTGAATGATAGCCATTATTATAAGAAAACTCTACCAGTGGGAGATGTACATCCCACTCACCCTGGAAGTCAATTACACAACACCTCAACATATCCTCCAGAGTTTGTATAGTTCTCTCTGTTTGTCCGTCGGTCTGAGGATGGTAAGCGGAACTAAACTTAAGTTTAGTACCCAGTGCCAGGTGCAGGGATTTCCAGAACCTAGAGACAAATCTAGGATCCCTATCTGACACTATATCATCTGGTATCCCATGTAATCTCACTACTTCCCTTATATAGAGCTGTGCCAACTTATCCAAAGAATCAGTAAGATTCATAGGAAGAAAATGGGCTGCCTTGGTCAGTCTATCAACAATGACCCAAATGGCATTATGTTTTCTTCTGGTTAGTGGCATACCCACTACAAAATCCATAGAGATGGATCCCCATTTTCTCTCAGGTATGGGTAAGCTCTGCAGCTTTCCCCCTGGCTTTTGATGCTCCACTTTCACTTGTTGGCAGGTTTCACAACTTGCAACAAGGGTATTTATATCCTTCCTCAAATATGGCCACCAAAAATGTACTCTGAGTGCATGATACATTTTTGTGGCTCCTGGGTGCATACCCAGCTTACTAGAGTGAGCCTCCTCCAGTATTTGAACTCTTAGGTTGTCCTTTTCAGGCACATACAACCTATTGTGGAAATATAACATTCCCTGCTTGAAGGAAAAACCCTGGAATAGTTCTCCCTTACTTTTGCCAGAAATCAACTCTAGCTCTTCATCACCAGCTTGAGCTTCCTTAATAAGCTCTTTCCATTCTGGTGTAATAGTGAGTACTTTTAGCTGCTCACTTTCTTCAGCTAACCATTGGTTTGCTAGCTGAGTAACACTCAGGTTTTCGGCCTTATGCTCAGTCTTACCTCCTTTGAGTATCCCAGTATAGTTTCTACTTAAGGCATCTGCCACCACATTGGCCTTCCCAGCTGTGTATTCAATTACACAGTCAAAATCTTTTATGTATTCCAGCCACCTTCTTTGTCTCATATTCAAGTCCTTCTGAGTGAATAAATACCTGAGACTTTTGTGGTCTGTATACACTTGGAATTTATTACCAAGCAAATAGTGTCTCCACTGCTTCAGAGCAAAGACTACTGCTGCTAGTTCCAGGTCATGCACTGGATATTTCTTCTCATGTGGTCTCAACTGTCTGGACCCAAAAGCAATGGCTTGCTTTTCTTGCATCAAAACACAACCTAGTCCCACATGAGAGGCATCTGTAAATACCTCATACTCCTTTTCAGGATCAGGCAGGACTAGTACAGGAGCTGTTGTCAGCCTCCTTTTCAGCTCTTGAAAGCTTTCCTCACATTTAGGCTCCCAGACAAATTTCTGGTTCTTTCTAGTTAACTGAGTCATAGGAGCTGCTAATACAGAAAACTTTGGCACAAATCTTCTGTAGTAGCCAGCTAACCCCAGGAAGCTTCTGACTTCCCTTACACACTGGGGCTGCTTCCAATCAAGGATTGATCTTACCTTTTCAGGATCTACAGCCAATCCTTGATCATTTATTATATGACCCAGAAATCCAATCTCCTTTGTCCAAAATTTACACTTACTCAGCTTTCCATACAGCTGATGTTCTTGGAGCAATCCAAGCACTACTTTAAGGTGTTCCTTATGAGTTTCCTCATCCTTGGAATATACCAAGATATCATCAATGAACACCACCACAAAGTGGTCCAGGTGTGCCCTGAACACCCTCTGCATCAAGTCCATAAAGAATGCAGGTGCATTAGTGAGCCCAAATGGCATCACTGTATATTCAAAATGACCATACCTAGTCCTGAAAGCAGTCTTAGGTATGTCCTCCTCCTTTACCCTTAGCTGGAAATATCCAGACCTTAGATCAATTTTGGAGAACACTCTTGCTCCTTTTAATTGATCAAACAAATCCTCTATCCTTGGGAGAGGATACTTATTCTTTATGGTCAATGCATTCAACTTTCTGTAATCTATACAGAGTCTAAGGGTTCCATCCTTCTTTTTCACAAATAACACAGGTGCTCCCCAAGGAGACACACTGGGTCTAATGAACCCTTTTTCCAGTAGTTCATCCAACTGCTTCCTGAGTTCTACCATCTCAGGCACTGCCATTCTATATGGAGCAGTAGATACTGGTGCTGCTCCTGGTACCAGCTTAATTTCAAACTCCACCTCCCTTAAGGGTGGCAAACCAGGTAAGTCTGTAGGAAAGACCCCTGGGAAATCTTGAACTATGGGTATTTTCCTAAGTTCATCAGATATTTCCTGGTCATTCAGTACCAGGCAATCCTGCTCACCTTCTGGAGTTGTTATCTCCAGCACTTTTATGTGGCAGTCCATAGCCAACTCTAAGGGCTTACTCAAATCATATACTGTTCCACCAGGCAATAATAATTGTCTGGCCTGACAATCAATAATGACTCGATTCTCTTCTAACCAGTTCATGCCCAAAATCACATCATAGCCATGTGTCTCCAACACTATGAGGTTAGTTCTCAGTTTCAGCTTGCCTATCTGTATCTCACAGTTTTCTACCATGTAGTAGGCAAACAAAATTTCATTGCCAGCTGTTCTTACCAAGTACATGTTGTCCATATACTTTACCTCTAAATTCATGGCTGTCACCAAGCTGGTAGCTATTATGGATAATGAAGCCCCAGTATCAAATAAAACAGATACTAATTGACCATTGAGATAAAGTTTACCTTTCAAAGCCTTCCTTCTAGTCCTTTGCTGACTAGTCTCCCTGTCAGCTTCCTCGGTCTCAGGTGGTTCCTGTCCTCTCCTGGCAGGTTCCAGCTGAAACACCCTCCCTGGAAATGTACCAGGCCTTCTTAGCTCCTGAGGAGCTCTGGTTGCTGGCCTCCCACCTTGGGCTGGCCCCTGAGTCCTCAGTTGGGGCATAGGCAACTGTCCCCTAGGTCCTCTGGGATTAAAAGTTCCCAGCATTTTCTTACTGCCTTCACCCCTTTTTGGGCAATCCCTCACCCAGTGGTCTGGGGCACCACATCCATGACACCCTGTGGAAGCCTTAAAGCATGGCTTATTGCCATGAAACTTCCCACAAGTGTTACACTGAGGACCATATGGTTGTGACTGTGGTCCTCTATCCTTTCTGTTCTCCTTTCTGCTTCCTCCTGCTTCCCTCTCCTCTCTCGGCCTTTTTGACATCTGGCCCTTCTTTGTTCCACTACTACTACCTGGCCCACTCCTCAATTGCTCCTGAGACTCCTGCTCCAGAGCCAGTGCACTCTGCACCACTGTATAATAGTCTCTGGCTCCAATGGCTCTGAGAATTTGTCTCAGCTCAGGTCTTAAACCCCTGATGAACCTTTTGGTCCTTAGCTCTTCCTGTCCTTCATACTGAGGGGCATACCTGATCAAGCTATTGAACTTCTGCTCATACTCCAGCACACTGAGGTTCCCCAGGTCCAGTTGATCAAATTCAACCTGTTTTTGGTCTCTCTGTGCTTCACTCACATACTGCTGCCGAAACACTCTGAGAAAATCAGGCCACCTCATGGACCTCCTCCTATCTGGATGCCTCTTCAGGTTCCTCTCCTGGTAACTCCTCTGTACTGCTTTCCACCAGAGTTCTGCATTCCCCTCTAGCCTAAAAGTGGCTAGCAATACTCTCTGGGTGGAAGTAACCTCCATTCTCTCCAATATCTTCTCTAGCTGATATAGCCAGAACTCAGCCTCCTCTGGGTCACAGCCCCCTCTGAAAACTGGAGGTTTCAGTGCCAGAAACCCCTCCAACTGGCCCTCCTTCAGTCCTCCACTGCTATGCTTTCTCTTCCTCTCTTCTCTGCTACTAGATTTACCTCTGGATGACCTGCTTGTCCTGCTCCTGAGTGTGGTCTCCTCAACAGAGGGTTCAGTCCCTCTGGAGTATATATATGCATCCCTTTCCTCAATATCTGGGCTGTCATCCTCCTCTTCCTCCTCAATTCTGGGCTCCTGCCTCACCTCTGACCTCATCCTCCTGGCTCTTGGATGTCTCCTTTCCTCATCCGCCTCTTCTTCCTCTTGATTACCTCCAGCTCGACTGGACTGACCATAACTCTCTGGCTCTTTGCCAGGCCTCCTTCTCCTTCTCCCACTCCCTTCTGCCTCCACTGGCTCCATTTCTCCCTGATTCTGGGCTTGGCCTCTAGCCAAGGATTGCATTCCCAGCACTAGTTGAGCCACTGTGGCATGTAATGACTCCATCATCACTTCCATCCTTTCTTGTCTATCTCTACTTGGCCCAGGTATTTGGTACCTAGCAGTGGGGTCTTCAGCCCCATTATGACCCATTTCTCCTTCCTGGGTCTCAGGCACATTTTCCTGCAATCCCTCTACATGATGGGCTGCAGTTTCTTCTGCCTGTCTCAGGGAATCCCTGTCCCTGCCTCTAGTTCTCATCCTGCACTTTCAATTGCAGTTATTCATAAATATCCAAAATAACACAAGTCTTATTTGAGTTAGCCCTAAAGGGAACACTGTCTAGGCTTAGCTCTGATTGTACTAAACAAGCAGGCTCTGATACCAAACAAAGCCTGTCACACCTCACACAGGCCCTGGCCTGTAAGTCCCCAACCTGACTCACAAGCCTCCGAAGTATCATTCTAGTGTCGTAGTGTTTTTGCGCCTGGAACCCCTTCGGTCGGGAGTTTTTGTCTTTCGCCTATGTTTGGTCTTCGTTGGATTTCCCCTTTTTCTGTTTCTGGACTTTCAGCAATGGTCCGCTGTCGCCTGGGGTTATAATGTCCCCTTTGGACCTGTGCACGATGCAGTATCTTTGGAGTTCGGCGCACTTGCCCGTTTACTCTCTTCCCTCTGACGTCGCGCAGGGGTGACTCCTTTTTGGACACTAGTAGTGTGTCCGTTGGAGTAGGATCATAGTCTTTTTGCCTGTTTAATATCAACACGTAGACGTCTTTTTGGGGGAGTGGGTTTGGTGTTACTGTCTGAGGGACAGTAACCTTTCTTTGGCACGAACTCTTTTGACGGGGGGGTCTGGACGGCACCGATCCTAGCTTTCCCGTCTATCATATTTTGAGGGGAAGCACGTCCTTTGGGTATTCTCCCCACTGCTCTTTGTTTCCCCCGGAGCTCTTGGGTCACCCCTACTCCCTTCGTCGAAAGGATCAAGAGAGAAGAGTTCAGCTCAACATATGTACATGAACATCTTCGGCCCATCTACTATAGTATTTCGACCACGGCGACACGTGGGAAATTACGCAGGAAAGCCACGGTGATATCCGAAGGATGATCATCCCCGGGATGGGAAATCCCTGTTACTTATTTGTTCGGCCGCCGGGCGAGTCTCCGGCGCGGACGGGGGCCTCAGGGAGCCTTTTGTCCTTAGAACGCCGAGTTTCTGACCACGGCTGCCCAAACAAGTTCCCACAGACGGTGCCAAATGATGGCGTTAGGTTAGCCATCGTTTACGATCCCGCCGTGGCTCCACGACGGGGGTGACATGGACCTCCTGAGGGATGTCATAGGTGGCCGTCCTACAATGGAGAGCGGGGGCCAATGAAGGATTTCCGGTGTAGGAAGGAGCCTGAAAAAGCTGACATCTTCAAGCGGTTCGGCCTGAAATATACAGAAAATAGGGGTTAGGAGGTACCCGGAGCGGTTTTCCGGGGAGGAGCCTCCGACGCCCAAGTCAATGCCTCTAAATAGAAAAGAATAGGCATAAAATAGACTGGCTGGGGGTATTTTTCTGGCATGCACATAAGGAGAAGCATCACACCAGAGGCATTTTTCTGGCATGCCTAGAGGAGAAGAGAGGAGAAAACTGGGACTCTGGAGTATTCTCCCAAGCTCCTGTCCATTAGACACCGGGGACTACGAAAAAGTCGGAAAAAGCAAAAGGAGAAGGTCCAGCAGGGCCGATAAAATTCCTGCTGGGAATTATCAAGCAAGTCTTCTGAAAAACTACAGGGAGAAAAAACCTTCCATATTCGCCCGCAAAGGCCAGTGCCCACTTGGAGCAATAAAGCTACCAAGTAAAGCGCGAGTGTTCGGAGGAAGGAAGAACGAGCTCGGGAGGAGTGCTCGGCAAAAAAAAGAAATAGCCGCAAATCAGGAAACCGAACTTGAGCCACTCCCAGAAGCATGAACAAACTCTGGAGAAGTGTTTCCTCCGCAAAAGATGGCCATGGGCGCAAAAATGCCCTGAACGACAAAAGGAAACTTCATTCTCCAAGAGGCCAAAGCACAACCCTGAGAACTGCCTCAGGGGAGAACTTCGGCCACCAAAAGGACCTCTCCTAATTCAAGGCAAGGTCCGAAAGAGAGCATCATCAGCTTGGCAGCATCAAAGGGAGAAAATTGAGAAATACCTCAAAAGAATTTTTAGGTAAACAGTATTTTTAGCTAAATAGTACTTAGAAAAATTTCTATTTTCTCCTGCACAGGTTACCCACCGAACAATGATGAAGCACGCACGCTCAAAGGCTCGGAATCCATCAAAGGCAATCTAGTGTTCGCTTGAAAAGTCTTTGATAGCCGAGAAAATGAAGTTAGCCTGTAGAAAGGCCAGGGAATGGTTCTCCGAAGACCTCTAGCCGTCGCTACAGAGACCATTATCTCTACAAAAGTAGTTTGGCCGACAGGTGCCCGGCAAAAGAAGAAATCACCTCGAAGTGAGAATTAAGCTCGCCCTAGTTGATGAACACTGAGAAACGGCCAAACTCAAAAGAAAGGTTTTTTCAGTGAAAATTGGCGATAAGTGCAAACCTGCATGGAAGGACAAAAGGAATACAGACGGGAGATCTCGCTCTCCGAAAGGCCGAATCCCGAAAAACCATCACGGGGGGTGCTTCGGCCAAATAGGAAAGAGCCTTGCTTGGTGAGGTCCGAAAGAGAGTATACGACCTCGGCAACACCGAAGGGAGAAAAACTGAGGAACAAGGCACCTGGGCACCTTCAAGAAATTCTATACTTAGAATTTTCAAACAAGAAGTAGTGCAAGCCAGGAATTCGTCTGAGTACTAAAAAGTCTTCTCCTGTCTGAGAAGAAACGCTGAACATGGACAAAGCATGCACTCCCAGAAATCTCCTATTCCTCCTGAGGTTGGCAGGGTCACAAGCCCAAACAAACCAAAAAAAAAAAGGGGGGGGCAAAGTGTATCGAATACGGCCGAAAAAGGGTAGGCTAAAAATTTGCCCAAGGGAACTTCACCAACTACGCAAGATCGTCCGAAAAAATAGCTGGAAAAATAAGCAAAAGAAGTATGCTTTCGAAGCCTCCAAACCGAAAGAATTCGGGACAACGAGGAAACAAAAGAAGCGCGTTTCTGAAGTCCTCTAACTGAAAGTGCTCGGAACAGCTGGGAAATCGAAAGATTGATCAAAAGACTTAGCCAAAATTATGAAGGAAAAAAATTCATTGATACAAGGAGAAGACTACAAGAAGTACAAGAGAAACACGAAAAGAAAAATCCTAGGGTGCTTAAGGATCCCCGGCAGCGCGAGAAGTTCCAGCTCCCGTGTCTCTAGTCGTCGCCTTCGGTGCAGATAGAGGAACAGGTGGCAGGTTGAGGTGATCAGCTTTCGACCAAGTCCACCGAAGACCCTTAGGAATATCCAGGGCCGAAAGAAAGGAGGTATCGAGGTCCGGATAGCGTTGCAAAAATTGATGGTGAGCTAAACTAAAGCCGTCCTAAAAGGACACCTTTGACATCTGGACGGCTTTATCCCTCTCTACATCTAGCAAGTCCGCCTCATTCTCAAGACCAGCAACCTCTTTCTCGAGACCCAGGATCTCCTCCTTCAGACCGGCAATCCTCCGCACCAATCCCTTCGCGTTTCTCCTTTTCGCTGCACTCATCAGAAAATAAACCCTGGCTTGAAGAGCCGCCTTTTCGGCAAGAATCTTCTTCAGAAGGGCAGCTTCTTCTTCTTTCTCCTTCTGAATAACCCCATTGGCCGAAGTCAAGCGCACAACCTCCTCACCTAGGTCGCTCATTTTGCGGGAAAAGTCCTTCAAAATCTTTGATTGGCCTATGAGGAACTCATCCCGGAGCAGAGCAACCTTCTTCCTGGCTATGCGCCCTAACTCGACATTGGCTATGTCCAAGTTAATACAGAAGAGCCTAGCCTGCTCCAGTTCACTTTCAGCCTGAGCTCGGGTAGAGGACTGCTCTGCCGCCCAAAATCGGAGGTGTTCACTGTACCCCAAAAGCTGCGAAAAGAGAAGGAGAATATCCTCAGAGAAAGCAGCATAAGGAAAGGCAAAACACTTGGGCAAAAAAGAGAGAAGGTTACCTGAGCGGCGCGTTCAGAAATTCTAGTGGCGAGGATATCCCTAGAAGCGCACTCCTCGGCAACTACCCTAGAAGAGGCTTCTGTAAGAACACCCCTCGCCATCTAGGGAGCCATCTCTTGGCAATCCCCGGAAAACAAGTTCATGTCTTCCGTGAAAGACCAAAACGGCTCCCTCGGAATTTTGTCTTTCGGGAGAAGGGAGTCCCGAAGAGCCCGTCTTCAGGCATGATTAGCCATCCATGCGGGGGTCGCCCGGTCCTCTACAAAATGGAGGGGCGCGAGTCAGGAAGGGCTCCCAAAAAACATAAGCAAGAAGGTATTCGGAGCAAACCTGGTGCAACCCCGGTAGTATCCTCGGTAGTGTCCGCCGTAAAGGCCGAAATGTACTTGCCTTTGTCCTTGCGACGTCTGTCCAACTTTTGAATAGTTGGACTCTCGGGCAAAGAGCCTGAAAGCCCCATAGGCGAGATGGTACCCGATGGAGTGAAAAGGGTGACTACTCCGGCGGGCACCTCGGCCGCCGCAATATCGGCATCAGAAGATGTCGCAGGTACTTCTGAGGGGGTGACAACCCTAGTGGATAACGGAGTAACATCAAACATGGCCAAGGTTGCAGTAGCGTCAGTGGAAGTGGCCATCGCATCGGTTGAGATATCAACCTTGGTGGACGTAGCAATAACTTCATCAACCTCCACCATATCTTCGCACGGTGAAGTAAGAGCTCTCTTCTTTGACTTCTTGGCCAAAGACGGTCCGCTCCCAGTAGACTTACATTTTTTGGAGCCACTTTTCTTTGCTTGTTCTCCCTTCTCTACTTGACCAAGGAAGAGATTCTTGTAGTAGGCGGCAGAATCGTCAGCCATCTCTGAAAAAAAAAAAGGGGAAAAGCATCAGTGCGAGCCAAAGGCGTTTAGCCAAAAAAGGAGTTTCCGGGAAATAAGAAAGGCGTCAGCAAAAATTGAAAAAATACGACTTCGGGAAATTGGGAACGAAAAACCTTGCCAAAATCAGGATTCCTGGATGCTGTCGTAAATAGTGGCCGGAAATCGCTCCGCCGTGCAGACCGTCGCTCAAAGAAATGAAAAAGGTGAGAAACCGAGAACAAGGGGGAGAGCACAGAAAAGAGCAAAAGGAAAGAATGACAAAGGGGAAGCTTATATAGAGCAAAGAAAGGGCAATTGAAAAAGCATCATAACTGCTGCATGGGAGCGAAACGTCACCATAATTGCCCTTCCCGCCCAAAAAGACGTGCCATACCAATTGACGCTTGCCATGTGTCGGTCATCGCGAGAAACTAGGGCATGTTTTCTGACATCCTAAAGATTTGGGTCTAGCCCCAGATTGACGCGCCTAGTTTCAAGGCATGACAGTCCATTGACTTAAGACAAAAAAGATAAGATTGGACATCTCGGACATCTCGGCAACGCCGAAAGGCAGGTATGCGACATTCGCCCGAGCAAACAACACCCTTAAAATGGTGAAGTACCTTCCTTGCAAATGATATAAGCTGGATCCTCTTAAAGTGCTCCCAAAAGAGGTACAAGCCGAAGTCATACTTCGGCTTTCCGAAGTAGGGCATGTGATGGCCGAAGTGCCATGGTCTTGGCCACTAACTTCGGAGGAGGGGCCAAATGCCTGACATATCCGACCTCGGAAGACCCATCACACCAACCTCGGAGAGTTACTGTATCGCCTCCCCATCAGAGGATGAATGAACCAACTTCGGAAGAGTGAGAACACCCCGAAGAAACGGTGTCACCTCGGGAGAAGTCCTTGCTCGTCTACCTAAAAGGTAATGTCGGCCAGAGGGACCTCGGAGGGGTGATGGGTGATACGAAGGAGTCTCTGACATATTTTCCCGTACGTCCTAGACGTTGACCTCAAGCATACTGACAGGCCACTGTAGTCCGTGCTCTGGCACACTGAGACACGATTCTCGACAAACCATTGCCCGAGAAAGCCTGCACACGGCTGACCGCTTTCCTGTTTAAGAAGTACGGATCCTATCCATCCATACACGTGTCATGATCAGGAGGGTTCATTTTCTCCTATTTACAGCAGGAAAAACTCTGGGCAAAAGAGGGGGGCTGGACAGGAGCTTGGGAGAATACTCCAGAGTCCCAGTTTTCTCCTCTCTTCTCCTCTAGGCATGCCAGAAAAATGCCTCTGGCGTGATGCTTCTCCTTATGTGCATGCTAGAAAAATACCGCCAGCCAGTCTATTTTATGCCTATTATTTGCTATTTAGAGGCACTGACTTGGGCGTCGGAGGCTCCTCCCCGGAAAACCGCTCCAGGGACCTCCTAACCCCTCTTTTCTGTATATTTCAGGCCGAACCGCCTAAAGATGTCAGTTTTTTTAGGCTCCTTCCTGCACCAAAAATCCTTCATGGCCCCCACTCTCCATCGTAGGACGGCCACCTATGACATCCCTCAGGAGGTCCCTATCAACCCCGTCGTGGAGCCATGGAGGGATCGTAAACGATGGCTAACCCAACGCCATCAGTATGAAAGTGTTATTGGAGGGCCAAATTGCTTATGGAAGACAAGTTTAGACAAAGAAAACACAAAAGGCATTAAGGACATAAGTGTCCTAGCGTAAGCCTTGGAATGTCCAAAATTTTGACTTAAGTAAAATGGTGAAATTGTGGCATTTTTCCACACTACGAGACGTAGGTATGGCTTGGTGAGGAAGTCAAATGTGGGCCAAGAAATTAAGATTAAGAAACCATGGTTTTATAGCAAGGAAAATGACATAAAGCATGGTTAAGGCTACCAAGGGTATTTAGTGCACTAAAGCCCATTTAAGTAGTCATTTCCTTATTTTCTTCTCCCATAATCAAAGCATACCAGGCACCACTCACCTCCATAGCTCCTCTATAGCCACCATACCCCCAAGCATGCAATTAGTTACAATTGACATCAAGAAAGAGCAATTGGAAGCATATTAGTGTTACTGTGTTGGTGCACAAAGACTCAAGCTCAAAATTCAGCATACCCATCAAGGTAATGAGTCATCTTACCCCCATGGACTCTTTACTATATTATGCAAGCATCCATGGAGCTAGGTGTAAGTTTGGAAGAGAGCCAAGTGCTTGATGAACCAAGCTTAGAGAATGGAGGTGCACTTAGTGAAGGTTTCGGCCTTAGTGTGAAGTGCTCAGTGATGGTAGCAAAATTGGGGTTTGTAGAGACCAAAGTTAGTACTAACTAGTGTTAAAAGTCTCCTAAGACCATGCTTATGCTTGAGGAAGGCTGTCATAGTGATTTACATATGTTTATTGCATGTTTTATGGACTAACTTGATGCCTGGCAGCATCCTTGTTGAATGACATGGTGGCTTGTAGAGAGCACTTCTGGTATGGGAGTACCTAAAAAATAGAAAAAATAAGGGTTAAGAGCTCTCCAGAGTGTGTTTCCTGGGGAGAAACCTTTGACGCCCAAGTCAATACTTGTGAAGGGTAGTAGTAAGGAATAGAGAGTGTTATGGCCCTTCTAGTAGGAAGTGAAATTGAGGAAGGTAAGGTGATCTAAATTAAGTTTAAAACCTTAATTCAAGTTTACATAGCAAGAATTGACAAGTTTAACAAAGTTCACTAAATTTTGAGAAAAATAAAGCACTGAATGAAGTTCAGGGGCAAAATGGTAATTTTGCATCCTGAATAGCTGGGACGAGTCCCGAGTGTTTTAAAATGAATTTTTATAACTTTACTTTCAACCTTAACTCAAAGTTAAAGAATAAACAAGAATTTAATCAAGAATGACTAAGTTACAAAGATAGGAGCTTAATTGTATTAAGCTTGTGTGTTAAGGGAGGGTTTAAGAAGGGGAAAGTGAGAGTGGCTGCCATATTTTCGTGTTCATCCTCTCCACTCTCATTTCTCCCTCCAATTCTCCTTAGAATCAAGAAATTCTTGGTGGAACAAGAGGTTATCAAAGTATATAAGCTAGGAGAAGGCAATTTTAATCTTAAAAACATGATTTTGAAGCTTGGAGGGGCATTTTTCTACTTCCCCTATTTTTTAACGAGGTAAGAAACGTGTTCTTGATTGAATTCATGTTTGTTAGTTAGTTTGAAGCTTGGGTTTTGGTTAGAGAGTGAAGTTTTGATGTTTGGTGCCATTGTTTTTTATTGGAACTTGTGTAGAACTTTGGTGAGCTTGGTTGAACGAAAAGGTGATTGATTCTTGCTTGTTACTTGAAGTTGAGGTAAGTGAGATATGTTTTCAAGTTCATTTGATGCCATTAGCTTGAGTTTGCTTGAAGAATTTGAGTGGTTTTGGCTATGTCATTAGTTAAAGTTTTGGTTGAATTATGGTGGACTAGAGGAATTGGGAGGATTGGATTGATGTTGCAAGGCATCATAGCGTAGCTTGTGATAGTTGGTTATGTTGTATGCAACATGTTCTATGTGTATATGAAATTTGGTGGCATTCCAAGCATGTTTGATATGTTTAGGAAGTGTCCAAAGTTCATAGCAACAAAATGCGCCAGTTTCTGCATTTCTGCAGACTGGTGACGCATCGCCAATTACAGGTAGACCCCAGTGACGTGTCACCAATCCAGAAAAATGTCTCGGAACATTATCAACTGTGACAATGTGGCGACGCATCGCCAAAGATAGAGATGCTAAATTTTTCACATTTTGCTCAAGTGATCCAATTAAGACCTAGGAGGGTTCTTAGCGTGCCTAGGGGTCTAAGGATTCCTGGGGTACTCTGAGACTTCCAAAAGTCCCAAAAAATATAAGAGTTTCCTTGAGTTTTGTAGAGTTTTAAGGTTGCTTGTGCAACAAGAAAGGAAACTATGTTGCAAACAAACATAATTAGCTACCACTAGCTCAGGTGAGAGGTTTAGAACCCTTGCTGGCTTAGCCGTGCCATAGCCACGGGGTCACAAGGTGAAACCTTGTTCAAATAGTCTACAACAACGAAGTTCCACCATAATTCCCATGCATAATGACTATGGGAAGGCTACGTGATTGCATCCAGTAAGCTTTGGCTTGCTAGGACCGGGTTAGGGATCAGAACTTGCTAGGCACGGAGTGATGTACCGTGAGGAGGACTAGTTTGAGGAGAGGTCTTTATGGCCTAGTTATATGTGCAGATATCAGACCCTCATGCTGTGTGAGCATGCAGCAAGGTTACATATGTTCATCATACGTCCAGTGCTAGTAATTTTCTTGTAGGTACACTGAAGACCCCTTCCTGAGAATTGACGAATTCTCAGTCCCTAGTTTTGTTATGCAGAGCCTGAAGTTGCTAGATCGGGTAATTGTTGAGGATTATCACAGTAGTGTTCTTTTGTGTGTACAGGTATGTCATTTGAGAATCTTGGTGATTCCAGTCTACATGGTGTATTTAGTTGGCTTGTTGGTCAAGTAACAGTACTAACTAGTATCTTCCTTTGGCTGTAGAGCCTAGTAGCACTTGGCAAAGGACTTTTGAGACTCGCCACTAGGACGTGTATCCAAGGTTGGAGTTAAGTCAAAGAGATCTCAGTAGAGGCTTGTACTTATACAGTACTTTTAGTTGCCTCCATAGTCTCTGTTATGGGGAGTCCTCGACTCTAGGATTGCTCTTGGGTTAGGGCATTAGTCTACTTTATGTATGAATGTTCTCATGAGTTTTTATATGTAGTAAACTCACACAAATGTTGATTTTATATGCTTTGGCTATTTGTATTTATTTTGTGCAGAAAATTACTCGGCTGAGTTAATGTTTTATGGTTTTAATAAACTAAGTCAAAGCATGAAGAGCATGCATATTGCATATTCTAGGATAATCAACTAGTATCATTGGATTTAATCTGCACACATACACAATTAGCCAATTGCAATCCACCGTGTGACCAGCTTTCACAGGGCTTCCTGGGCAGGGGCATGGGCGGTCGTGTCAGAGAGAGTAGGAAATAGGGAGAGTTCTGTGTTCTTACCAAGGTCCTTCTTGAGTATTTATAGGAGGACAAAGGGAGGAGGCCGTTTGACACAGCCCATCTAGATCATGACATGTGTTCAGTTAGATGTGATTTGTACCTCCGGAGATTGGTATGTCTAACTGGCCATAGGCCGTTCTGGCTAGAGGATGGTGGTGTGTGTGAGGTCTTTATGTCAGAGGCTCCTTAACCATTTTTGTCATATCTCTACGGGACCCTTTCAGGGAACTAGACACCTTCGAGATAAAAGACTAATATAGGTGGAGGTCCCCAAGAACCATTGGAGAAAACCCTTCGGCAGAAAGCACCATCTTCGGTAGAAGCGCTATGCCGAGGAAGGTGGATCCACACCCCAAAAAGGGGGGTTCATTACTCTGAAGTTCATCTCATCATTTTAACGAGGGTCTTGTTGTGAGTGTTCCCCGAGGTCAGGGTTTGGCCCTCACCGATGGTGGTTTCTGACTAGGTGATCAGATATCGGGGGGTGTAGCCCTTCGCCTACCAGGTAATCCTCTTTCTAAAGATAGTGAGGGCTAATTTTCCAAAGTTGGTCACATACTATTCCGAGGATGGTGCTCAACAAACCGATTGGGAGCTATTTGAGGATAGTAGCCCTTTGGCTATCAGATGGCCCCCTCGAGAAGCCGAAGTTATGTCTTTGGGATTGGCCTTTGTGAAAGTGAAGTGAGAATATTTGTTGGAGATGCCAGACGTCCGAGCCAGCACAACCAAGTTCTAGCGAGATTACCTACTTTGGCAAGGGCACCCCATTTGGTCAGAAGATGCCTCCTATGGCGAAGTAAGGTCTTTGACTGAGCCATCATTGTTTTTGAAGTTGTATCCTTGGACTGAGGTAAATGCTCCCCCTCTGAATTTTTAGTTGCGTGCCAGTGAATTATCACATCCTCTGACCAGGCAGACATGTCACTTCAGGCTAGGCTTGCATATGTCTGCCAGCTGTCAGAAGGCGTGCCTTTGTTTCTTGCGTTCGGTGACAGGTGGCATCAGGGGACTGGCGAACGGTCGCATTCATTATGTCGGTCATGTCCCCTCGTTTGTGAAGGGTCATTATGGCAACAGGATCATGCATGCTAAGCAACAACAAGTGCCTAGGGCTCATGAACATAGAAATCATGTTCATGAGGAGAAAGAAGAACCAGAGGTGATGGAGGCTCAAAGGAGGGGAGACACTCCACATCAGATGAGATTGTTGGAGAAATTCAAGACTGTTGATCCACCGAGCTTTGATGGGACAGGTGATCCCTATAGAGCAGAGGACTGGTTGTCCAGAATGAATAGACTTTTTACTTGTGGTGGTTATGAGTGAGAACAGAAGATGATTCTAGTGCCTTTCTTTCTGAGAGGAATAGCTAGTCTATGGTTGGATGATGTGTTGGAGTTGTTGAAGGAAAGTAATGATACGCGCCCAGAGCACAAGAAAAAGGTGCTCAGGTAGTCAGACTTCGAAATGAAGTTCAGACAGGAGTTTATCAGTGAAGCTGCACAGGATCAGAGGAGGATTCAATTTGAGAATCTGATATAGGGAGAGATGTCTGTGCGGGAGTATGAGCAGCGATATAATTCTCTTATCCGGTATGCTCCAAATATGATGGGCAATGATGAGTTGAAGGCTAAGAAGTTCTTCCAAGGGTTAAAACCTGTACTCAGGAGGTATATGGCGATAGTCGATATCAGGAGCTATTGCCAGGTGGTTCAAAAAGCGTTGGCCTTTGAAAGGGAATTTGAGGATTCCAGGGCATCTAGCAAAAAGGTGGAGGTTGGACCAACCAACCTAGGAAAAAGTGTCGAGAAGCGACCAATGGTGGAAAACCAAGATCCATCCAAGAGAAGGAAGACAGGTTTATGTCCTAGATGCAAACGGTTTCATGGTAGAAGACTGTGTACTCTGGGGACAGATGTTTGCAATATTTGTGGTAAGAGAGGACATTGGGTAAGACAATGCCCAAGGGCTCGACCGATGTCAAGTCCGCCCCAGAATTTACCGCCTGTAACCCTTGGCATAGGGAATTGGCCTAGTGTAGCCGCAGCAGTAGTTAAACCGAGGGTTTTCACCCTGATGGGTCAGGTGACCAGAGGACCGACCGCCGTTTGAGGTAATTTTACGTTTTAGAATGGTTGTGTTAGAGTGTTTTTGATACAGGAGCTACTCTTTCAGTGATATCTTCTACCTTGGTACATAAGTTTAAATTGCAGCGAGAAATCTCAGTTGAGTTAAGACTCATCAGGACTGCAGGGAGGGGTTTTATTGTGACCAATGAAGTGGTTACTAGGTATCCCTTGCAGTTAGGCAACCATGATTTTTGTTGTGAATTGTAGGTGATAGAATTGAGGTCTTATGACCTAGTGTTGGGAATGGATTGGCTAAGTAAGCATAAGGCACAAATTGACTATGCGAATCACTCAGTCGACATTATTGATGCTCAAGGAGCAAAAGTGACTTGCACAGGAGGATTAGCGCCTATTGCTAAAAGTTTACACCTTAGAGTATAGATACCATCCCTATAGTTGGTGAAGAAGAGTATTATTCGTTGAATAGAGTGGCTATAGAGAAGGAACTTGGGAAGATTCCGGTAGCCAATCAGTTTTCTGAGGTGTTTCCGGTAGAGTTACCTGGGTTACCACCTAAGAGGGATACTGAGTTTTCAATCCATCTACAACCAGTGGTTGAACCTATTTCAATACCACCTTATAGGATGTTAGCTCCTGAGATGGATGAGTTAAAGAAGCAGTTGGAGGAACTACTAAGGAAAGGCTTTGTAAGACCTAGTGTGTCACCGTGGGGGGCTCCAGTGTTATTTGTGAAGAAGAAGGATGAAACTTTTAGATTGTGCATCGACTATAGAAAGTTGAATGCAGTGAAAATCAAGAATAAATATCCACTTCCTAGAATTGATGATCTATTTGACAGACTTAGGGGAGCAAAGGTGTTTCCCAGAATTGATCTTCAGTCTGGATATTTTCATATCAGAGTTAAGGAGGAAGATATTCCGAGAACTGCTTTCAGGATGAGGTATGGACACTATGAATATACAGTTATACCTTTTGGTGTGACGAATGCTCCAGCAGTATTTATGGAAGCCATGAATCGGATCTTTAAGCCATTTCTGGATCAGTTTGTTGAAGTTTTCATCGATGACATTTTGGTATATTCATAGTCTACATCAGAGCATGAGAAGCACCTTAGAACAGTTTTGCAAGTGTTGAAGGATAATCAGTACAATGCAAAGTTGTCTAAGTGTGAGTTTTGGTCTGAAAGGATCCAGTTTTTGGGGCATATCATTAGTGCTCAGGGTTTGTCAGTTGATCCTGAAAAAGTTCAAGCAGTAGTTGAGTGGAAGAGACCAACTACAGTTACTGAGGTCAAGAGTTTCTTGGGTTTGGCAGGTTACTACAGACATTTTATAGAGAAATTCTTTGTGATAGCTACACCGTTGACAGCATTGACCAAGAAGACTCAGAAGTTTGAGTGGACACTGAAGTGTGAAGAAGCTTATATGGAATTGAAGGAGAGATTGACTAGTGCAACTATACTTGTCTTAGCAAATCCGAACAGAGCCTTTATAGTTTATACTGATGCTTCTAGTTCTGGTTTGGGATGTGTATTGATGCAGGACAGTCAGGTGATTGCTTATGGTTCAAGACAGCTGAGGCCTAATGAATTGAACTATCCTATTCATGATCTTGGGGTAGTAGCAGTAATTTTTGCACTGAAGTTGTGGAGGCATTATTTGATGGGGAGATCATTCAGAATCTTCACCGATCACATGAGTTTGAAATATTTGTTTAATCAGAAGAATCTGAACATGAGAGAGCTGCAATGGATTGAATACATCAAGGATTATGACTGTTCAATTGAGTACTGTGCTGCTAAAGGAAATGTGGTAGCAGATGCATTGAGCCGGAAGTACACGGGAGTGATACTATCTAATGATCAGGCTACAAACTCCTCTGAAGGAGTATTGAAGGACTGTTTCTTAGCTTTGCACGAATTATGGCAAAGTCGAGAGAAATCCCTAGTCTACATTTTGGAAGCACAGCCAGCTTGGTTAGTCAGAGTTAAAGAAGCTCAAATGAAAGACCCATTGTTGAAGAAAATTTCAAAAGAAGCGAAGCTTGGCACTATGAGGAAGGAATTCAAATACAAAGATGGAATGTTACATTATGGAGATCGTCTCTATGTACTGAATGTGAATGGACGTAGGCAACAAGTCCTACAGGAGGCACAAAGTAGTACTTTGAATATCCACCCTGGTGTTAGTAAGATGTATCAAGATTTGAAGACATATTTTTGGTGGCCAGGATTTAAAAGGGATGTGAGAGGATATGTGGCAAAGTGTTTGACATGTCAAATGGTGGAAGCTGAACATCAGAAACCAGCAGGCACATTTCAGAGTTTACCTCTACTAGTGAGGAAGTGGGGATCTGTTCGTATGGATTTCCTAGTAGGGTTACCGAATACCTGGAGTTAGCATGATGCCATATAGGTAGTGGTTGATAGACTGACAAAGTCGGCACACTTTATACCTATCAGAATCACTTATACATTGGAGAAGTTGGCTCAGTTGTATCTCAAGGAGATTGTGAAACTCCATGGGATACCGGATCAGATTATATCTGACAGAGATCCTCGATTCACATCACGATTTTGGAATGCTTTTCAAGAAGCATTGGGAAGTAAGGTTAGTCTCAGTACTGCTTTTCATCCTTAGACTGATGGGCAATCTGAGAAAGTGATTCAGACTTTGGAGGGTATGCTACACATGTGTGTCATTGATTTCAGAGGTGATTGGTATCAGTATCTACCACTAATCGAGTTTGCTTATAATAACAGTCATCAAACTGTTATTGGAGTGGTGCCCTATGAAGCTTTGTATGGGAGGCGATGTATGACACCTCATTGTTGGGCAGATCCTACAGATAAGGTAGTTATTGGACTTGAAATCATAGCTGACACTACAGCTAAGATCAAGTTAATTCAGAATCGAATTAAAACAGCCAATGACAGGCAGACCAAGTACGCAAATTTGAGGATAAGAGACTTGAGTTTTGAAGTTAGGGACAAGGTACTTCTGAAAGTGTTGCCCATGAAAGGAATTAGCCGTTTTGGGCAAAGGGGCAAGTTGGCTCCTAGGTATGTTGGACCTTTTGAAGTGTTGGAGAAAGTAGGGAAAGTTGCTTATCGGTTAGCTTTACCACCTAACCTATCCCAAGTGCATAATGTGTTTCACATTAGTCTACTCAGAAAATGCACAGTGGAACTGGGACAGGTAGTTAATCCTTCAGTGATACCCATTTAAAAAGACTTGACCTATGAGGAGAAACCCATTCAGATACTTGATAGGCAAGTCAAGAAATTACGGACTAAGTTCATTTTGATAGTTAAGATCCTTTGGTCTAACCATACTGAGGAAGAGGCTACCTGGGAGACAGAGCAGGATATGCTGAAAAGATATCCTAGTATTTTTCCAGAGTTGCAGCGGAATTTAGGGGACCAAATTCAAGATGGAGGGGAGAATGTTATGGCCCTTCTAGTAGGAAGTGAAATTGAGGAAGGTAAGGTGATCTAAATTAAGTTTAAAACCTTAATTCATGTTTACATAGCAAGAATTGAGAAGTTTAGCAAAGTTCACTAAGTTTTGAGAAAAATAAAGCATTGAACGAAGTTTAGTGGCAAAATGGTAATTTTGCATCTTGAATAGCCGGGATGAGTCCCGAGTGTTTTAAAATGAATTTTTATAACTTAACTTTCAACCTTAACTCAAACTTAAAGAATAAACAAGAATTTAATTAAGAATGACTAAGTTACAAAGATAGGGGCTTAATTGTATGAAGCTTAATACTTTGATGGCTTGTGTGTTAAGGGAGGGTTTAAGAAGGGGGAAGTGAGAGTGGCTGCCATATTTTCGTGTTCATCCTCTCCACTTTCATCTCTCCATCCAATTCTTCTTAGAATCAAGAAATTCTTGGTGGAACAAGAGGTTATCAAAGTATATAAGCTAGGAGAAGGTAATTTCAAGCTTAAAAACATGATTTTGAAGCTTGGAGGGACGTTTTTCTTCTTCCCCTATTTTTTAACGAGGTAAGAAACGTGTTCTTGATTGAATTCATGTTTGTTAGTTAGTTTGAAGCTTGGGTTTTGGTTAGAGAGTGAAGTTTTGATGTTTGGTGCCATTGTTTTTTATTGGAACTTGTGTAGAACTTTGGTGAGCTTGGTTGAACGAAAAGGTGATTGATTCTTGCTTGTTACTTCGAGTTGAGGTAAGTGAGATATGTTTTCAAGTTCATTTGATGCCATTAGCTTGAGTTTGCTTGAAGAATTCGAGTGGTTTTGGCTATGTCATTAGTTAAAGTTTTGGTTGAATTATGGTGGACTAAAGGAATTGGGAGGATTGGATTGATGTTGCAAGGCATCATAGCTTAGCTTGTGATAGTTGGTTATGTTGTATGCAACATGTTCTATGTGTATATGAAATTTGGTGGCATTCCAAGCATGTTTGATATGTTTAGGAAGTATCCAAAATTCATAGCAGCAAAATGTGCCAGTTTCTGCATTGCTGCAGATTGGTGACGTGTCACCAATTACAGGTCGACCCCAGCAACGCGTCGCCAATCTAGAAAAGTGTCTCAGAATGTTACCAACTGTGATGATGTGGTGATGCATCGCCACAGACAGAAATGCTAAATTTTTCACATTTTTCTCCAGTGATCCAAGTGAGACGTAGGAGGGTTCTTAGTGTGCCTAGGGGTCTAAGGATTCCGGGGGTACTCCGAGACTTCCGAAAGTCCCACAAAATATAAGAGTTTCCTTGAGTTTTGTAGAGTTTTAAGGTTGCTTGTGCAACAAGCAAGGAAACTATGTTGCAAACAAACAAAATTAGCTACCACTAGCTCAGGTGAGAGGTTTAAAACCGTTGTTGGCCTAGCCGTGCCATAGCCATAAGGTCACAAGGCGAAACCTTGTTCATCTAGTCTACAACAACGAGGCCTTGCAGCCTAGTCTACAAACTTCCACCATAATTCCCATGCATAACGACTATGGGAAGGCTATGTGATTGCATCCAGTAAGCTTCGGCTTGCTAGGAGAGGGTTAGTGATCTGACCTCACTAGGCACGGAGTGATGCACTGTGAGGAGGACTAGTTTGAGGAGAGGTCTTTGTGGCCTAGTTATATGTGCATATATCAGACCCTCATGCTGTGTGAGCTCGCAGCAAGGTTACATATGTTCATCATATGTCCAGTCCTAGTAATTTTCTTGCAGATACACTGAAGACCCCTTACTGAGAATTGTCGAATTCTCACTCCTTAGTTTTGTTATGCAGAGCCTGAAGTTGCTGGACTGGGTAATCATTGAGGATTATCGCGGTAGTGTTCTTTTGTGTGTACAGGTATGGCATTTGAGAATCTTAGTGATTCTAGTCTACATGGTGTATTTAGTTGGCTTGTCAGTCAAGTAACAGTACTAACTAGTATCTTTCTTTGGCTGTAGAGACTAGTAGCACTTGGCAAAGGACTTTTGGGACTCACCACTGGGATGTGTATCCAAGGTGGGAGTTAAGTCAAAGAGATCTCAGTAGAGGCTTGTATTTATACAATACTTTTAGTTGCCTCCATAGTCTATATTATGAGGAGTCCTCGACTCTAGGATTGCTCTTGGGTGAGGGCATTTGTCTACTTTACGTATGAATGTTCTCACGAGTTGTTATGTGTAGTAAACTCACATAATGTTGATTTATATGCTTTGGCTATTTGTATTTATTTTGTGTAGAAAATTACTCGGCCGAGTTAATGTTTTATGGTTTTAATAAACCAAGTCAAAGCATGAAGAGCATGCATATTGCATATTCTAGGATAATCAACTAGTATCATTGGATTTAATCCGCACACATACACAATTAGCCAATTGCAATCCACCGTGAGACCAGCTCTCACAGGGCTTCCTGGGCAGGGGCATGGGCGGTCGTGTTAGAGAAAGTAGGAAATAGGGAGAGTTCTGTGTTCTTACCAAGGTCCTTCTTGAGTATTTATAGGAGCACAAAGGGAGGAGGCCGTTTGACACAGCCCGTCTAGATCATGGCACATGTTCAGTGAGATGTGATTTATACCTCTGGAGATTGGTATGTTTAACTGGCCATAGGCTGTTCTGGCTAGAGGGCGATGGCATGTGTGAGGCCTTTATGTCAGAGGCTCCTTAACCATTTTTGTCATATATCTGCGAGACACTTTTAGAGAACTAGACCCCTTCGAGATAAAAGACTCCCATAGGTGGAGGTCCGCAAGAACCATTGGAGCAGGCCCTTCGGCCGAAATAGCCGTCTTCGGTAAAAGCACTGTGCCAAGAAAGGTGGATCCACACCCCCGAAGGTGGGGGTTCATAACTCTAAAGTTTGTCCCATCATTTTACTGGGGGTCGTGTTATGAGTATTCCCCGAGGTCAGGGTTTGGTCCTCACCGAGGGTGGTTTCTTGCTAGGTGATCAGATCTCGGGGGGAGTAGCCCGTCGCCTACTAGGTAGTGCTCTTTCTAAAGATAGTGAGGGCTAATTTGCGAAAGTTGGTCACATACCATTCCGAGGGTGGTGCTCAACAAACCGATTGGGAGCTATTTTAGGATAGTAGCCCTTTGGCTATCACATGGCCCCCTCGAGAAGCCGAAGTTGTGTCTACGGCATCAACCTTTGTGAAAGTGGCGTGAGAATCTTTGTTGGAGATGCCAGACGTCCGATCCAGCACAACCGAGTTCTACCGAGATTACCTACTTTGGCAAGGGCACCCTATTTGGTCAGAAGATGCCTCCTATGGCCAAAGTAAGGTCTTTGATTGAGTCCTCATTGTTTTTGAAGTAGTATCCTTGGACTGGGGTAAATGCTCCCCCTTTGAATTTTTAGTTGCGTGCTAGTGAATCATCACATCTCTGACCAGGCAAACGCGTCACTTTGGGCTAGGCTTGCATATGTCTGCCAGCTGTCAGAAGGGATGCCTTTGTTTCTTGCGTCTGGTGACATGTGACATCAGGGGACTGGCGAACGGTCACATTCATTATGTCGGTCTTGTCCCTTTGTCTGCAAAGGGTCATTATGGTGACGCTTCGCCTGCCTCCTTCGGTCTATATAAACCCTTCCTCCTTCAAATTTTTCCGTACTTATCAATTTTCATTGCTCTTTCACTCTGATTTGCTTTCATCTCTCATCTTCTCTTTGGCGGTGGTGCTATCGACAGAGCGATTTCCGGCAACACTTGCAGTGGTCTTCCAAAATTCCCTTATTCAGTTCATTTATTTTTTAGAAAACTCATTTTTTGTATCTCAATTCTTTCTCGTGCATCCTCCTGAGGTTAGTCTTTTCTCCCGAACATGTCTTCTCCCCAAGCTAAGGCCTAACTTATTCCTGAGGGTTGGCTTCCCCTAAACTTTCATCCAAACTGTGCCATTTTGGAGAAGGTCCAGAAGTGGTCGTCCAAATTCTTTCTTCCTTCCTACGCTGTCACCAGGCTCCCTAGCCCTGTTATGCCTAGCTATGCCCCTTGAAAAGATGTGATTACTGTCTTTCGGGAACAACTAAAGGCAAGACTTCAGTATCCCTCTCCGAAGATGGTTTGCGACTTTTGCCAGTTTCATGGCATAGCTGTGAACCAACTTCCCCTGAACTCCTATTCTTACTTCAACGCCTTCCTCTGCATGTATGGGGTCTTCAACATAAAGCCCATTTTATCTTCTTCATGCAATACTACAAACTCCACCCCATCTCCAAGGGCGGGTTTTACTTCTTCTTTCCTTGAGGATCCGGGAGCAAGAAGTATACGTTCACCTTCGGGATGAAGGACAATTGGCGAGGGAGGCAAAAGAAGTTCTTTTTTCTGAAGGTGGATGAGCAATGGAAAGAAATGCCCATTGAGTGGGCTTCGGGGACTCTTGCTATTAATGTAGCATATCCCAGGAAGCTGCTAACCTTAAAGTTAAAAGCCCGATCTAAGGAATTCAGCAGCCGAATTTGGGTTGTCACGGATTAGAATCCTAAAGTCCCTCCCCGTTCCCTATACCCCTTCCCCATTAGATGGAACTTTATGACCGAAGAGGTCTTTTGGAAGTTAGGGGTAATCAAGGAACACATTTCTGACGTGGGTATGCTAAAGGCCCTAGTTGATGGCAAGAAGGCATGGTTGGTGAAGCTCCTTCGGGGCAAACTCACATATTCGGCACTTGAAGAGACTAAGCTTTTTCCCAGATTTGGTCATATATATCCTTCTGTACTTACACTGTTGTTCTTCTTTTTGCAAAAAATGGGTGACAAGTCTGCTGCTTTTTACAAAAGCCTCTTCCTCGGCCAGGGCGAGAAGGGAGAGCAGCAGAAGAAGAAGGTAACGCCAAAGACGAAGAAGGCACCGAGTGGACCACCTTCGGCATCGAAGTCAAAGAAAGCTAAGGAGGACCCTTTTCCTCCTCTGCCTGAAGATGATGTGGAGGTACTAGATCAAACCCCCATTCATGCCGACCCATCTTCGAATCCGGCTATTTGTTCAACTCCTCTTAGTCCCAACACGGCGGCAAAGACTTTGGGGACTTCGATCAAGGAAGAGATTGAGGAATGCTAAATAAGGAAAGGTAAAGGTGTTCTTGCCAAGGTCCATGATGTCAGTGACTCTGAGGGAGAAGACGCTGAACTCCCACTAGGTTTGTCCCTTAGCCATTCCTTTATGAGTTTAGGAATTTTTGATATTTTAGACCTTATAGATGAATGGCTAAAGGATAACATTCTAATGGAACTTCGATGCGACTTTGCATGCAAAGGAGCACAGGCTCCATGGGTGGAGAACCACGCTCGGAAGAGGGTTATTCGGGACTCCAAAGTTTTGAGGGACAAGGTTTTGAGGGAGCCTGTCTAGACTTTTATGAAGGACATGGACTTGTTCTCCGAGGATAGCCAAAAGATGGCTCCTCAGATGGCGACGTGCATTGTAACGAATTCCACATTTCAGCCCCTGACCAAGGAGTGCCCAAACAAGGAGATCTTCACCATGAGGATGAGTGAACAAGCTGCCCAGGTGAACTTTAACCCTCTAGGACTTACAAAATTTCTGAGCTTTTGTTTCCTTTTGGCCCTTATTTGGAATCCTACCTTTTTCCAGCTGCTGGCTTACAAAGGATACCTTCAGGCTTGGGCAGTTAAGTAGTCTTCCGTCTGAAGTCGGTCGGAGGAGACCGTGGCCAAGGTCAAGGAACTTTTTGCTAGCTCAGTTGTCAAGTACGGTGAGCTTAATAAAATCGCCAAGGATGAGCTGGCCAACCTTCGGCAGGTGGTGCTAAAGAGCCAAGGGGAGCTTATGGAAGACTTTTCTTCGAAGTTGTCTGACCTCGCCGTGAAGGTGATAACCCTGACCTCAATAAATGAGGCTTTCCAAATGGATAAGGAGGATTCCATTAAAGATCTTAAAAAGACGCCGGTGCTTAATGCCAAGCTCATAGCCGAGGTCAAGCATTTGAAAAAGGGCAAGAAGAAAAGGTGACTAAGTCCTCCTACGAAGACGGATTCCACCTTGCTCACCACCAAGTCCTTTCCAACTTTCCTGACCTTGATCTTTCCTTCTTGGCGGCTCTGGATATCCCCAAAAGGCCATCCTTGGATTGGTCAAAGGTAGAGTTCCTCAGTCTTTCCATCCCTCCTCCTCCACCTGCCGAGGTTAGTGCAGATGAGGATGATGCGGTTGGTGCTGACCAGACCGAGGATGCTGGGGCCCCCAAAGGTGGTCAAGACCAGCAATAGGATCTTCCTTCTTCACCTTTTCTCCCTTTTTTTTTTATAGCTCACTCCTTGTACTTTGTACTGAAGTGTCAATGAAATTTTTCTTTCTTCAAAATTTTGGCTATGTCCCTAATTGATCTTTGAGTATTATTTTCATTATTTGGTACTTAACTATCTTCGGCACTAAGGGGTTTCGCAACCATCTTCGACAGCATCCTTCATAAAATATTTAGGCATCTTTAAGGCCAACCATATTCAGTTGGATATATTTGGCAAAACTTAACTTGTGTTAAGTGGCCTTGGCGTCAACCATATTCAGCCTATCACCTTCGGTTAAACTCAATTTGTGTAAGGACTTCTTAAGTACCTTCGACACGAACTATGTTCGGTCAAACATCTTCGGCAAAAATTGTACAATATCAGTCATGCATCTTTGGGATCACCCACATTTGGTTTGCTTCCTTCGGTACAAACCATGTTCGGTTTCCCTTCTTCAGCATAAACCATGTTCGGTTGACTACCTTAAAAAATTGGACAATTTTACTCATGCACTTTTGGAAAGCACCAAAATTTGGTTTTTTTTTCCTTCGGCACAAACCATGTTTGGTTAGTCACCTTTGGTGAGAATTGTACAATTGTTTCTTTGAAATTTTTTCTAAGTGTAGAATTTTTTCAAAGAATCTGAATGTCATGTATTTATCAATTCTCCACCTTCGGTATCACTGAGCTTGTAGACTCCTGCTGAACCTCCTCAAGGACCAAATAAGGTCCATCCTAGGTTGCCCGAAGTACTCTGTGAGATGGTCTTCGGGCTTCAAATTCAGCATTTCGGAGAATGAGGTCCCTTTTCTGGATTCCTTTACGCTTGACATGCAAATTTATAGCAACGACTACTCTTTGCTGAAAAGCTTTTCTTCTGAGCTCGGTCATCTCCCTATACTCATCAATCATATCAAACTTGGTTCTTAAACTGAGGTTGTTCCCTTGTTCGTCGAACACTTGTATTCTAATAGAAGGTTGTATAACCTCAACAGGGATAATGGCCTCTATGCAGAAGACTAGTGAGAAGGGTGTCTCGCCCTTGGCTCTTCTTAGAGTGGTTCGGTAGCTCCATAGCACGCTCGGAAGTTCTCCTAGCCATTTCCCTTTGCTTCTTTCAACCTCTTTTTTAGACAATCTTTTATCATTTTGTTGGACACATCAACTTGTCCATTGCTCTGAGGGTGTGCAACTGGGTCAAAGTGCACCTTTATGCCAAGGTTGGTTGTGAAATTCTGGAAACCTTTATCGGTGAACTTGGAACCATTATCAGCTACTATCACCCTCGATATACCGAATCTGTATATGATGTTCTTCTACACAAATCTTTGTATGTCCTTTGCCGATATTGCCGCTAAAGGCTCTGCCTTAATCCCTTTGCTGAAATAGCCTACTACGACTATGCAGAACTTCACTCCTTCTGGAGTTGTTGGGAGATGCCCAATCAAATTAATGCCCTAAATTGTGAAGGGATAGGGATAGTTTGCCGAAGTTATCACCTCCGACGGTAGTCTCTAGATAGGAGAGTGTCTCTGGCATTTGTTGCATTTCTGAATGAATTGCCTCACATCCTTCCTCAAGGTAGGCCAGAAGTATCCTTGGTGGAGTAATACCCTGGGAAGTGCATCAGTTCCTACATGAGAACCACAAACCCCCTCATGGACTTATTTGAGGACCGTCTCCACATCCTCTTCGCTGACGCACCTTTATAGAAAACTTGCGTAGCCTTGTCGGTACAACTCTTCTCCAATTAGGAAGTATCTTCCTAAGTGCTTCCACACTTTCACAGCTTTAAGAGGATCTTCGGGTAGTTCCGAAGATAAGAGGTACTTCTTGATAGGATATTTCCACCATTTTCCCGAGGTTGTTTTGCACATTATCGCGATGCTTGGCTGATGTAGCACTTCGGTGGACTCCTTTGATTTGGCCAGGGTATCTGCTTCCATGTTTTCTCATCACGGTACATTTTCTATATGTACCATGTCGAACTCCTGGATGAGCTTTTTAATGAGATCATGGTACTTTTCCAAGTTTAGGTCTTTTGCCCCATAGTCCCCTGGCATCTATTAGACTACTAGCTAGGAATCACTCTGGGCCTTCAGATTCCTCACACCTACTCTTTTTGCCAGCCGTAAGCCAACTATAAGGGCTTCATACTTGGTGACATTGTTGGTGACATTGAATCCGAATTTGATGGCCTTAGTAGCTTCCATACCCTCTGGTCCATGGAGGATTACTCCAGCTCCCTAGTGTTTGGATCCTGAGGCACCATCCACGAATAATGTCCTTTCAGGTTCATCCTTTCTAAGGTCCTCTAGGGTACCTTCGGTTTTTGGTACTTCGGCTATGATGTCTGCCAATGCTTGGGCTTTTATTGCCGTTCTCGGCTCATAGGTGATGTCATATTCACTGAGCTCAATGCACCATTTTGATAACCTTCCTAAGTGGTCTACCTTTCTCAGGACATCCCGAAGAGGTAGGGTACTACGGACAATAATAGGGTGCCCTTGGAAGTAAGGTCACAAACTCCTACCTGCTAGTTCTAGGGCATAAATGGCCTTTTGTAGAAGAGGTACCTAACTTTGGCACCATGCAAGGACTTACTCACATAGTACAATGGCCATTGTTTTCCTCCCTCTTCCTTTACAAGCACCGAACTTACTGCCTTTTCAGTAATGGTGAGATAGAGGACGAGGGGTTCTCCTTCCCACAGCTGCCAAAGTGTCAGCAGACGGGTTAGGTAGCTTTGGAGCTCATCCAAAGCCTTTTGGTAGTCTTCGTTCTAAGGGTGTTCCTTGAGATCGACGTTACCTTCTTTTTTTTTTGCTTTGGTGAGCACTTTGAAGAGTGGTTAGCACCGATCCCCATATCTAGAGATGAATCTGCTAAGGGCCATGATTCTCCCAATGAGTCTTTGCACGTCCTTGGTTGTTGTGGGAGTTTAGAATCCAGGCAGGGCCTTAACCTTTTCTGGTTGGTATCGATACCTCTTTCCGATACCATGAACTCGAGGAACTTGCCCGCTTTCACCCCAAATACGCACTTCTCAGGGTTAAGATGGATTTCAAACTCCTGAAGTCAGTGGAATGTTTCCTTTTAGTCTAGGATATGGCTACTAGGAAATTTTCTTTTAACTATCATATCATTGACATATACTTCCACATTCCTCTTGATTTGGGAGTCGAACACCCTACTCATCAGCCTTTGGTATGTGGCCTCTGTATTCTTAAGGCCAAAGGGCATTCTAATGTAGCAGTAGGTCCTGACTTCTATGATGAAGGTGGTTTTTTCCTTGTCTTTGAGATCCATCCAAATTTTGTGGTATCCACTAAAGGCGTCATTGAACGTGTCGGGGAAGCTAAGCAGACCATATTCGGTGGTTGAGTCCACCAATTGATCTATTGGTGGCAGAGGATAAGAGTCCTTTGGGCAGGCATCATTTATGTTTCGGAAGTCGATACACATTTGTAGTTTATCACTCCCTTCCTTGGTGGCAACAACTGTTAGTATTGTGCCCAAAAAGCCAATCATGAGATGATTGTATTTTTGCACATTGAGTCATGATATTTTATTGAGGCATTAATCCAGCAATTATGTTTGTTGTTTTGTTTCTACGTAACGTAATAAGCATAATTGTAACCCTAGAATAATGATATTCTTAAACGTCCCTAGTCTAGTATTATTGTGGAGCGGGTTGCAATAATACATAATGACTAGCATATGTGGAGACTAATATGAGATATCTAGTCTACATATGGGTACAAGTTGGAGAACTTGTGTACTGGACCGACCCACCATGAGAACACTTCATGGATCGTTATATGAGTGTCATAAGTGATTCTCATAGTGATCATGGTATATGTAGTCCTTCGACCTAAGATCAACAAGGTTCCCTACATGTGAGTCACATACTTTGATACTTTCCTTTGTTGCTCGTAACTGAGTGAACTTGAAGGAGGTCATTGGGTATGTCACATATCATGCGGAGGGATTTGTATGATCAAGATGGGATTTGTCCCTCCTATGTAACGGGAGTGATATCTTTGGGCCCCTTGATAGAGTGAGACTTAGAAAATGCATGGCCATGCTTCGATGAGTTGATATATGATATCAATGTCGTCAGTTTAAGTTGGTCTACTCGGTAATCAAGAAACCAAAGATTGGGCTATACGAGAGTGACACATTCCATGTCTCGTGCTTAGTCTTGATATCTTGGACAAAGGGACAATGGCATATATCGGTGATGATCATAAAGGTTTAGTCGATTCACCGACAATCTTGTCACTTGGGTAGCAATGATGTGTTGCTAGACACCGCTCATTGCTTATGATCATAAATGTGATTTATGATCATTGCCAACATGGCAAGAGCCTATTGGGTCGCACACATAGAGCTATTTGGATCATTAGAGTGGATGGGCTAATTATTTGGGTTATGGTTTCACTTTAATTTCGTATTAATAATGGGCCAAGGAGTTGAGCCATTATTAAGCCCGAAATTAAATCCTAATTGGATTAGGGCTTTGAAACCCATTAGGCCTGGAAGTTGAGTCTCACTATAAATACAACTTTTAAGTGAGAAATTCGCAGGTCTCCTTGCCCTAGCCTCCCAAAAGGACAGCCACACTCTTCTCTTGCAATTCCTTGGAGGACACAAGCTAGCACTGCGTGCGCAAGAGAAACGCATCTGCCGGGACGTGGTGGAAGCGTGGTGATCCCGAGAGGCTCGTGTGGATACCATAGAGAGCCTGAACACGTCAACTGTTCAGGTTTTGTGATTCGACTCTACAGTTGAGTGAGAGATCTCAACCGAAAATTAGGTATGAAATTTTCGAACACCCGGTTTACCCCGTTTCACTTGGATCCTGGAGGGTTTCGGTTCAATTCCGCTGCGCTGTTTGGCTCCCGAAACCCAACAACAACAACATTGCTGAACCATTCGGGGTGCTTGACTTCCCTTATTATGCCAGGCATATCACTCGGAGAGTAGGCAAACAGATCATTGTTCGTTAATAGAAGGGATACAAGCTTTTTTTTTTTCACCTTCGGCCAATTGTTTCCCTACTCGGGTACTTCGGCCTAGGACAAGCTCTACATCCTTTATTTTTATTTTCTCTGAGTCACTTTTTTCTCCTTCTACCACCTCTTCACCGAGCATGCTTTTTTCTTCTGAAGTCTGTGCATGAACTTTCACTAAGCTCTGTCTTGTTTTCATGAAAACTTTCGTCACTCCAGCTTGATCAAAGAATATTTTCACGTCCCCCTCCTTTGTACTGAAGGTGACCATTAGGTACTTCACATCTAGCCAAATGTGGAGATTTCCTTGTGTCTGCCTTCCGAGGATGGCGTTGTATGAAGAAGGGACATCTATGATAATGAACCTCATCATTGTACAGCTAAAGAGCTCTTTCTTGTTCTGAACTGAAGTTCCCCTTAGTACCAAAGGCAGATTGATCCAACCAAGTACAGGGAGTTCGGATGGACCTACGCCAAAGGTAGGCGAGGTTACGGGTTTAAGACGACCCTTGGAAATGCCTAAGTTCAGCAATAGGTAGGAGAACAGAACTTCGGCATTGGAACTATCATCTATGAGCACTATTTTGAAATTCCAGTTCCCTATTCTTACCATGATTAGGAGGGGATTGTCATGAAGGAACCTTATGGTTGACCCATCTTTCCGAACAAGCTCATTTGCTGGGTTTCCGAATTCCATCATTGAGATTTCCTGAATTTTCCTTTTCCTCTCTGCCGAGGGTATTCTAGTGGTGATTGTTTGGATTACCCCCTCGGGAGGTGGTGGATGCTTTCTAGGACTTTGGGTCTGATGTCAATCAAAATCATAGTCCTCTTGTTCACCTTTCCTTTCTTCTTCCCTTCTACCTTTGGGTGACAGAATATGTAGGTAGTGCCAAAGTTGCCCCTGCTTGATCAAAGATTCAATGTACTTTCTTAGCTGGAAGCAATCCTCGGTGTTGTGCCCGTGGTCCTAGTGGAACTTCTTCATGTTCTTTTTGTTTTCTAAAGTCATGGCCTTTAAACGCTGCATGGTGGTTCCTTGTCTTTCCATGGCCATGAGTATGTTCATCCTTGTAATGTTCAAGGGCGTAAATGACATCATTTTCTTCCCCATTTGTTTCAAGGTCTACCCCCACCCTCGATCGGGTACTAAGGTCGGTGACTCTGACCATCAGAATGATGGTGATCAGACTTCGGCCCTCCCATCCTCAATTCATTGGCCATCACGTGCTGTTCTACCCTTCAGTTGAATTCTCTGAGGGTGTTAAGGGGATCTTTGGAGACCTCGTAAAAGAGTTGTGAGTCTCTTCGAAGTCCCCTGATCATGGCGAGGATGTGGATTTTGGGGCGGAAGTTGGGCACACTCGAAAGTCACTTGGCATAGGTGCCTTTACTTCTACATGGATGAAGGGTGACTCTTCTCCAGTGAAGGTCTCTGACAACCTAGACCAAACAGGCTTCTGGGATATTTGCTTTTTCACCTTTTCCAACTTTTCTAGGATCTTCTCCATGAGGGTGGTAGTATTGTCTTCCACTCGTTGCCTGGTGGTCGCTGGTAACGGAAAGCAACGTCTCTTTTTTGGAGAGTAACTTCATCAATGAGGGGACTAGGACCTTCCGTACGATGATGGAATTCACCGGCAGGAAGTCCTAGGCTCCTTTTACACCGTTTATTTAGCACAACATCCTTTGGAGGGTATATTCTCCATTGAAGACTGATCGTGAGAGCCCCCGCTTCCGAAGCTTCGGCAAGGTAACTTTGGCCTCCTCTGTTGCCAGGTGCCAACAAAAGGTTCCCTTCCCCTGGAAGTTGGTTGGGACCGCCTTTGGTTGAGCTGTTGGGTCATTTCAGCCATAACAGAGTGCTGAAAGTCTTGTAGAAAGCGCATCGTGACAGTCAGAGCACGTTCATGCTTAGGCACAGAAGTCTCTACTACAGGTTGTTTAGTTGCTGTTAGAGCTTCTGGCGTGGACTGGGACTCGGGGAGTCCCTTGTCCTTAGAACGTCAGGTCTCAACAAGGGTGACATGAGAAGGAGTTTCATAGATGGTGCTAAATGATGCCCAGGGGCATCCTCTTTGAATGACATGGTGGTCTGCAGAGATGACTTCTGGTAGGGGAGTATCTGAAACACTAGAAAAAACAAAGGTTAGGAGCTCCCCAAAGTATGTTTCTGGGGGAAGAGCCTCTCATGCCCAAGTCAGTACTTTTGAAGGGTAGTAGTAAGGAATAGAGAGAGTATGACGAAGGTCCTTATCGAGTATTTGTAGGAGGAAAAATGGAGGAATCCGTTTGACACAACCCATCTAGATCATGACATGTGTTCATTTGATGTGATCCATACCTCTGGAAATAGGTATCTCCAGTTAGCCGTAGGTTGTTCTGGCCAGAGGGCGGGGGCATGTATGAGGTCTCTATGTCAAAGGCTCCTTAACCATTTTTTACGTATCTCTATGAACCCCTTCAGGGAACTAGACCCCTTCGGGATAAAAGACTCCTATAGGTGGAGGTCCCCAAGAGCCATTGCAGAAAGCCCTTCGGCAGAAGCGTTAATGTGCCAAGGAAGCTGGATCCACACCCTCAAAGGTGGGGGGTTCATTACTCTGAAGTTGGTCTCGTTATTTTATCGAGGGTGGTGTTGTTAGTGTTCTCTGAGGTCGGGGTTAGGCCCTCACCGAGGGTGGTTTCTGTCTAGGTGATTAGATCTTGCGGGGAGTAGCCCTTCGAACACCAGGTAGTGCTCTTTTAAAAGATAGTGAGGGCTAATTTTCCAAAGTTGGTCACATACCATTCTAAGGGTGGTGCTCAATAGGCCGATTGGGATCTATTTGAGGGTAGTAGCCCTTCGGCTATCATAACCAATGTTAATTGTTGGTGCCGCATACATGTGTTTGTTGTTTGTTTTTCACTGCTGCATTTGGTTTCTTCTTGTTGTTTATATACATTGTGTTTCTTGTGTTTTAGTGTCTTTGAATGTAGGTAATATCAAGGCTAATATGACCTTAAGCACCTAAGTGTGCTCCTTACTAAGTTTCCAAGTGAAACTTACTTCCCCTAAATTCTATCCATTTAGGGTGTTTCAGATAGATCTCATCAAACTGACCACTGTAGTTTGAGTTTTGATCTAAATTTTGGGTGCTTAAGCTTCTATGTATCTAGTTATGATCTAGAGTTTTTGGTGATTTTAGGAGCACATTTGGTATTCTTAGTGATGGTGCTTGCCATACTATGCAACAGCTAACTAGCATCCTATTTCTGGAGTGCAATGTGTCTAAAGCTCTCATCTAACTTGCCTATGTGTTTGAGCTAAGTGAAGGTCATTATGTAGTGCATGGCTTCATGTACATGTAAGACATGTAAAGTTGAAACAAGTATATGAATATTTGAGGATTGTTTTGCGATGTATGTGAATGTGTTCCATAAGTTGTCTAAGTGTGAATGATAGGTTGCTTGTTTGTAAATTCTATTTTGGCCACACAAAGTTGCTAGATGCAATAGCATATAATTATTATATGTATTGGACATGTATAGGATAGCCTTGTAGGGCTTACCCCTTGTGAATGAAGTGTTTGCACACTTATGAAATTTTGTATGGGGAAAATAGTCATAAAATCGACAGAATTTTGACCCTGTACTCAAAGTTTAATATGTGCCTGTGTAGAATGAATCCTAGAATAAAATTTTGACCACACCTAGATCGCATGAATAGGTTTTACTGGGCTTTAGAATTTCTCGATTTGGAGCACTGTAGCCAAAGATATGTGTTGCAAATTTGGCTAAGTTACTGCTCATTTGGTCAGAATTTTGTAACCAACTGAAAAAATCTTTAACTTGGTCCTCTGGTGGGCTATTTATGTAAAAAAAATTCCCTGGATTGGTTTAAGTCTCTACTTGATATTGAAGCAAAGAAAACAAGGGGTACATTGTTAGATTAAAACATTTTTTTGGAGGAGGTTCTGGATGCAGTGGCTAGTTACTTGAATTTAACAAGATTGCCGAATGTGTGGTAGCCAAGGTTAAGACTTATGCTAGTGTTTTCCTTCCTTACTGCCATAGTGTGAATAAAATGTGAATATGTGTGTAATAGTTGGACCAATATGCATGCATTTACATAATGATGCCCAGCAGCGTCCTTCTTTTGTGACATGCTGGCCTGAAGGGGAGACTTCCGACAATAAGATATTTGCAAAACTTTGAAGAACGTGGGTTAGGAGCTCCCCGGAGTGTGTTTTTAGGGGAAGAGCCTCCAATGCCCAAGTCAGTATATGGGAGAGAAATGGTTAATAGCAGAGAGTAGAAAAGAGAAAAAGTCTTGCTACCCTTACCAATGAGCCTTTTAAGTATTTATAGGAGGGTGGAAGAGGCCGTTTTACACCGCTAGCCTAGATCATGACATCTATTTCGCCAGATGTGGTCCGTACCTTTAGAGATAGGTATTTCCAGCTGGCCATAGGTAGTTCCGGCCAAAGGGTAATGTGTGTGAAGGGCTTCTTTGTCAGAGGTTCCTCAACTGTATTTGTCTTTTCCCCATGAGACCCTATCGGCGGTATAAGACCCATTCAACAAGGGATTTCCTCTGAGGGCTACTAGAGAAGACCTTTCGAATGGGCTGACCATCTTCAGATGATGTTTTCCTCTACTGAGGATGGTGTACTTATATTCCTAAGGTAGGTAGTCTACCATTCCCAGGATGGCAAGGATCCTTTTCCCGAAGTTGGTTATGTGTACTACCAAGGGTGGTGGAGAGGTTCTTCCTGAAGTTGGTGCTATGAATCCGCCGAAGGTTCTGTTAAGTTCTACCATGGGAGAAGGTTTTTATAGGTGATAGCCCTTCGACTATCACATGCTCCCCTCTAGAGTACCGAAGCGGTGTCCTTGGTACTAATCACCTGGGAGCATTTTTACTAGAATCCTTCCTTTCGACTTAGGCCGTCCCTTCAGGGTAGGCATCTTTTTGGTTCAAGATGCTTTTTTTTGCCAAAGTAGTATCTTCAACATTCAATAGGGCTCCTTAAGCATCTCTTTGGTTCAAGATGTTTCTTTTTGCCAAAGTAGTATCTTCAGCATTCAATGGCACTCCTTACTTTTGGCGAGGCCGCACCATCGGATTATGAAGAGTTGTTCTGTCCCCAAGCCGAGTTCTTAATGTATTCAAAGTTGTATCTTCAGATGTGAATAGTTATTTCCGCTCTAGAGTTTCTTGTTCCTTGTTGCCTGCCAATGAATCGTCAAGTCTTTGACCAGGCAATCACATCACTTTGGGTTGGGCTTATATATGCCTGCTAATGTAAGAAGCCATACCCTTGTTTCTCGCATTGTGTGACATATGTCATTAGGTTATTCATGAATAGTTGCATCCATTACATTGGTTACATCCCTTCATTTGTGAAGGGTCATTATGGTGACACTTCGCCTGCCTCCTTCGCTCAATATAAACTCTCTCACCCTCAAAGTTTCCTCACTTCTTCTACCTTTATTCCTTTTGCTCTTGAATTTCCTCTTATGGTAGTCTTCTTATGGCAGCTTTCATAGGTTAGCATCTCTATAGTCGATTCCTTCTTTAGTTCCCTTCTTCTTTTTTCACTACTGAGGTTAGGGTTCTTCTTTTCTGAACATGTCTTCAACCCAAGCCGAAGTTCATTCAGTTCTCGAGAGTTGCCTTGCTCTCAACTTTCATCCGAGCTGCGTCATTTTAGAAAGACTGAAGAAGTGGTCAGGCAAATTTTTTCTTCCTTCATATGCCATTACTAGGATACCCTATCCCAGTATGCCAAGCTACGCTCCTCGAAAAAATAAGATCACTGTCTTCAGGGCATAGTTGAAGGCTAGACTTCATTATCCTCAAACAAAGATGGTTTACAACTTTTGCCAATTTCATGGCATAGCTCTTAACCAACATACCCCGAACTCCTACTCATACTTTAATTCCTTTCTTTGTATGTGTGAAGTCTTCAAAATAAAGCCCCACTTCATCTTTTTCATGCAATACTACAAACTTCACCCCATTCCAAAAGGTAGGTTCTACTTCTTGCTCACTCAAGGATCTGGGATCAAAAAATTCAACTTCATCTTCGAAACAAAAGACAGTTGGTAAGGGTGGCAGAAGAAGTACTTTTTTCTAAAGGTGGATGAGCAATCGAAAGACAAGCCAACCAAGTGGGCTTCGAGGACCCTTGATATTGACATGATGGATCTGTCAAAGCTGCTTACCCTCGAACGTGAGTCTCAGTTTGAGGAATTCGACACCTGTATTCGGGAGATAGCTAACTAGTTGAAAAAGGCTTTTTCCTGTCCACTGTACCCATTCCCAATTAGATGGAATTTTATGGCCGAAGAGGTACTTTGGGAACTTGGCATCATCAAAGAACATGTTACTGTCTTGGGTATGCCAAAACCAGCAGTGGATGGGAAGAAGTCCTAGCTTGTCAAGCTTCTTCGAAACAAACTCTCCAATTCAGCACTTGTAGAGAGTAAGCTCCTATTTTGCTTATTGTTTAGGATTCTTTCGTACTTACACTGATGTTTTTCTCCTTGCAGAGATGGGTGACAAGTCAACAGCATTTTACAAGAGCCTATTCCTCGGCCAGGCCGAGAAAGCGGAAAAATAGAAGAAGAAGGTGCCAGCTAGACCATCTTCAGCTGTAAAGTCTAAGAAAACAAAGGAGGGCTCCCTTCCCCCTCCCCCCGAATACCAACCTGAGGTGCTTGACCAAATGCCCATGTGTACTGACCCGCCCTTAGAGCCGGCCATCTACTCAAACCCTCTGAGTCCCAATGTTGCTAGTGAGGCATTGAGGACTTCATTGAGATAAATTTCAACTGAAGAGGATCAGGATAGATGAAGAAGGAAGGGCAAGGATATTCCTACAGAAATACTGGATGTCAGCGAGTCTGATGAAGAGGATGCCGAACTTCCACCAGGTTTGTCTCCTAGCCATTCATCTATGAGTTTGGGATTTTTCAATATTTTAGACCTTGTAGATGAATGGCTAAGAGATAATGTTATAATAGAACTTCAGTATCCCTATACAGAGGACAGGGCCCGGTCGGTGTGGATGATGGACCACCTTTGATGGAGGGCCATTTGGGACTCGAAGATTCCAAATGACAAGGTCCCGAGGGAGCCCTTCTGGACATTCACGGAGGACATGGATCTGTTCTTTGAAAACTGTCAAAAGATGGTCCTTCAGATGGCGAGGGGCATCATGACCAACGCCACCTTCTAAACTTTGACCGAGGAGTGCCCAAACGAAGAGACGCTCACAGCTCGGATGACCAAGCACGCTGCCTAGGTAAACCTCAGCCTTTAGGACCTAGAAAAAATTTTGAGTCGTTATTTGCTTGTGACCCACATTTGGAGTTCTCTATTTTGTAGTTGTTGGAAAACAGAGGATACTTTCAAGCCTGGGTAGCCAAATAGTCTTTGATTCGAATTGAGTTGGAGGAGAATTTGGCTAAGGCCAAGGAAATGTTCACGAGCTCGTGTGTGAAATACAGTGAGTTCAATAAGATTGCAAGAGAGGACCTGGCCAACCTTCGGCAAAAAGTGCTGAAAAGCCAAAAAGGGCTAGTCGAGAAGTTCACCTCCAAAATTTCTATCCTCAGTGTGAAGGTCGTGGACCTGTCTTCAGAGGGTAAGGCCCTTCGAAGAGAAAAGGAAAATGAAAGTCCTGTTGTCGATCTTATGAAGTTATTGGGGATAAATGCTGACTTTCTTACTGAGATTGAGTAGCTAAAGAAGGAAGTGAATAAGAAGAAGAAGAAGGTAGAGAAGGAAGTTGAGGCCTTGAAGAAGGACTTAGAGGACTTGAAGGCTGAAAAGGCTAAGTCAGATGAGGCAACCAAGTCCTCATTTCAAGATGGTTCTGCCTCACCTGTCATCAAGTCTTCTCCCCATATCCTGACCTAGACTTCTTTTTCCTGCGAGCACTTGATATCCCTGAAGGACCATCTTCGGTGTGGTCGAGGATGAGTTTCTCAACCTTCCTGTTCTTCCCCCTTTGGCTATCGATGCTGGTGAAGATGAAGATGACGATGCTGACGGTTTTGGCATCAAGGATGCTGATATCATAGAGCCCAAAGATGGGCAGGACAACCAATAGGCCTCTTTTTTCTTTTTTTCATATTTTGGACTTCATTCTTCAACAAAACTTTTCTTCTTTCTCAAAATTTTGGCCAAGTCCATGATGGGTACGACTTTTGGTATTATTTTAACCTTCGGCATTCAACCATCTTTGAATAATTCACTATATTCAGTAGTATGAGGCTTAGCATCTTTGATCGTACTACCCTTAACAAATTCCACCAAGGATTCTCAACCTTAGCCTTTTTCGAAGATAACGTCCAATTACCTTCGGTTAGTTATGGATATAAGTCTAAGTGTTTTAGAAACAAAATTGACTGTACTCGGTTAACCATATTTGGAATGAACCACATTAAGTTAACCATATTCAAAAAATTTTGGCCAAAAACACTTAAGTAGTTTCGGCATCAACCATATTCAGTCAACCTCCTTTGGCCCGAGTCTTATGCAATGTCATTCAAGCGCTTTCGGAAGCAACCATGTTCAGTTAACCTCTTTTTGTAAAATTTGCACAATATTGCCTATGCACTTTCAGAAACAACCATATCCAGTTAATTTCTATGAATTTCTAAGCGTACAATTTTTTCAAATAGTCAAAATGCCATGTATTTTTTAACTTTTCTCCTTCGGGATTTGTGAGCATGTAGACTCCTGGTCGAACTTCCTCGATTACCAAAATATGGTCCTTCCTAATTTGCCTGAAGTATGCCATGAGATGGTCTTTAGGATTCCAATTCAGCCTTTCAGAGAACCAGGTCTCCTTTCTTGATCCCTTTAGGTTTGACATGAGAGTTTGTGGCAATGGCTACCCTTTGTTGGAAGGCTTTTCTTCTGAGTTCAACCATCTCTCTATGTTTGTTAAGCATGTCAAATTTAGCTCTTAAACCAAGATTGTTCCCTTTTACGTTAAATACCTGTATTGTTACCCACTATGGGGTAATCCAGTTATGGTGCCAAAACTATGCGTTAAACTCCCAGGATTGGTGTGTCCTATAGGTCACCAAAACAATGCCCCTAGTGTACATACTTGAGTAACCCTGTTGAGCACTATGTAAATACATGCATATTGGTCTAACCATAACACACATATTCACATTTATGAACACTGTGGCAGCTAATAAAAAAAACACTAGCACAAGTCTTAGTTTTGGCTTCCATGCGTTAAGCATTCTTACAAGGTTCAAAAATTCCAGCCACTGCACCCAAACTTCCTCCAATAAACTGTATCATTCTAGCCATGTGAACCCCTATTTTCTATACTCCATTATCAAGTAGAGACTTAGATCAAACCATGGAATTTTGTTTAACATCAATAGCTCACCAATGGACCAAGTTATGGATTTTTTAAGTTGGTTACAAAATTCTGACCAAATGAACAGTAACTTAGCCAGCTTTGAAACGTCATATCTTTGTGTTGGGTTTTGGGAGCCAAATAAGCGTAGCAGAATTTAACCAAAACCCTCCAAGATCCAAGTGAAACGGGGTAAACCGGGTGTTCAAAAATTTTCATACCTAATTTTCAGTTGAGATCTCTCACCCAACTATGGAGTCAAATCACAAAACCTGAACAATTGACATGTACAAGCTCCCTATGGTATCTACATGAGCCTCTCGGCATCACCACACTTCCACTATGTCCCGACAGATGCATTTCTCTTGTGCTCGCAGTGCTAGCTTGCGTCCTCCAAGCAATTGCAAGAGAAAAGTGTGGCTATCCTTTCGGGAGGCTAGGGCAAGAAGCTATGAATTTCTAACTAAAAGTTGTATTTATAGTGAGACTGAACTTCCATGCCTAATGGGTTTCAAAGCCCTAATCCAATTAGGCTTCAATTTTGGCCTTAATAATGGCTCAACTTTTGGGCCCGTTATTAATATGAAATTATTATGAAACCATAACCCAAATAATTAGCCCATTCACTCAATGATCCAAATAGCTATATGTGTGCAACCCAATAGGCTCTTACCACATTGGCAATGATCATACATCACATTTATGATCATAAGCAACGAATGGTGTCTAACAACACATCATTGCTACCCAAGTGACAAGATTGTTGGTGATTCGACCAAACCTTTATGATCATTACCGATATATGCCATTGTCCCTTTGTCCAAGACATCAACACTAAGCACGAGACATGGAATGTGACACTCTCGTATAGCCTAATCTTTGGTTTCTTGATTATCGAGTAGACCAACTTAAACTGTTGACATTGATATCGTATATCAACTCATCCGAGCATGGCCATGGATTTTTTTAAGTCTTACCCTATCAAGGGGCTCAAAGATATCACTCCCGTTAGATAAGAGGGACAAATCTCATCTTGATCATACAAATCCCTCCGCATGATATGTGACAACTCAATGACCCCCTTCAAGTTCACTCAGTCACGAGAAACAAAGGGAAGTATCAAAGTATGTGACTCACATGTAGGGAACCCTGATGATCTTAGGTCGAAGGACTACATATACCATGATCACTATGAGAATCACTTATGACACTCATATAACGATCCATGTAGTATTCTCATGGTAGGTCGGTCCAGTAACAAGTTCTCCAACTTGTAGCCATATGTAAACTACATATCTCATATTAGTCTTCACATATGCTAGTCATTATGTATCATTGAAACCCACTCCACAATAATACTAGACTGGGGACATTTAAGAATATCATTATTCTAGGGTTATAATTATGTTTATTACGTTACGTAAAAACAAAACAACAAACAAAATTGCTAGATTAATGCCTTAATAAAATATCATGACTCAATGTGCAAAAAATACAATCATCTCATGATTGGCTTTTGGGCACAACACTAACACTTTGGCTACAGGGCGCCAAATTCAAAAATTCTAAATCCTAATTCAACCTCCAGATGTGCTCTAGGTGTGGTCGAAATGTCATACCAAGATTCATTCTAAACAGGGAGATATAGAACTTTGAGTGTAGAGTCAAAATTCTGACCACTTTTTGACCATTTTGCCCATACAAAATTTTATAAGCATGCAAACACTTCATTCACAATAGGTAAGCCACTGAAGGCTATTCCATACATGTCCAAGACACCTAGGAATTACATTCCCTTATAGCTAGCATCTTTACATAGCCAATACCAAAATTTACAAACACGCAGCCTATATTGCACACTTAGGTAGCTTGTGCGCAGTATCCTCCTTCATAGCAAAATAGCCCACAAATGTTCACATACATTTTCCAAACTTCACATGTGTTAAATGTAGATTAATCCATGCACTACATAATGTTCTTAACTTAGTTAAAACACACACCCTAGTTACAGGAGAGCTTTAGACACAATGCACTCAAGAAACATAATGCTGGACAACTGCTACATAACACAATAAGCACCATCAATAAAAATACAAAATGTGCTCCTAAAACCACCACACTTTCCAAATCATAAATAGACACATGGAACTTCATGTACCAGAAATTTCAAATCAAAACTCAAATGATAAATGTCGGTTTGAATGTGATCTTTCTGCTGGACGTGAAAAGGATAGAAAAAGGGTAAGTTTTTTTAATGAAACTTAGTAAGGGCTTATCAATAAAATCTTCAAAATCCAGTCATATACCTGAAATCCAAAGACACTAAAAGACAAAAGTACCATACAAATACACAAACACAGCACCCAAATGCACAAACAACAAAGCAACAAATGAATATAATGCTAGTAGCAACAAACACATTAAGGTTAGTTCATAAACAATCCAATAAACATTATGTATGTTAGTGTTGTGCCAAAAAGGCCAATCATGACATGATTGTATTTTTGCACATTGAGTCATGATATTTTATTAAGGCATTAATCCAGCAATTATGTTTGTTGTTTTGTTTTTGCGTAACATAACAAACATAATTGTAACCCTAGAATAATGATATTCTTAAACATCCCTGGTCTAGTATTATTGTGGAGCGGGTTGTAATAATACATAATGACTAGCATATGTAGAGACTACTATGAGATATGTAGTCTACATATGGGTACAAGTTGGAGAACTTGTGTACTAGACCGACCCACCATGAGAACACTAAATGGATCGTTATATGAGTGTCATAAGTGATTCTCATAGTGATCATGGTATATGTAGTCCTTCGACCTAAGATCATCAAGGTTCCCTACATGTGAGTCACATACTTTGATACTTTCCTTTGTTGCTCGTAACTGAGTGAACTTGAAGGAGGTCATTGGGTATGTCACATATCATGCGAAGGGATTTGTATGATCAAGATGGAATTTGTCCCTCCTATGTAACAGGAGTGATATCTTCGGGCCCCTTGATAGAATGAGACTTAGAAAATGCATGGCCATGCTCGGATGAGTTAATATACGATATCAATGTCATCAGCTTAAGTTAGTCTACTCGGTAATCAAGAAACCAAAGATTGGGCTATACAAGAGTGACACATTCCATGTCTCATGCTTAGTCTTGATATCTTGGACAAAGGGACAATGGCATATATCGGTGGTGATCATAAAGGTTTAGTCGATTCACTGACAATCTTGTCACTTGGGTAGCAATGATGTGTTGCTAGACACCGCTCATTGCTTATGATCATAAATGTGATTTATGATCATTGCCAACATGGCAAGAGCCTATTGGGTCGCACACATAGAGCTATTTGGATCATTAGAGTGGATGGGCTAATTATTTGGGTTATGGTTTCACTTGAATTTTGTATTAATAATGGGCCCAAGAGTTGAGCCATTATTAAGCCCGAAATTAAATCCTAATTGGATTAGGGCTTTGAAACCCATTAGGCCTGGAAGTTGAGTCTCACTATAAATACAACTTTTAAGTGAGAAATTCATAGGTCTCCTTGCCCTAGCCTCCAAAAAGGACAGCCACACTCTTCTCTTGCAATTCCTTGGAGGACGCAAGCTAGCACTGCAAGCGCAAGAGAAACGCATCTACCGGGACGTGGTGGAAGCGTGGTGATCCCGAAAGGCTCGTGTGGATACCATAGAGAGCCTGAACACGTCAACTGTTCAGGTTTTGTGATTCGACTCTACAGTTGAGTGAGAGATCTCAACCAAAAATTAGGTATGAAAATTTTCAAACACCCGGTTTACCCCGTTTCACTTGGATCCTGGAGGGTTTCGGTTAAATTCCGCTGCACTGTTTGGCTACCGAAACCCATCAATGGAATCAATATGGCAGCCCTCCTCAAGCTAATGCTTTACCTTATGAGATTAATTGGTCTTTGTTAGTACTAACTTGGGCTCTAAAATCCCCTTTAAACAATGCCATCTTAGTGCATGAAAAATAGTAAGGCTGGAACCTTGTTCATGCACTCCTTCTTAAATGGTCTTGGTTTCTTGAGCTTTTTGCTCTCTTCCAAGTAGGATCTTAGCTTCATGGATGCTTGATCATTATCTTAGGATAGTAAAAAACCATGAAACATGAAGATAAAGCCCTTACCTAAGCTATGAAAGCTGAAAATAGCAAAGGAAGCTCAATAAACCTGAAAACTAGGGTTTTTCTCTCTCTTGTTGAATTCGATTGCTTTCCTTTATGATTTCTTAGGATACTGAGCTATGGTGATTATGGAAGGTTATGGAGGAGCTAAGGGAGGAACTCTAGTTGGTGAGGGCCAAAAAAGACCAAGGAAAGGTAAAGAAATCAAGATATTTACATGACTTGATTAGTTTAACCTTAACATTCACTTAGGTCACTATAAGTATGTCTTAAGCAAAGACTTTTTGGCTAATCTTTAGCCCACCTTTTTGACCTTAGAACCTGGAAATAAAAGGCTGGGATAATGCTAGAAATGGCCATCTTTGACTCTTATAAAAAATCATCCCACCCTTAAGTTATTTTTGTGAACAATTGTAAACCTAGTTGTCCTAGGTTCTTGAATAATAGCCTTTGCTTCCTTTATGCAATTTAGCATCCAAAAATTTCTTCCATACCAATCAAATCCTTCCAAAATCTCTTCTTTAGAGTTGTACAATTGAGTACCCAAGTGTTGAAATCTTGTAATAAGATCCATAGATTACTTGTAAAACAAACAATCCTCTAGGGCTTCCTTTAGTACCAAGTAACCATTGTAATCTCTTAAGGAGGTGTAGATTATTCACTTTACCCCTCACATTTCATTTACTATGGTGAAAATTAGGCTATATAATGGTTTATAACTATTATGCCATTATACTGTAATTTTCCTATTTGTTGAGGTGGTAACATTTCTTTCCCCCTTTTTTGTCCTCCAAAATTGTACTTAGCTTGGGATACTCATCTGGATACTTTTCTAGAATTTCTTTCTCAGTTTCCCATGTTGCCTTTCTTCCAGAATGGTTTGGCCATTGTACTTTAACCATGGCAATCAGTTTGTTCCTTAGCCTTCTAGTATCCTTAGCCAAGATAGCTATAGGTTTCTCTTCATATGTTAGATTTGGCTTTAATTGTATGTCTTCCACTGATATAGCATGCTTTGTATGAGGTAGACACTTCTTAAGCATATTGACATGGAAAACATTATGAACACTTGACATACTTGGCGGTAGAGCTAACCTATAAGCTACCTTGCCAACCCTTTCTAGTATCTCGTAAGGACCAATGTACCTTGGAGCTAACTTACTTCTTTTCCCAAATCTGATAGTGCCTTTGGTTGGTGCTACTTTGAGCCACACTTTATCACCAACCTCAAACTCCAAGTCTCATCTTCTTTTGTTCACATAAGCAGTGGTCCTTTCATTGGCTATCCTTAACCTTTCTTGTATCTTCTTGATTTTATTTGTTGTTTCTTCAATGATCTCAGGACCCAACTCTAGCCTATCTGAGGCTTCCACCCAACAGTGGGGTGTCATGCACCTTCTTTCATATAATGCTTCATAAGGTGCCATGCCAATGGTACTTTGGTAACTATTGTTATATGAGAATTTGACCAATGGCAAATGTTGGTCCCATTCACCTTTGAAATCCAACACACAGCTCCTGAGCATGTCTTCTGGTATCTGTATCACCCTTTCAGATTGCCCATCTGTCTGAGGATGATAAGCAGTACTCAGGTGGATTTTGGTTCCTAGTGCTTTATGAAAAGCACTCCAAAATTGAGCTGTAAATCTTGGATCTCTATCAGATACAATGGAGTCTGGCACTCCATGTAGTCTTACTATCTCCTAGACATACATCTAAGCTAACTTCTCCAAGGAGTCTGTGAGTTTCATAGGTAAGAAGTGGGCACATTTGGTTAGCCTATCCACAATGACCCAGATTGTATCATGCCCTAATCTAGTCATAGGCATCCCAATCAAAAAGTCTATGGTTATGTTGCCCCTCTTCCTCACTGGTATAGGTAGAGTCTATAGGGTACCAACTGGCTTCTGGTGCTCTGCCTTTACCCTCTGGCATGTGGCACATTTGGAGACATAAGTAGCTATGTCTCTCTTTATGTTTGGCCACCAAAATTGAGTCTTCAAGTCTTTATACATTTTCTCACTTCCTGGATGGATGTTTAACTTGCTTGTGTGAGCTTCCTCAAGTATTTCATCCCTGAACTTTGGTCCTTTCGGCACATAGATTCGGTCCTTGAAGTACAGTAATCCTTGCTTGTAGGCAAAGGATTGATACAAGGAAGTTTTTTCCTCAGCTGAAATCTTTTTTAGATCAAGATCTATCTCCTATGCCTTTCTGGCTTCTTCAATCCATCTAGATTGAATTGTCAATGTGTAAATTTGGGCTTCCTCACACTTATGCCACTTATGCCACTTATGCCATAGGAATAGCAGACTATTTTGCTCATCATGATCAGCTATGGATCCTCCTTTTAGAAAACCCGTGTACTTCCTGCTCAAGGCATCTGCTACTAGAGTGCCTTTGGCCTCTGTGTGCTTTATACTATAGTCATAATCCTTGATGTACTCTAACCATCTCCTTTGCCACATGTTCAACTCTTTCTGAGTGTACAAGTACTTTAGGCTCTTATGGTCAGTGTAGACCACAAAGGAACTACCCATCAAGTAGTGCCTCCATTGCTTCAAAGCAAAAATCACTGTTGCCAGTTCTAGGTCATGGGTAGGTTAATTTTTCTCATGGGCTCTCAACTGCCTTGACCCGTATGCAATTACATTTCTATCTTACATAAGCACACAAACTAACCCAGATCTAGATGCGTCTGTATAGATGTAAGGCTTGCTTGGATCAGGAACCATCAATACTGGAGCTTCAATCAACCTCTACTTCAGCTCTTAGAAACTATTTTCACATTTCCCAATCCACTTAAACCTTTGACCCTTCTTCGTCAGGTGAGTAAGAATTGAGGCAATCATAGAAAAGCCTGATACAAATCTTCTATAGTATCCAGCTAATCCTAGGAAACATTTGATTTCCATTACAGTCTTTGATCTTTCCCAATCTTGCACTACCCTGACCATTTCAGGGCTTGCCCTAAGGCCTTGTGCCTCTATGATGTGTCCTAGGAAAGACACTTCCCTTATCCAGAAATGGCACTAGGATAACTTGGGATAATGTTGATGTTCTAACAAAGTCTTTAAGACAATCTTCAGATGATGTCCATGTTCATTTTCATCCTTGGAATACACTAAGATGTCATCAATGAACACAATTAAAAATTTGTCCAAACGTGATCTAAACACCCTGTTCATCAGGTCCATGAAAGCAGCTGGGGCATTAGTCAAACCAAATGGCATGATTGTGTACTCATAATGCCCATATCTGGTCCTGAATGTAGTCTTAGGAATGTCTTCTTCCTTTACTCTTAATTGGAAGTATCCAGATCTTAAATCTATCTTGGAGAAGATCTTAGCTCCCTTGAGTTGATAAAAAAGATCCTCAATCCTAGGGAGTGGAAACTTTTTCTTGATAGTCATTACATTGAGCTTCCTAGAGTCAATGCATAGTCTCAATGATCCATCCTTCTTCTTCACAAAGAGCACTAGAGCTCCCCACAGAGAAAAACTTGGCCTTATTTTTTCAAGAAGTTCATCAAGCTGTTTCTTGAGTTCATTCATATCTGTGATAGGCATTCTATAAAGAGGTATGGATATTGGACTAGCTCTTGGTTGCAGCTTTATCTCAAACTCAATCTCCTTTGGTGGAGGAATACCTGGCAAGTCTTTAGGAAAGACTTGTGGAAAGTCTCCCCCTACGGATATTCTATCCACTTCTTCTTCACAGTACAAATCATTTAATGCATAACAATAATCATGCTCAGAAATCACATGTGTCTCATCTAGTACCTCTAGGCCCGTGCCATGCATTTCATACACTAATTACTTAGAATTCACTAATGCATTCACTTTACCATCAAGTAATGTGATTTCTCTCTTAGCACAATCAATTCTTATGTTATGCATAGCAAGCCAGTTCATACCCAGCACTATATCATACTTAGGAACGTCCAACACTAGCAGATTAGTCATAACCTTAGTCTTTCCTACTACTAGCTCACAATGCCTAGCTAGGTCATTTGTGAAGAGACATTTACTATCTATTGTTTTCACTAAGGATATCCTAAGCATGATTTCAGAAGGAAAATTTATGGCATCAACAAACTTCCTAGCCATTATAGACACAGATGCACCAGTATCAAACAGCACACTAACAGGCATACCATTAAGATAAATGTTACCTCTTAGTTCTTCTCCCTACTGTGATGTTTTTGGCCTTTCCATTTAAAACACTCTGCCAACTCTTTGCACTAGAGGAACTATTTTATGATGTTCTTCTCTTGGTACTGCTTCTCTAGGCCTTACTCTAGTAGGCCTTACTGGACCTTGGTCTTCTGGTCTTCTTCCTTACACATGTGGGCAATCTTTGATCTAATGATCCATTGCACCACACCTTAGGCAAGATTGAGTATCAAAAAAGCAAAGTTTCTGATGTCCGGAGACATCTTCGCTGGAGGACATGGTGGTTTCTGGAGGGACTTCCTAAGGAGGAGAACGCCCGGAGTGGAGGTTTCCCAGGGAGTGGTACCTGAAGAGCCCAAAAGGAAAGGTTAAGAGGTCCCCGGGATGTTTTTCCGGGGAGGAGCCTCCGACGCCCAAGTTAGTTTTCTGAAAGGTGAAGGAAAGAGAGCACTCAAGGGTTTAGTGGCCTTGCCTGTTCGTATCCTCTCAACTGACTGACCAACCGATTGCAAGGGGCTGCTCTTTGGTATTTATAGAAGTGTCCGGCCCGTTCAGATCGTGACAAGTGTTCCGTCAGATCTGCTGTGTACCTTTGGACATAGGGGACAAGTAGCTGTTTGTAGGCTCCCTCGAGCCTTGGTCCGAGACAGGTTGTGACAAGGCCTGGGCGGCGTCGGCGTGTCAGAGCGTCGTTTGAGGTGACATGGTGCGTCTGTGGGCGATGTGTCAGAGGCTCCTTAAATGCTCCTGCCGTACTCCCGATGTCCTTTGGGCGAGGTCGTTCTCTGGGACGAACACCCTTCTTCGGGAGTTATGTTCGCAGTTCGGGGCGCTGCCTAGCTCGCAGGTTCCGCCTTCGGGAAATCCTCTCTTGCTTGCGGTAGCTGGTTCTTCTATCCCGAAGGCGATCCGTTTAATCCCCCGAGGGGGCTGTCTGCACCTTTGGAGCTCTCTGGGGTACTAGGCTAAATCCCGAGTTCGAGGCACTGGAATTCGCCTAGTCCGAGGTCAGTACTAGTGCCTCCCTCGGATGGTGCCAGGCTTCCCGAGCATGCTTTTGATAGGAGGTACGTTCTAGGAGAGGCGATAGTCCTTCGGCTATCACATGCCCCCCCCTAGAAGCCGAAGTAGGGACTTTGGCTTTTGTCAGCTTTCGGAGGGTACCCTTCGGGGCTTTATGCATGGTACCTGTGCCGAAGATACACCTTCTGTCCGTAGACGTAGCACAGACTGTCTCTTGGTGTCTCCGAGGTAACCTATTTTCTATAGTCTTTGTAAGTCACTGAAACGTCTCGTCTCGTGACCAGGCGTGTCAGTCTGGGGCGGCGCGCTATTCGTCAGAAAGCGTGTTCCTTATTTGGCGTGGTTGCTGACACGTGGCACGCCGTCATTGGAGAGGGTTACATCGGTTACAGCGGGCGCGTCTTTTTATGCAGAATGGGCAATTATGGCGACGATTCGCCTTCGCACAGCACTTATGACGTCGATTCGCCTACCCTTCCTCGGTCTATATATACCCTTAATCCTTCATAACCCCCTTTTGCTTTTGCTTTTGCTTTTGCTCTCGCTTCTCTGTCTCTCAACTGCCGCAGTGTTTTTCCTGCTCTCTTACGGCGGTGCTTTTTGACAGAGTGGTTTTCCGGCAATCATTTCACGACGGCGTCCTCAAATCCGGATTTTGGCAAAACGTTTGGTGGGTTTTAGCTTCCAGTTTCTTCTGTTTTTCCAAATTTTTTCTTCGAAATAGCTTTTTGCCTTTTCCCGAACTCGGTTTTTTGCCAGTCATGCCTATTCCCGAAAGCTGGGAACCCCTTCTTTCTCACCCCTGCTGCACCACTTCTGCAAAACTTAAAAAATGGAAAAAGAAGTTCTTCCTTCCTTCCTACGTCACTACGAGGTTGCCTCGTTCGGACCAATATAGCTTTTCAAACCGTAGTGACGAGGTTACTGTTTTCCGTGCCCAACTGAAGGCCGGACTTCGGTATCCTCCGCCGAAGATGGTTTGCGATTTCTGCGATTTCCATCGCATTGCCGTAAACCAACTTCCGCCGAACTCGTACTGCTATTTCAATGCTTTTCTTTGTATGTGTGGTGTCTTCGGTATAGAGCCACACTTTGTCATTTTTCTGCAGTACTACAAGCTCTTCGTGATCCCAAAGGGTGGCTTCTATTTCATGCTACCTCGGGGGTCAGGGAGCAAAAAATACAAGTTCACCTTTGCCAACAAGGACAGCTGGCGAGGGTGGCAACAGAAATTCTTTTTTATGAAGAAGGAGGAGGCCTGGTCGCACGTCCCGATGAAGTGGGCTCAGGGAAAGCTCGTGATGGATGTCATTGACCCGAAGATGCTGTTAACTCCCGAGTTAACACCCATTTTTGCGGACTTTGACAAGCGCATCCGAGCGGTCTCTGACTGGGATTCCGAGGTCCCACCGCGCCCCCTTTACCCCTTTCCAATTAACTGGAAGTTGATGACCGAAGAAGTCCTTCGGGAGTTGAAGGTGGTAAAGGAGCACGAAACGGACCTCGAGATGCCGGCTCCTGCCATTGCTGGGAAGGACTCCTGGCTGGTAAAACTTCTTCAGGAGGACATTACTTATGCCGATTTTTTCGAAAGTAAGTCATCTCCTAGTCCCCTTGTGTTAATTTCATCTTGGACTTACGCTGATGTTTTCTCTCTTTTTCAGAGATGGGCGACGATACTGCTGCCTATTACCGATCGCTTTTCATCGGGCAAGCCGAGAAAGGTGAACAAACAAAGAAGGCTGCCTCCCGAAGACGGAAGGCGGCTGGCGGGGGGCCTCCGGCGGCCAAGCGATCGAAGAAGACCGTGCCCCCTCCTATGCCGGAGATTTCCGAGGAGGTGGGCGAGGAGCCCGAGGTAACCGTTGCTGCGCCTTCGACTGAGGTCGGTGCAGATGTCGCTCCTTCAAGCCCTAATTCGGCGGCTCTTCTGGACGCTTTGGTGGAAGCCCCTTCTGCCGAAGATCGCCGCAAGAGGAAAGGGAAGGAGATTTCTTCTGAGGGGGCCCTGGATTCTGGCGACGACGTTGCCGAAGTGCCACCAGGTTTGATGCCTTAGACACTCAGTTTCTGAATTTTTTGGCAGCTACTTGTGTTTGACAATTTTTCTGCTTTTGTCGTGCAGAGGAGATTCTTCCTCCGGATTGGGTTGCCGAGCACGCCCGGAAGCGGGCCCTTCGGGATGCCCATATCCCGAAGGGGAAGATTCCGAAGGAGCCATTTTGGTCTTTTACGGAGGACATGGACATGTACTCCGAAGACTGCCCGCGAATGGCCAAGGAGATTACAAAGGGGGTTCTTACTGAAGCTTCTTTCAGGGCCCTTGCGGGGGCTCATCCGGATGATGACTCCCTCGCCGCAAAGCTTTCCGAGCACGCCGCCCAGGTGTGTTTCTCACCTTGCCCTTTTCTTTTTTTTCTTGTCTCTGATTTCTTCTAAGTATTTGCCTTTCCTTTTTTGCCTTGTCTCATTCTTGCCTCTGTTTTTCTGCAGCTGCTGGGATATGCCGGATTCCTCAGAGTTCGGGTGGCGAGGCAGGGGATGTACCGGGCCGCCGCTTCAAAGACTATAGAACAATACCAGACCCAGTGCGCGGACCTGCTTACTCGGAACACTCAGCTGGCCCAGACTTCGGCGTCAGAGATTGCTGCCCTTCGGGAGGAGTTTGCGAAGGAAAAAGAAGAACTTATAAAGGACTCCTCCCAGAAGATTTCCGACCTCGGCGTAAAAGTGGCGGAGCTGACTTCGGTTAATGAGGCACTTCTAACGCAGAAGTTGGATTCTGCGGGCTTCTGGCGAAGGCGGAGGCCGAGAAAGCCGCACTTCAAGCCGAGGTCGATTCTTCGAAGAAGGGGAAGGATGAGTCGAAGAAAAAGAAGGTGAAGGCATTAAGAAAAAAGGTTGAAGACCTGGAGAAGGAGCTTAATGATCTTGGGGTCGAGAAGACGAAATCCGACGAGATGACCAAAGTTGGTTTTCAAGACGGGTTTTGTCTCGTCCGTCATCAAGTTCTTCTGAGGTTTCCAAATCTTGACCTTTCTTTCCTAGAGGCCCTAAATATTCCTGAGGGACCTCGGTGGTCTTGGTCCATGCTCGAGCACTTGAACCTGCCTCAGACTCTTCCGACGCCGGTGGTGGTGGAAAAGGATGCAGGGGCTAGTGGCTCCCGGGACGCCGAGAATCCCTAATTTATCTCAGGCCCCTTCTGCCTTCTTTTTCTCCTTCCTTGTACTCTTTCTTTCTTGGTAGTCCTTCTTCTTTGTAAACCGATCTTGTTTGTTTAATAAAGACTTTTTTCTTTCCTGTAAGAAATTTTGGCTAAGTCTTTTTTTGTGAGATTGTCCATTCCTTTTTTCCCCGAACGCGTTTGCTCAAGAGACTTCGGAAGATTAGATCGGTTCTCTGTGAGCCTTTGTATTTAGAAATTCTCGCAAGGTTTTTCATTTCCTGTTGTCCCAAACATGCTTGCTCGAGGGACTTCAGGAAATCACACCCATGCTTATTCTGGCGACCATCTTCGCGGAATTTTAGTATATCTTTTGTTCAAGAATCTTTCTTTTAGAAGCCCGTGTAGCTAGAAAATTTTTTCTAACTTTGTACAATGTAAACCCTTTCGTCAAGATTCTTAAGCGTAGAAATTTTTCAAGGCATCTGAATGCCAAGTGTTTTTTAATTCCACGCCTTCGGCGTCACCGAGCTTGTACACCCCTCTTCGTACTTCGGCAAAAACCAGATAAGGTCCCTCCCAATTCGCGCGAAGTACGCCGTGTGATGGCCTACGGGGTGCGAATTCCGCCTTTTGGAGAACGAGATCACCCTTTTTTATTCCTTTTGGCCTAGCTCGCAAGTTTATAGCGGCGACCACTCTTTGCTGGAAAGCTTTCCTTCTTAGTTCCGCTATTTCTCTATGTTCGCCGACGAGGTCGAGCTCGCTTCTTAAGCCGAGGTCATTTCCACTTTCATCAAATACCTGCACTCATATTGATGGTCACACTACCTCTATTGGGATTATGGCCTCCGTACCGAAGACGAGCGAGAAAGGAGTTTCCCGCATAGCCCTTCGGGGCGTTGTTCGATAGCTCCATAGTACACTTTGGAGTTCTCCTGGCCATTTCCCTTTTGCCTCCCCCAGTCTTTTTTTCAGACCATCTTTTATGGTCCTGTTAGATACTTCCACCTGCCCATTGCTTTGGGGTGAGCTACCGGGGCGAAGTGCATCTTTGTTCTGAGGTCGCTGATAAACTCTTGGAACTCTTTGTCTATGAACTGGGATCCGTTATCAGCCACTAGTACCCTCGGTATGCCGAATCTGCATACTATGTTTTTCCACACGAACTTTTGCACTTCTCTTGCCGAGATAGTCGTCAAAGGTTCTTCCTCGACCCATTTAGAGAAATAGTCTACTGCGACTACGCAGAACTTCACGCCCCCAGGTGCTGTCGGGAGCAGCCCGATAAGGTCTATGCCCCAAATAGCGAAGGGCCAGGGATAGTTTGCCGAAGTCACCAGCTCCAAGGGTGTTCTCTGGATTTTTGCATGTCTTTGGCAATTACCACATTTCTGGACGAACCGCCTAGCGTCTTTCCTCAGGGTAGGCCAAAAGTATCCTTGGCGAAGTATCACCACTGCCAGGGCGTCGGTTCCGATGTGCGAACCAAAAGCGCCTTCGTGAACTTCTTGGAGGATTATTTCAATATCCTCTTCGCTAACACACCTCTGTAGCGGATTTGCATATTCCTGCCGATATAGCTCTTCTCCAATCAGAAAGAAACGACCGGAGCGTCTCCGCACTTTTGCTACTTGATTGGGGTCTTCGGGGAGCGTATTGGTTTCGAGATATGTTTTTATTGGGTCTTTCCAGCTTTTTCTCGAAGTCATTATGCTCAGCACTGTAATGCTAGGCTGGCTTAGCACCTCAATATATGCTTTTGATTTTGCCAATTCATCTGCCTCAGCATTATGTCTGTGAGGCACGCTCTCGATTTGCATGGTGTCAAATTCTCGAATAAGCTTCGTTACTAATTCATGGTATTTTGCCAGTGTTGGATCCTTCGCCCCGTAGTCCCCTGCTGTTTGCCGAACTACTAGCTGGGAATCGCTATGGGCTTTCAAGTTTCTGACACCAATTTTTCTGGCCAGGCGCAAGCCCGCTATGAGAGCTTCATATTCAGCCACATTGTTGGTGACATTGAAGCTGAACTTAATGGCCTTCATTACTTCCAGGCCTTCGGGGCCTCTGATGATCACCCCTGCTCCTTGGTGCTCGGCGCCCGAGGCACCATCAACGTACAAGGCCCATCCTGGCTCATTTTTGTCGGGACTTGGGTGGCTGTCCTCAGTAATGGGGACCTCGGCAATGAAATCTGCCAAGGCTTGAGCTTTTATGGCTTTCCGAGGTTCATAAGTGATGTCATGTTCGCCAAGCTCTACACACCATTTGGAGAGCCTTCCCGAATGGTCAACCTTCTTCATGACGTCCTGCAGGGGTAAACTACTCCGAGGTTCATAAGTGATGTCGTGTTCGCCAAGCTCTATACACCATTTGGAGAGCCTTCCCGAATGATCAACCTTCTTCATGACGTCCCGCAAGGGTAAACTACTTCGGACGATGATGGGGTTAGCCTGAAAATATGGTCGTAGCCTTCTTCCTGCCAGGACCAAGGCATATATAGCTTTCTGTAACAAAGGATATCTGATTTCGGCGCCATGCAGGGACTTGCTCACATAGTAGACTGGCCACTGCTTCGCCCCTTCCTCTTTCACAAGGACTGAGCTTACTGCTTTTTCTGTGACGGCGAGGTACAACACAAGAGGTTCTCTTTCGCGGGGCTGTTGCAAAGTGGGCAGGCGAGCCAAGTAGATTTTGAGTTCTTCCCAAGCTTTTTGGCAGTCCTCATTCCAAGGACGATCATTACTCTCGAGGTCGTCCTCCCTTTTTGCTGCCTTAGTGAGGACTTTGAAGAATGCTCGACACCGGTCTCCATATCTGGAAATAAATCTGCTAAGGGAGGTTATTCTTCCAGCAAGTCTCTGCACATCTTTTATTGTGGCAGGAGTTCGGAATTCCAACAGAGCCTTAATTTTTTCTGGGTTAGCATCAATGCCTCTTTCTGATACCATGTACCCAAGGAACTTTCCCGAAGTTACCCCGAAGGTGCACTTCTCAGGGTTAAGGCGAATTCCGAAGGTCCTGAGCTGGTGAAAAGTTTCCCTTAGGTCTGTGACATGGTCTACAGGCAGCTTGCTTTTAACTATCATGTCATCTACGTACACTTCCATGTTCCTCCCTATTTGGTCATTAAAGACCTTGCTCATCAACCTCTGGTAGGTGGCTCCTGCGTTTTTGAGCCCGAAAGGCATCCTGGTGTAACAGTATGTCCCCCCCTCGGTGATGAAGGCTGTTTTTTCTTCGTCTTAGGGGTCCATCTTTATTTGATGGTAGCCGCTGAAGGCGTCTAGGAAACTTAGGAGCCCGTATTCGGCAGTTGAATCTACCAGTTGATCTATTGGCGGGAGAGGATATGAATCTTTTGGGCAAGCATTGTTCAGGTTTCTGAAGTCGATGCACATCCGAAGTTTGTTGCTTCCTTCTTTTGTGGCGATCACCACATTGCTTAGCCATTCGGGGTACTTGACCTCCCTGATTACATCTGCCTCCAATAAACGTTGGACTTCGGTTTTGACGAAGTCATTTTTATGGGCTGAGATGCCTCGTTTCTTTTGCCGGACAGGCTTTGCTTCCGGACTTACTTTGAGGCTATGTTGTATTACGCGCGGATTTACCCCCGGCCTGTCTTTCGGCGAGTAGGCGAACAGGTCTTTATTCATTACCAGAAAGGATACAAGTTTTTTCTTATCTCCTTCGGACAAGTTTTTCCCTATTTGGGTACTTCGTCCTGGGATAAGTTCCACTTCTTCCATTTCTACCTTGCCAGAAACTTCTTTCTCGCCATTTTTTGACTTTGAAGCCCCTGCTTCTACAGCTTGTGTGGAATTGTTTGCTGGGGCTTTTCGGGCTTTGACGAACACCTTTCTTACTTCGCCCTGATCTATGAAGATTTCTGCGTCTCCTTCCTTGGTGGCGAAAGTGACAGTCAAATATCTCACGTCAGGGCGAATGTGCAGATTTCCCTGCGTCTGCCTTCCAAGGATGGCGTTGTATGATGAGGGGACATCCATGACGATGAACCTCGCCATTGTCGAGGCAAACAACTCAGCTGGTCCTTTGACCGAAGTCCCTCTCATCATTAATGGAAGGTCGATCCATCCGAGGACGGGTAACTCGGACGGTCCTACCCCGAAGGTCGGTGAAGTGACAGGCCTGAGATCACTGATGGATATGCCCAAGCTCGGCAGCAGTTGTGAAAATAGGACGTCAGCGTTTGATCCGTCATCAAGTAATACCCTTTTGACATCCCAGTTTCCAATTCTTGCCATGATCAGGAGTGGGTCGTCGTGAGGGAAGACGACTGTGGAACCATCTTTTCGGGATAGCTTCTTCGCCGGACTTTGATAGTCCATGACAGCTATTTCCCTGGCCTTCCTTTTTCTTTCCGAGGATGGGAGCCCCGTCGTGATTGTTTGTATGACTCCCGCAGGGGGTGGAGGGCGCCTCTTCGGACTTCGGTTTCTCCGCCTGTCGGAGTCGTAGTCCTCATCTTCTACCTTTCCTTCCTCCTCTTTCCTCCCCTTCGGGGAAGGCAACCGTAGGTACCGCCGAAGTTGGCCTTGTTTTATCAGCGATTCAATATACTTCTTCAGCTGGAAGCAATCCTCAGTGTCGTGGCCATGATCGCGATGAAATTGGCAGAACTTCTTCATGTTTTTTCTATTTTCAGCGGTCATGGCCCTTGGCCTCTGAACTTGTGTTCCCTGCCTCTCCAGAGTCATGAGGATGTTGGTCCTCGTGGTGTTCAGCGCTGTGAAGTTCGGGGGTTTCCTTCCTCGCATTCTCCGGGGTCGGGGTGGCTGGTCGGTCGGATAGCGTGCCTGCGGCTGGCTGGACCCCTCGCCACGGGTGTGCTCGGGCCTGGGTCCGCCCATTCTTAGTTCTTCGGCCGTCATGTGCTGTTCGGCCCGTCGGTAGAATTCGCCCAGTGTGTCTGGAGGGTCCTTGGAGAATTCGTAGAAGAGTTGGGAATCCCTCCGAAGGCCCCTTGTCATGGCGAGGATGCGTATTTCAAGCCGAAAGTCTGGAACACTTAAAGCCTCTCTGTTGAACCTCTCGACATAGTCGCGTATAGTTTCTCCGCTTCTTTGCGCTATGTCGAACATTTGAACGGGCATCTTCGCCGTCGGGCGACTCCCGATGAACTGTTGGGTGAAGGCTGTTGATAACTCCTGGAATTTTCCGATGATTCCTGGAGCCAAGGAGTTGTACCACGCGGTTGCTGGCCCAGAGAGGGTGACCTCGAAGCACTTGCACAAGGTGGCGTCGTTTGCACCGTGCATCATCATGCTGCGTCTGTACTTCGTCAGGTGGGCCTGTGGGTCGGTCCGACCATCGTACGTCTCTAGCCGAGGTACCCTGAAGTCACCTGGCATAGCTGCCTCGACCACAGCTCGGGTGAAAGGAGACTGATCCCCACAAAAAGACTCAGACAGTCTGGCCCAAACTGGCTTGCGAGCCACCTGCCTCTCGACTCGGTCCAGCCTTGCCAATATTTTCTCCATGAGGGCGGCGGCGCTAGGTTCTTCCTCAGGTGGAGGAGATTGACGGCGCCTCTTCGGAGAATGGCTTCGTCGTCGGGGAGAGGGTGACCTCGTCTCGGGCAAAGGGCTCATTCGGCGTCAAATTTTGGGTTGGTTGGGCCCCGTTTGCCCTGGAAGGCGTGCCCCGAGGGGCATATTTTCTGTTGAAGACTCCTCACGTGGGTCTTCACTCCCCGAACTGCGGCGGACTGCTTTGGGGCTCTTTTCCCGAGGGCGTACCGGTGAAGGAGACCTTTGGGTTTGAGCTTGTTGTGGCCATCTTCTGTCTATCTGTTGTGTCATCTCAGCCACAACAGAGCGTTGGAAGTCACGGAGGAAGCTCATGGTTATGACCAGAGGACGTTCTTCCTCGGGCGTGGAAGTCCCTGGAAGAGTTTGCTCAGCAGCCGGTTGGACTTCAAGCGCGGACGGGGACTTCGGGAGTCCTTTGTCCTTAGAACGCCGAGTCTCAACGACGGCAACCTGAGGGTGGGTTCCCACAGACGGCGCCAAATGATGTCCGGAGACATCTTCGCTGGAGGACATGGTGGTTTCTGGAGGGACTTCCTGAGGAGGAGAACGCCCGGAGTGGAGGTTTCCCAGGGAGTGGTACCTGAAGAGCCCAAAAGGAAAGGTTAGGAGGTCCCCGGGATGTTTTTCCGGGGAGGAGCCTCCGACGCCCAAGTTAGTTTTCTGAGAGGTGAAGGAAAGAGAGCACTCAAGGGTTTAGTGGCCTTGCCTGTTCGTATCCTCTCAACTGACTGACCAACCGTTTGCAAGGGGCTGCTCTTTGGTATTTATAGAAGTGTCTGGCCCGTTCAGATCGTGACACGTGTTCGGTCAGATCTGCTGTGTACCTTTGGACATAGGGGACAAGTAGCTGTTTGTAGGCTCCCTCGAGCCTTGGTCCGAGACAGGTTGTGACAAGGCCTGGGCGGCGTCGGCGTGTCAGAGCGTCGTTTGAGGTGACATGGTGCGTCTGTGGGCGATGTGTCAGAGGCTCCTTAAATGCTCCTGCCGTACTCCCGATGTCCTTTGGGCGAGGTCGTTCTCTGGGACGAACACCCTTCTTCGGGAGTTATGTTCGCCGTTCGGGGCGCTGCCTAGCTCGTAGGTTCCGCCTTCGGAAAATCCTCTCTTGCTTGCGGTAGCTGGTTCTTCTATCCCGAAGGCGATCCGTTTAATTCCCCGAGGGGGCTGTCTGCACCTTTGGAGCTCTCTGGGGTACTAGGCTAAATCCCGAGTTCGAGGCACTGGAATTCACCTAGTCCGAGGTCAGTACTAGTGCCTCCCTCGGATGGTGCCAGGCTTCCCGAGCATGCTTTTGATAGGAGGTACGTTCTAGGAGAGGTGATAGTCCTTCGGCTATCAGTTTTTTTCCATGAAACTTCTTGCATTTAGGGCACTTTAGGCTAGGGAACTTCCCCTTCACCTTGCCCTCACCACCAAAATGGGAATTCTTGGTAGTTCTCTTGCCATGTGGTAGCTTTTTTCCGCTTGCCTCCTACTTGGCTACTTTTCCCTGGTCCACTAGAAAATTACCTAGTCTCATACTCCTCTTGCTCTACTAATAAAGCTTTCTGCACTACTTCATAGTATGTGACTGCTCCAAAAGGTCTTACAGCCACTCTGATGTCTAACCATAGGCCTTTAACAAATCTATTGACCTTTAACTCTTCTAGTCCATGATACTGAGGAGCATACCTCACCAATTGATTGAACTTGTGCTCATACTCTAGGACACTGAGGTTGTCCTGCCTTAAAGCTTCAAATTTAGCTTGCTTTATAGCGTTGATGGCATCACTGATGTACTGCTCCTGAAACAGCTGAGTGAACTTTGGCCAGCTCATCTCAATATCTCTTCCTGGCCTTTTGTCCTTTTGGACAACATACATATCTCTGGTGTTTCTCCACCACATCTCTGCACTGCCTACCAAGTTGTAAGTAACCAGTGACACCTTCTTCGCATCCTCTCAAACATCTTCTCAATGAAGATTAACCACTCCTCATATTTCTCAGGCCCAGCTCTTCCATCAAACTGTGGAGGCCTAAGTCCTTGGAACCTCTCCAGCAGTCGGACCTCATCTAGGCCCTCTACATCCTCAACTCTATGTCTTCTAGATATATGAGAAGCCTTAGCATGGTGATGCTCTCCATGGTCTCTATGTCTTCTCCTACCTCTTCTCTCAAGATTTTCCTCAATCTCATTCCTAGTAGAGGAATGGTCATAGACTGAAGGATTAGGCCTAGATACCAGACCAATCCCAGTTCTCATTCTTCTTCCCCTTGGATTTCTTCTATCCACATCTTCCACCTTAATAGTTTCATCATTTGTATCTTCTGATCTTCTAGAATGAACACATTCAGTTGTGTTCCTCGTCTCCTCTTCAGCTTGTTGTTGCACATTTTGAACTGGTTCTCTTTTTGGTTGTGCTTGTATCAGCCTTAATATGTTTTCATTGACGAGAGCTAAGTTCCTCTGAAGCTCTAACCAAATCTATGGCACTTCAGGGTTTGGTACAGCCTGTTGGCCATAATTCCCCATTTCTTGTTTGCCTCTATGCTACCTAGGTTCAGTATGAGGCCTTTGTTGGGTTTTGGGAGCCAAACAGCGCAGCAGAAATTAACCGAAACCCTCCAGGATCCAAGTGAAACAGGGTAAACCGGGTGTTCAAAAATTTTCATACCTAATTTTTCATTGAGATCTCTCTCTCAACTGTAGAGTCAAATCACAAAACCTGAACAGTTGATGTGTTCAAGCTCTCTATGGTATCCACACGAGACTCTCGGGATCACCACGCTTCCACCACATCTCGGCCGATGCGTTTCTCTTGCACTCGCAGTGCTAGCTTGCATCCTCCAAGGAATTACAAGAGAAGAGTATGGTTGTCCTTTTGGGAGGCTAGGCCAAGGAGACATCCAAGTTTTTCACTAAAAGTTGTATTTATAGTGAGACTCAACTTTCAGGCCTAATGGGTTTCAAAGCCCTAATCCAATTAGGCTTTAATTTCGGGCTTAATAATGGCTCAACTCTTGGGCCCATTGTTAATACAAAATTAAAGTGAAACCATAACCCAAATAATTAACCCATGCACTCTAATGATCCAAATAGCTCTATGTGTACGACCCAATAGGCTCTTACCACGTTGCCAATGATCATAAATCACATTTATGACCATAAGCAATGAGCGGTGTCTAGCAACACATTATTGCTACCCAAGTGACAAGATTGTCGGTGAATTGACTAAACCTTTATGATCATCACCGATATATGCCATTATCCCTTTGTCCAAGATATCAAGACTAAGCATGAGACATGGAATGTGTCACTCTCTATAACTCAATCTTTGGTTTCTTGATTACTGAGTAGACCAACTTAAACTGATGACATTGATATCGTATATCAACTCATCCGAGCATGGCCATGCATTTTTCTAAGTCTTACTCTATCAAGGGGCCCGAAGATATCACTCTCGTTACATAAGAGGGACAAATCCCATCCTGATCATACAAATCCCTTCGCATGATATGTGACATACCCAATGACCTCCTTCAAGTTCACTCAGTTACAAGCAACAAAGGAAAGTATCAAAGTATATGACTCACATGTAGGGAACCTTGATGACCTTAGGTCAAAGGACTACATATACCATGATCACTATGAGAATCACATATGACACTCATATAACGATCCATGTAGTGTTCTCATGGTGGGTCAGTCCAGTACACAAGTTCTCCAACTTGTACCCATATGTAGACTACGTATCTCATATTAGTCTCCATATATGCTAGTCGTTATGTATTATTGCAACCCGCTCCACAATAATACTAGACTAGGGATGTTTGAGAATATCATTATTCTAGGGTTACAATTATCTTTATTGCGTCACGCAGAAATAGAACAACAAACATAATTGCTGGATTAATGCCTTAGTAAAATATCGTGACTCAATGTGCAAAAAATACAATCATCTCATGATTGGATTTTTGGGCATGACACTAACAATCTCCCACTTGCACTAAAGCCAATCATCCATGTATCTAATAGCAACGGACCTAGAATGGCTATCATGCTTTTCCTGCGTAAGGGGCTTTGTCAGCGGATCAGCAATGTTGCTGTCTGTTGAAGTCCTGCATATCCTTACAGCATCCTTCTCGATGATCTCCCTGATGAGATGATAACGTCAGAGTATATGTTTGGATCGCTGGTGAGATTGACGTTCCTTAGCCTGTGCGATTGCTCCATTGTTGTCACGTTAGAGCTCTATCGGATCGACAATGCTTGGAACCACTCCAAGTTCAGTGATGAACTTCTTGATCCAAATTGCCTCCTCTGCAGTGTCAGAGGCAGTAATATACTCAGATTCTCTTATAGAGTCAGCTACTGTCTCTTGCTTTGAACTCTTCTAGCTCACAGCACCACCACCAATACAAAACACATAACCAGATTGCGATCTAAAATCATCCTTATCGGATTGGAAGCTTGCATCGGTGTAACCCCGTACAAAGAGCTCATCTTCACCTCCAAAGACCAAGAATGCATCCTTAGTCCTTCGTAAGTACTTAAGGATGTTCTTAACAGCTATCCAGTGACTCTCACCAGGGTTCGATTGGTACCTACTCATCATGCTTAAGGCATATGAGACATCGGGACGACTACATATCATGGCATACATGATAGATCTAATTACTGAGGCATATGGAATCTTACTCATGCACTTTCTCTCCTCGGGTGTACTCGGACACTGAGATCTAGAAAGAGTTATACCATGTGACATGGGAAAGAATCTTTTCTTGGAATCTTGCATGGTAAACCTCTTTAGCACCTTGTCAATGTATGTACTTTGACTTAGGCCAAGAAGCTTTCTAGATCTATCTCTATAGATCCTGATGCCTAACACATAGGCTGCTTCACCCAAGTCCTTCATAGAGAAACATTTCCCTAGACAAGTCTTCATAGACTGTAGCTCAGGAATGTCATTCTCGATGAGTAGTATGTCGTCTACATACAACACCAAGAAGACAATAATGCTCCCATTAACCTTCTTGTAGACACAAGGTTCATCTTCATTTTTGATAAAACCAAACTCTTTGATTGCTTCGTCAAAATGAAGATTCCAACTTTGAGAACCTTGCTTCAGTCCATAAATGGACCTTTGCAACTTGCACACTTTATTGGCATTTCAGGAGTGACAAAACCTTGAGGTTATGTCATGTACACATCCTCAAGTAGCTTTCCATTTAGGAATGCATTTTTTACATCCATTTACCATATCTCATAATCACAGTGTGCAGTAATAACGAACAAAATTTGGATGGATTTAAGCATAACAACTGGTGAAAAAGTTTCTGATAGCCGAAGGGTTATCGCCTCTCTCACCACATACTTCCTGCCAAAAGCATGGACTGGAAACCTGGTGCCATCCGAAGGAGGCGCTAAAATGGACCTCAGAAGGAGTGAAGCCGAAGGCCCCGAACCCACGACCTTGGATAGAACGCCAGAAACATCAAAAATGTTGTCGGCTCCCTCGGGGGACCGACGGATCACCTTCGGGGATAAAACACCAACTATTGTAAGCAGGAGAGACTCTTCCCGAAGGCGGAACTCCCGAACCAAGAAAATCCCCGAACCGTGGGCATAATCCCCGAAGAAAGGCATCCATACCAAAGGACGACCTTGTCCAGAGGACCTCGGGAGTATGGCATGAGCATTTAAGGAGCCTCTGACATGTCACCCACAGGCACTTACGCCGCCTCAAAACGGCGGTCTGACGCGCCAACGCGGTTCGAGTCTTATTACAACCTGTCTCAGTCCAAGACTCAAAGAACCTATAAATGGCTGCCTGTCCCCTACGCCCGAAGGTACATAATACATCTGACCGAACACGTGTCAAAATCTAAACGGGCTGGGCACTCCTATAAATACCAGGAAGCACGTCCTGGCAAGGTGGTGGACCCTCTTTCCCTGAGAAAACACGCACAGGCAAGGCCATCTTTCCCTTAGTGTTCCTCCTTTATCTCCACTGAGGGCACTGACTTGGGCGTTGGAGGCTCTTCCCCGGAAAAACACTCCGGGGACCTCCTAACCCTCTTTTCCGAGCATTTCAGGCATGCCCCTCTGGGAAACCTTTGCACCAGACGTTCTGCCTCTCAGGAAGTCCATCCCGAAGTCACAATGTCACATGACAAAGATGCTACTGGGCATCATTTGGCGCCATCTGTGGGAACCCACCCTCAGGTCACCATTGTGGAGACTCGGCTTTCTAAGGACAAAGGACTTCCGAAGTCCCCGTCCGCGCCTGAAGTCCAAACGGCCACTGAGCAAACCCTACCAGGGACTTCCTCGCCTAAGGAAAAGTGTCCTCTAGTCATAACCATGATCTTTCTACGCGACTTCTAGCATTCTATTGCAGCTGAGGTGACACAGCAAATAGAGCTGAGGTGGCCGCAACCAACTTAGGCCCAAAGTCCCCCCTCGCCAGTGCGCCCTCGGGGGAAAAGCCCGAAGTCAATCTATCGTAGTTCAGGGAGTGGGGACCCGCGCGATGAATCCTTGACAGAAAATAAACCTCTCAGGCCACGGCCTGCGGGGCAAAGAGGGCACGAGCGGCCAAAGACTCCTTGCCAAAGGAGCTTGTCACCCGAGGTGAGGTCGCCATCCCCTCGGGTCCATAGCCAGTCGGCAAAGAGGCACCGACAGTCACCCTTCCCAGAGCACCAGGATGAAGGGCCCAGTGCCACGCTCCTCATGGAGAAATTGTTGACAAGGTTGGAGAGAGTAGAGAAACAGGTAGCTCGAAAGCCAGTCTGGACTAGGCTATCTGACACTTTTACTGGGGATGAATCGCCATTCACCCGGATGGTGGTCAATGTGGCCATGCCGAATGACTTCTGGGTACCTTGGCTGGAAACTTATGATGGCCAAACTGATCCACAGACTCACCTAACCAAGTACAAACGCAGCATGATGTTGCACGATGCTAATGATGCCACCTTGCGCAAATGCTTTGAGGTCACACTCATAGGACCAGCGACAGCATGGTACAATTCGTTGGCTCCAAGAACCATCAGGGAGTTCCAGGAGTTGTCTACGGCCTTTACACAGCAATTCATTGGAAGTCGGCCGACAGCGAAGATGCTTGTCCAAATGTTCGACATAGCCCAGAGGAACGGAGAAACTATCCGTGACTACGTCGAAAGGTTTAACAGAGAAGCCCTAAGTGTCCTAGACTTTCGGCCCGAAATACGCATCCACGCCATGATACGGGGCCTTCGGAAGGACTCACAGCAATTCTACGAATTTTCAAAGGACCCTCCGGACACGCTTAGCGAGTTCTACCGAAGGGCCGAGCAGTACATGACAGTCAAAGAGCTGACGATGGGTGGACCGAAGACCGATCACACCCACGCCGAAGGGTCCAGCCAACAAATGCGGTATTCAACTGACCAAGCAGGACGACCTCGGAAAATTAGGGGAAGGAAACCCCCAACCTTCACACCCCTGAGCACTACGAGGACCAACATCCTCATGATGATGGATAAACAGGGGACCCAGGTTCAACGGCCAAGGGCTATGACTGCTGATAACAAAAAGAACATAAAGAAGTTCTGCCAGTTTCATCGCGACCACGGCCACGACACTGAAGACTGTTTTCAATTGAAAAAATACATAAAGTCGCTGATAAAACAAGGCCAACTTCGACGATACCTACGAGTGCCGTCCCCGAAAGGAAGGAAGGAGGAAGAAGGAAAGCCAAACGACGAGGACTACGACTCCGACAGACGGAGGAACCGGAGTCCGAAGAGGCACCCTCAACCCCCGGCGGGAGTAATACAAACGATCACGATAGGGCTTCCATCCTCGGAAAGAAAGAGGAAGGACAGAAAAATATCAGTGATGGAATACCAGAGTCCGACGAAGAAGCTAGCCCGCAAGGATGGTACCACTGTCATCTTTCCCCATGACGATCCGCTTCTGGTCATGGTGGGGATAGGAAACTGGGACGTCAAGAGAGTGTTGCTTGACGATGGATCAAATGCCGACGTCCTATTTTCACATTTGCTGCTGAACTTGGGCATATCCAGTAGCGATCTCAAGCCCGTCAGTTCACCTACTTTTGGGGTAGGGCCATCCGAACTACCCGCCCTTGGATGGATTGATCTTCGCCTAATGATGAAAGGAACCTCAGTAGACAGGACAGCTGAATTATTCGCCTCCACAATGACAAGATTTATTGTCATGGATGTTCCTTCATCATACAACGCCATCCCTGGGAGACAAACACAGGGAAATCCGCCCATTCACCTTGATGTAAGAAACAGTCCCTCAATACTCCTTCAGAGGAATCCGTAGCCTGATCTTTAGATAAGATCACTCCCATGTACTTCTGGCTCAATGCATCTGCTACCACATTTCCCTTGCCAGCGCAGTACTCAATCGAATAATCATAATCTTTGATGTATTCAATCCATCGCTGCTGTCTCATATTCAAATCCTTATGGGTAAACAAATATTTCAAACTCTTGTGATCAGTGAAGATTCTGAACGACCTTCCCATCAAATAATGCCTCCATAACTTCAGTGCAAAAATCACTGCTGCTAGCTCAAGATCATGAATAGGATAGTTCAGTTCATTAGGCCTCAGCTGTCTCGAACCATAAGCAATCACCTGACTGTCTTGCATCAATACACATCCCAATCCAGAACCTGATGCATCGGTATAAACTATAAAGGCTCTGTTCGGATATGGTAAGACAAGTATAGGTGCACTAGTCAATCTTTCCTTCAACTTCATGTAAGCTTCTTCACACTTCGGTGTCCACTCAAAATTCTGAGTCTTCTTGGTCAAGGCTGTCAACGGTGTAGCTATCATAGAGAATTTCTCTACAAAACATCTATAGTAACCTGCCAACCCAAGAAACTCCTGACCTCGGTAACTGTAGTTGGTCTCTTCCACTCAACTACCGCTTGAACTTTTTCAGGATCAACTGACAAACCCTAAGCACTGATGATATGCCCCAAAAACTGAATCCTTTCAGACCAAAACTCACACTTAGACAACTTTGCATAGTACTGATTATCCTTCAGCACTTGCAAAACTGTTCCAAGGTACTTCTCATGCTCTGATGTAGACTATGAATACACCAGAATATCATCGATGAAGACTTCAACAAACTAATCTAAAAATGGCTTAAAGATCCGATTCATAGCTTCATAAATACTACTGGAGCATTCGTCACACCAAAAGGCATAACTGTATATTCATAATGTCCATACCTCATCCTAAAAGTAGTCTTTGGAATATCTTCCTCCTTAACTCTGATCTGAAAATACCCAGACCGAAGATCAATTTTGGAGAACACCTTCGCTCCCCTGAGTCTATCAAATAGATCATCACTTCTAGGAAGCGGATATTTATTCTTGATTGTCACTATGTTCAACTTCCTATAATCGATGCACAACCTGAAAGTTCCATCTTTCTTCTTCACAAATAACACCGGAGCTCCCCACGGTGATACACTATGTTTAATAAAACCTTTCCTTACCAGTTCGTCCAACTGCTTCTTTAAGTCATCCGTCTCAGGAGCTGACATCCTATACGGTGGTATTAAAATAGGTTCAACCCTTGGTTGCAGATGGATTGCAAACTCAGTATCCTTCTTAGGTGGTAACCTAGGTAACTCTACTAGAAACACCTCAGTAAACTGATTAGCTACAGGAATTCTCTCCAGTTCCTCCTTTATAGCCACTCCATTCAACGAATAATACTCATCTTCACCAACTATGGAGATGGTACCCATAAGTCTAAGGTGTAAACTCTTAGCACTAGATGCCAACCCTCCTGTGCAAGTCACTCTAGCTCCTTGAGCATCAGTAATGTCAAGTGAGTGATTCGCACAATCAATTTGTGCCTTATCCTTACCTAACCAATTCATTCCCAACACTAGGTCATCAGACCTCAACTCTATCACCCATAACTCACAGCAGAAATCATGATCACCTAACTGCAAGGGATACCTAGTAACCACTTCATTGGTTACAATAAAACCCCTCCCTACGGTCCTGATGAGTCTTAACTCACCCGAGATTTCTCGCTGCAATTTAAACTTATCTACCAACGGAGAAGATATCACTGAAAGAGTAGCTCCCGTATCAAAAAGCACTATAACACTACTGTTCTGAAAACTAAAATTACCTCGAATGGCGGCTGGTTCTCTGGTCACCTGACTCATTAGGGAAAAAACCCTCAGCTCAACTGTTGCTACGGCTGCACCAGGCCGATTCCTTATGGCAAGGGGTACAGGGGGTAAATTCTAGGGTGGACCTGTCATCGGTCGAGCCCTTGGGCATTCCCTCGCCCAATGTCCTCTCTGACCACAGAAATTACAAGCATTTGTCCCTAGAGTACATGGTCTTCCACCATAAAACTGTCTGCATCTAGGACATAAACCCATCTCCTTTCTCTTGGATGGACCTTGGTTCTCTACCATTGGTCGCTTCCCTGCACTTTTTCATAAGTTGGCTAGTCTAACCTCCACCTTTTTGCAAGATGTCCTAGAATCCTTAAATTCCCTTTCTAAGGCCAACACCTTCTGAACCACCTGGCGATAGCTCCTGATATCCACTGTCGCCATATACCTCCTGAGTATAGGTTTCAAACCTTGGAAGAACTTCATAGCTTTCAATTCATCATTGCCCATCATATATGGAGCATACCAGATAAGAGAATTATAGCGCTGCTCCTACTCCCGCACAGACATCCTCCCTGCGTCAGATTCTCAAACTGAATCCTCCTCTGATCTTGTGCAGCTTCACTGATGTATTCCTATCGGAACTTTTTTCAAAGTCTGACCACTTGAGCACCTTTTTCCTGTGCTCGGGGCGAGTACCAATAGTTTCCCTCAACAACTCCATCACATCATCCCACCATAAACTGGCTCTTCCTCTAAAAAAGAAAGGCACCGAAGTCATCTTCTGCTTTGATTCATAACCACCACAAGTGAAAAGTCTGTTCATCCTAGACAACCAATCCTCTACTCTGTCAGGATCACCTGTTCCATCAAAGCTCGGTGGATCAACAGTCTTAGACTTCTCCAACAATCTTATCTGATGTTGAGTATCTCCCCTCCTTGGAGCCTCCATCACCTCTAGTTCCTTTTCCTCCTCATGAACCTGATTTCCACATCCACGCGCTCTAGGCACTTGCTGTTGCTCAGCATGCCTTTCCTGATCCTGTTGTGGGTCATTCTCCTCCTGGACAACACCTCTATCCTCATAATCCCTGAACATCTCAGTCATAATGGTGTTCATACCCTGTGCCACTTGGGCCATAGTCTCTGTCAACCCCTGTAATACCCTGGATATCTCATCCAGCCTTGCCACAACTAGGTCACTAGAACCTTCACCAGGTTCCCTAGTTCTCCTTGAAGCTCCTGACCTAGTGTCAAACATAGCAACCTGCAACCACAGCAAGACAACATTCCCCAGATGTTGGTTAGTACTAACTTCCTAGCACTTGGACTTTCCAAATTAGATCTCAGTCTTAGCCTCCAATATCTATGAAATGAGTCCTAAGCTCTGATACCAAAAACTAACACGATCGCCCGTGCCCCTTCCTAGGAAGCCCTATGAGAGTTGGTCTCACGGTGGATTGCAATTGGCTAGTTGTGTATGTATGTGGATTAAATCCCATGATACTAGTTGATTATCCTAGAATATGCAATATGCATGTTCTTCATGCTTTGACTTGGTTTATTAAAACCATAAAACATTAACTCGGCCGAGTAATTTCTACAGAAAATAAATACAAATAGCCAAAGCATATGAAATCAACATTTTTGTGAGTTTACTACACATAACAACTCGTGAGAACATTCAAACATAAAGTAGACTAATGCCCTCACCCAAGAGCAATCCTAGAGTCGAGGACTCCTCATAACATAGACTATGGAGGCAACTAAAATACAGTATAAATACAAGCATTTACTGAGATCTCTTTAGCCTAACTCCCACCTTGGATACATGTCCCAGTGGCGAGTCTCAAAAGTCCTTTGCCAAGTGCTACTAGGCTCTGCAGCTAAAGGAAGATACTAGTTAGTACTATTACTTGACCAACAAGCCAACTAAGCATTTATGTAGACTAGAATCACAAGGATTCTCAACTGTCATACCTGTACACACAGAAGAGTACTACCGAGATAATCCTTAACGATTACCCAGTCCAGCAACTTCAGTCTCTGCATAACAAAACCAGGGAGTTAGAATTCGACAATTCTTAGTAAGGGATCTTCAATGTACCTGCAGGAAAATACTAGGACTCTTGCTGTGAGCTCACACAGCACGAGGGTTCTATTATATATACATATATAACTTGGCCATAAGACCTTTCCTCAAGCAGTCCTCCTCACGGTGCATCACTCCGTGCCTAGCGAGTCCTGAGCACTGACCCTCTCCTAGCAACCGAAGCCTACTGGATGCAATGATGTAGCCTTCCCATAGCCGTTATGCAGGGGAATTATGGTGGGACATTGTAGACTAGGCCGGAGGGCCTCATTGTTATAGACTAGATGAACAAGGTTTCACCTTCTGACCTCGTGGCTATGGCATGGCTAGGCCGACAAGGGTTCTAAACCTCTCACCTGAGCTAGTAATACCTTGTTCTGATCATTGCAACGTTGTTTCATTTAAAACTTGCCTTCAATTTAAGTTAATATAAATCTAAAAGGGGGCAATTTTAGTTGTTTTTAACACTTAGAGGTGATATTCCTCCCTCTTAGCTTCGTATGGAATCTTCAATCACCTCAATCGGACACCCGAACGAAAAGTTATGCCAAAAACAAAACCGGGTGTCAAATGCTGTCTTGGCGACGCGTCACCACTGTTGTTGACGTTCTGACACAGTTTTTTGGATTGGCGATGCATCGTGGGAACTTGTGGGGATGGGCAACGCATTGCCAAACCTGCAAAATGCCCAGAAAAACTCCGGTTTTGCTGCTATGAACTTTGGACACTTCCTACACATATCAAACATGCTTGGAATGCCTCCAAATTTCATATACACATAGAACCTGTTGCATAGATCACAACCAACTATCACAAGACAATCTATGATGTCTTGTAACATCAATCCAATCCTCCCAATTCCTCTAGTCCACCATAATTCAACCAAAACCTTTAACTAATACCATAGCTAAAACCACTCGAATTCTTCAAGCAAACTCAAGCTAATGGCATTCAATGAACTTAAAAACATATCTCCCTTACCTCAACTCCAAGTAACAAGCAAGAATCAATTCCCCTTTTTGTTCAACCAAGCTCACCAAAGTTCTACACAAGTTCCAATAAAAAACAATGGCACCAAACATCAAAACTTCACTTTCTAACCAAAACCCAAGCTCCAAACCAAGTAAATAGCATGAATTCAATCAAGAACACTTTGCTCACCTCGATCAAAAATAGGGGAAGTAGGAAAATGACCTTCCAAACCTCAAAAACATGGTTTCAAGCTTGAAAATGCTTCCTCCTAGCTTATATACTTTGAATTGCTTCGCTTGGCACCAAAAACTCTTGATTCCAAGCTTAATTTAAGAGCTAAATAGGTGTGAGAAGGCTGGAAACAGGATTATGGAAGCCATAGTCCACTTTCCCCTTCTTAAACCCTCACTTAACCCAAAAAAACCTCAAAGTATTAAGCTTGTTACAATTAAGCCCCCCATCTTTATAACTTAGTAATTCTTGATTAAATTCTTGTATATTTTTCAAGTTTGAGTTAAGGTTGAAAGTTAAGTTCTAAAAATTCAATTTAAAACACTCAGGACTTGTCCCGGCTATTCAGGATGTAAAATTACCATTTTACCCCTGAACTTCGTTCAGTGCTTTATTCTTGTCGGAACTTAGTGAACTTTGCTAAACTTCTCTATTCTCGCTATATAAACTAGAATTAAGTTTCTAAACTTAATTTAAAACACTTTACCTTCCTTAATTGCGCCTCCCACGAGAAGGGCTATAACATCCTGCCTTATAGGCCTTTCTGTACCTTAGTCTTCTAGCCTTTTTTGAGCCTATGGGCAGTCTTTGTTCCAATGATCCCTGGATCCACATCTTAGACACGCTTGGGTGTCCAGATAACAAGGTTTCTTTCCATGAAACTTCTTGCATTTAGGGTACCTTAGGCTAGGGAACTTCCCCTTAACCTTGCCTTTATCACCAGGATGAGAATTCTTAGCAATTCCCTTGCCATACGGTGGCTTTTTTTGCTTGCCTCCTACCTGACTACTTTGCCCTGGTCCACTAGGAAACTACTTAGTTTCATACTCCTCTTGGTCCACTAGTAGAGCTTTCTACACTACTTTATAATATGTAACTACTCCAAAATGTCTAACAGCATTTTTAATGTCTAATTTTAGACCTCTGACAAATCTTTTGGCCTTCAACTTTTCTAGTCCATGATACTGAGGAGCATACCTCACCAACTAATTGAATTTGTGCTCATACTCTAGGACACTAAGATTGTCCCGCCTTAGAGCATCAAATTGAGCTCGCTTCATATCCTTAATAGCATAAATAATGTACTACTCTTGAAACAGCTGGGTGAACTTTGGCCAAGTCATTTCCATGTCTTCTCTTGGCGTTTTGCCCTTCTGGATAGCCTATCTATCTCTGGTGCTACTCCACCATATCTCTACATTGCCTACTAGATTGTAGGTAGCCAGTGACACTCTCTTGCTGGAGTTGAGTGGCATCCTCTCAAACATTTTTTTAGTGAAGATTAACCAATACTCAGCTCTCTCTAGCCCAGCTCTTCCATCAAACTGCGGAGGTCTTAGGCCTTGGAACCTCTCCAACAGTCTGACTTCATCAAGGCCTTCTAGATCCTTTAATCTATGTCTCCTGGATTGGTGAGAGCCCTCTGTATAGTGATGCTCTCTATGATCCATTTGCCTTCTCCTAGATCTTCTCTCACAGCCTTCCTTAATCTCATTCCTAGTGGAGGAATGGTCATACACTAAGAGATTGGTCCTAGATACCTGACTAATCTCAGACCTTAGTCTTCTTCCTCTTGGATTTCTCCTATCTTCATCTTCCTCCTTCACAGTTTCATCATTTACCTCTTCCAAGCTTCCAGAACAAACATATTCAGATGCATTCCTAGTATCCTCTTCTGGTTGCTGCGGTGCATCCTGAACCAATTCTGCTAAAGATAATTGGACTCACCACTATTGTGCTTGAATCAGCCTGATTAAGTTTTCATTGGTTAAACCTAAGTTCCTCTGAAGTTCTAACCAAACTTGAGGCACTTTAGGGTTTGGTACCCACTGTTGCACCTGATTCCCTCTATTCTATCCATTTCTTTGTTGCCCATAATCAGTAGGAGGACTTTGGGGTGGTTCCTCTCTCTTTCTGGAAGCCATGTTTACTTCCTGCATTCATGATTAACCATAGAGCACATATAAAAATCATAAGTATTTCAATGGTACTTGACACTAATAGCTGACCAAACTGAGTTCATGTATATAGATGCATGCAATGCAACTATATGCTCTGTACGTGTGCTAACCATGCTCTGATACCAACTTCTGTTACCCACTTAGGGGTACTCCAATTATGCTGCTAAAATTGTGCATTTAGACTCCCAGGATTGGTAATGTTGTGTAGGCGATTAGAACACTACCCTTAGTGTCCATACCTAAGTGGCCCTCTTGGGCACTATGTAAACACATGCATATTGGTCTGACCATCACACACATATTCACATTTCATGCACACCATGGCAGCAAAGAAGGAAAAAACTAGCACAAGCCTCAATTTTGGCTACCATACATTAGGCAATCTTGTTAAGTTCTAGTGATCAGCCACTGTACCTGTAACTTCCACTAATAAACTGTATCATTCTAGCCATGTACCCCTTCTATATTCTTTGCTCCATTATCAGGTAGAGACCTAGAGCAAACCATGAAATTTTGATTTACATCAATAGCCAATCTATGGACCAAGTTATGGATTCTTTTAAGTTGGTTACAAAATTCTAACCAAATGAACAGTAACTTAGCTAATTTTGCAATGTCATATGCTTGGTTATAGGGCTCCAAATTTAGAAATTCCAAAACTCAGTTCAACCTCTAGATGTACTCTAGGTGTGGTCAAAATTTTATATCAAGATTCATTCCACATAGGGAGATATAGAACTTTAAGTGCAGAGTAAAAATTCTGGTCACTTTATAACCATTTTGCCCATACAAAATTTCATAAGTGTGCAAACACTTCATTCATAAGGGGAAAGCCCTCGAAGGCTACTCTATACATGTCCATTACACATATGAAATATATTCCTTTGCATTTAGCTACTTTATGTGGCCAAAACACCACATCACATACATATCCAAAACATTACACAAATGTTCACCTACTTTTCTCATTTTAGATTAACTACATGTAAATGCATGCATGAACTACAAAATGATCTCAACTCAGCTAAGTACACACCCTAAGTTACAAGAGTGCCTGAGACACAATGGACTCAAGAACAGGATGCCGGACAGCTGCTGGACAAGACAATAAGTGCAACCATTAAAAATACCAAATGTGCTCCTAAAGTCACCAAACTTTCTAGATCATGTATAGACATATGGAAGTTCATGTACCTTTAATTTTAGCTGAAAACCCAAACTACAACTATCAGTTTGAATGTGATCTTTCTGCTGGACCTGAAATGACAGAATTGAGGGGGATATGTTTCATTGAGAAACTTAGTAAGGGTAGCAATTGGATTCAATAGGTAATGTAACCATTATTAAAACCTACATCCAAAAACACTAAAACACAAAAAACCACAATGCATATATACAAGATATAGCAACCAAACACAACAGCCATTCACAACCAACAAACACATGAAATGCTCCAGCAACAATAACCATAGATTAGTCCATAAAACACATAATAAACATAACCAAATCACTATGGAAGCCCTCCTCAAGCTAATGCTTAGTCTTAGGAAAATTTAAACAGTAGTTAGTCCTAACTTTGAGCTCTAGAAACCCTCACTTCACTACCACCACTGTGCACTTTACACTAGGTTACAAAACCTTCAACAAGTGCACTTCCCTTACTAAGCTTGGTTCATCAAGCTCATGGGTCTCTTCCAAGCTTAGCCCTAGCTCCATGGTTGCTTGAAAATATAGAAAACAACCCATGAGAGCAAGAGAACCTTTTCCAAAGTGGGTAGGCCAAATTTGATGCTTGATCCTTAAAGTATCCAAGCAATAGCTTTAGTTTGCTTCCAATTGCTTCCTTTTGCCTTCAATTACATCAATTGCATGTTTGAAGGTGTGGTGGGTATGGAGGAAGTGTGGCTATGTTCTTTAGTTGGACGGGGCCAAACATGGGAGAGAGATAAGTGAATTGGCCACTTAAATGCCCTTCAATGAGTTTAAGGGTACAAAACACACTTAAACAAGATTAACCTTGCTTTGTATCATTTTCCATCCCACTAATTATGGTTTATTTATCTTAAACTCATTGGTACACATGTGCCCAACATTTTTGACCCATTTACAAGCCATAGTCGCCCCTCCCTAGGTGGGAAAACTACAAATTACTTCTTTTGAGTGAAGTCAAAGACATACACATCCTAAGGCCTGCATTAGAACACTTAGGTCCTTTATGCATTTTTGTGTTTTCTCTATGTTACCCACTTTGGGGTAGTCAAATTATGGTGCCAAAATTCTGCATTTAGACTCTTAGGATTGGTAATGTTCTGTAGGCCATTAGAACACTACCCTTAGTGTGCATACCCAAGTGGCCCTCTTGGGAACTATGTAAACACATGCATATTGGTCCAACCATCACACACATATTCACATTTCATGTACACTATGGCAGTAAAGAAGGAAAACACTAGCACAAGTCTTAATCTTGGCTACCACACATTAGGCAATCTTGTTAAGTTCTAGTGACCAGCCATTACACCTGTAACTTCCACTAATAAACCGTATCATTCTAGCCATGTACCCCCATTTTTCTTCACTCCATTATGAAGTAGAGACTTAGAGCAACTCATGGAATTTTATTTTACATCAATAGGCCATCTATGTACCAATTTATGAATTTTTAAGTTGGTTACAAAATACTGACCAAATGAACAGTAAGTTAGCCAATTTTACAATGCCATATCTTTGGTTACAGGGCTCCAAATTCAGCAATTCTAAATCCCAGTTCATCCTCTAGATGTTTCCTAGTTGTGGTAAAAATTTCATACCAATATTCCTTCTAGACAGAGAATATAGGACTTTAAGTGTAGAGTCAAAATTGTGGTCACTTTATGACCATTTCACCCGTACAAAATTTCATAAGTGCGCAAACACTTCATTCCCAAGGGGAAAGCCCTCCAAACCTATCCCATATATGTACATTACACATAGTAAATACATTCCCTTGAATTTAACAACTTTATAAGGCCAAAACAGAATTTACAAGCAAGCAGCCCATCATTCACACTTAGGCAGCTACGCACCACATCACTTACATAGCCAAAACACTACTCAAATGTTCACATACTTGTCTCATTTTCCATACACTACATGTACATGCATATATTCAAAACCTAATGATCTTAACTCAGCTAAATATTCACCCTAAGTTACAGGTGTCTTGAGACACAATGGACTCCAGAACAAGATGCAAGACAGCTGCTGCACAAAATAATAAGTACAACCATTAAAAATACCAAATGTGCTCCTAAAATCATCAAAATTTCCAGATCATAACTATATATATGGAAGTTCGTGTACCTAAAAATTCAAAACAAAAATCAAATGACAAAGGTCAGTTTGAAGTTGATCTTTTAGCTAGACCTTAAATGACAGAATTGAGAGGAGTAAGTTTCATTGAGAAACTTAATAAGGGTAGCACTTGTATTCAATAGGCAATGTAACCATAAGTCAAACCTGCATCCAAAGGCACTAAGAAAAAAAAGCCACAAAGCATATATACAAGATATAGCAACCAAATACAGCAGCCATTCACAACCAACAAATACATGAAATGCAGCAGCAACAATCACCATAGGTAGTCCATAAAACACATAATAAACATAACCAAATCAGTATGGCAGCCCTCCTCAAGCTAATGCTTCATCTTAGGAGGATTATAATAGTAGTTAGTACTAACTTTGGGCTCTAGAAGCCCTCACTTCACTGCCATCATTGTGCACTTCACACTAGGTTACAAAACCTTCAATAAGTGCACTCCCCTCACTAAGGTTGGTTAATCAAGAACATCGCTCTCTTCCAAGGTTTGCCCTAGCTCCATAGTTGTTTGAAATTTGTAGAAAATAGTACATGAAAGCAAGACAACCCTTACCTTGGTAGGTATGCTGAAATTGGAGTTGGATCCTAGGTGCACTAGCAATAGCACCAAAAAGCTTCCAATTGTGCTTCCTTGACTTCAATTGCAAGTAGTTTTGAGTTTGAAGGTATGGTGCCTATTAAGGAAGTGTCGCTATGTTCTTTGGCTAGAGGAGGATGAAAATAAGAGAGGGCTAAGTGATTTGGCCACTTAAATGGCCTTAAATGAGCTTAAAGGCACAAAACACACTTAAACAAGCTTAACCTTGCTTTATGTCATTTTCCTTCTGACTAAACATGGTTTCTTTGTCACAAACTAATTGTTACACATGTGCCCAACATTTTTGACTATTTATCAAGTGTTTGCTACCTCCCCCATGATGGGATAACCCCACAATTCCACCCTTTGACATAAGTCAAAACCTTGAATACCTTAAGGTTTACACTAAGACATTTAGGTCCTGAATGCCTTTAGTGTTTCCTTTGTCCAAACTTGTCTTCCATGAGCAATTTGGTCCTCCAATAGCACTTTCATACCATTCATGTTCTTCCCATAACACTCCAAGTCTCTTTCATGAGAGTTTTGCAATTGAGCACTCGAATTTCCAAAACCTTACAAAAAAGGTCTTTTCTTGGGGGCCAAGTTACCAACTTGAAACACTTTTAAGGAGGTGTTGATCATGCCTTTTCCCACCCACACTTCAATCACTATGGTGAGAATTACACAATATAATGGTTTTTACCCATTATGACACTTGTAATTCTTCCATTTTTGTGTGGTGGTAACAATCCTCCCCCTCTTAAAAATTTTGGTCCTCCAAAAAAGCCTTTAGCTTTGGGTATTCTTCAGGATACCTTTCCATAAGGTCTTTTCAGTTTCCCAAGTTGCTTTTCTTTCAGAGTGGTATGACCACTAAACTTTAACCGTGGGAATAAGTTTGTTTGTTAACTTTTTGGTATCTTTGGCTAAAATAACTCTAAGTTTCTCTTCATGTGTCAAGTTAGGTTCCAACTGTATGCTTTCTACTACAATAGCATGCTTTGTGTCCAATTGACACTTCTTAAGCATACTGATGTGAAAAACATTACGAACACTTGACATGCTTGGGGGTAAAGCTAACCTGTAAGCTACCTTGCCAACTCTGTGCAAGATCACATAACGACCTATGTATCTTGGAGCTAACTTGGTTGTTCTACCAAATCTGACAGTGCCTTTGGTTGGTGCAACTTTTAGCCAAACATTGTCACCAACCTCAAATTCCAAGTCTCTCCTTCTTTTGTTCACATAGGCTGCAGTCCTTTCATTGGCTGCCTTTAATCTTTCCTGAATTTTCTTGATTTTGGCAGTAGTCCTTTCAATAATTTTGGGTCCCAACACTAGCCTGTCAAAGGCCTCTACCCAATAGTGGGGTGTCATGCACCTTCTTCCATATAATGCTTCATAAGGGGCCATGCCAATAGTGCTTTGGTAACTATTGCCATATGAGAATTCCACCAATGGCAAGTGTTGGTCCCATTCACCTTTGAAATCCAACACATAGCTCCTGAGCATGTCTTTCAGTATTTGTGTCATCCTTTCAGATTGCCCATTTGCCTGAGGACGATAAACAATACTCAGGTGGATTTTGGTTCCTAGTGCTTTGTCAAAGGCACCCAAAAACCGAGCTGTAAATCTTGGATCTCTATCAGATACAATGGAGTCTGGCACTCCATGTAGTTTCATTATCTCCGGGTTGCAACTTGATTTCAAACTCAACTTCTTTTAATGGGGGAATACCTAGCAGGTCTTTAAGAAAGACTTGTGGAGAGTCCCTCACTATAGATATTCTATCCACTTCCTCATTGGTATAGGTAGAGTTTGTAGGGTACCAGATGGCTTCTGATGCTCTACCTTTACCCTCTATCCTGTCCATGTCTTTGTTGCCCAGAATTAGTAAAAGGTCTTCGGGGTGGTTCCCTTCTCCTTGTGGCAACCATATTTACTTCCTGAATTGATGATTCGTCATAGAGCACATATAAAATCATAGGTATTTCAATGGTACTTGACACTAGGAGTTGACCAAATCGAGTTCACAAATGTAAATGCATGCAACCCAACTATATGCTATGTACATGTACAGACCATGCCCTAACCATGCTTTGATACCAACTTCAATTACCCACTTTGGGGTAGTCAAATTATGGTGCCAAAATTGTGCATTTGGACTCCCAGGTGATACCCGAAGGGCTATTACCGTTGGAGGTCTCCCAAAATGGCTTGATGAGCACCACCCTCAGGAAACGCAGGTGACCAACCTCTGAGAAAATGGGGCCCTCACCACCCTCGGAGAGGCTTGGCACCAACCTCGGGGACATTCACACCACCTTCGGAAAGGTAACATGACCAACTTCGAGGAAGGGTGTCTTTCACCACCCTTGGGTTTTACAAACCTACCAACCTTAGAAAAGTAAGTCCTCATCCTCGGTCAAGGGGAGAACATCTCCTGAAGGTATCATGCTCTTTCGAAGGACCTTTTTTGACGGCCTTCGATAGTGATATATAGCCAAATGAGCCTCATACCCTAAAGGCGTCTTACAAAGATACTACAAAAATGGTTAAGGAGCCTCTGATAGAGAGACCTCGCACATGCCCCTACCATCTGGCCAGAACGGCCTATGGCTAGCTGGAGATACCTATCTCCGAGGGTACGGATCAAATCTGCCCGAACACGTGTCATGATTTTAACAGGTTGTGTCAAATGGCCTCCTCCATCTACCCTCTTATAAATACTTAGGAATGACCTTGGTAAGAAAAAGATAAAGAACTCTCGCTATTTACCTACTTTCTGTTCCTTACTACTATTACTCTCACAAATACTGACTTGGGTGCCGGAGGCTTTTCCCCCAGAAACACATTTTGGGGAGCTCTTAACCCTTGTTCTTCTATGTGTTTCAGCCACCTTCATACCGAAAGTCTCTCATTCAGGCCAACACGTTATACGATAAGGATGCCACTGGGCATCATTTAGCACCGTCTATGGGAAATCCCTCTCAGGTCGCCATTGTTGAGACCCGGCGTTCTAAGGACAAGGGACTCCTAAAGTCCCAGTCTGTGCCGGAAGCTCCAACAGCGACTGAACAACCTGCGGGAGAGACTTCATTGCCTAAGGATGAACATCCTCTAACAGTCACGATGAGCTTTTTGTGAAACTTTCAGCACTCTGTTGTGGCTGAAATGACCAACAGCACAACCAAAGGTGGTCACAACCACCTCCCGGGGGAAGGGCGCCTTCTCCTAGCACCCGGTAAGAGAAGAGCCCAAAGTTACCCCACCAGAGCTCCAGAAGTGGGGGTTCTCAAAATGAGTCTTCAATGGAGAATGTACCCTCTGGAGGACATTGCACGGGAGAAACAGTGTCAAAAGAACCCAGGGCTTCCAGCCGGCAAAGTCCATCCCCATACGCGAGGTCCCAGTCTCCATACCAATGAAGTTACTCTCCAAAAAGGAAACAATTCTCTTTGTTGTCGGTGACCACTAGATAGCAAGCGAAAGACAGTGCTACCACACTCATGGAGAAGATGCTAGAGAGGTTGGAAAAGGTACAAAGATAGATGCCCCGAAAGCCTATTTGGTCGATGTTGTCGGAGACATTCACTGGAGAAGAGTCACCCTTCATTCGTGTAGTGGCAGAGGCACCTATGCCAAGTAACTTTTGAGTACCGCGCTTGGAAACATATGATGGATGTAGTGACCCCCAAGCTCACTTGACGAAGTATAGGCGCAGTATGGTGTTGCACGGGGCTGATGATGCCACCCTCTGCAAATGCTTCGAAGTCACCCTTTCAGGGCCCGTAGTTGTGTGGTATAACTCCCTGGCTCCAGGGACCATAATGTGTTTCCAGGAGTTATCTGCCACATTCACCCAAGAGTTCATTAGAAGTAGACCGACGGTGAAGATGCCTGTCCAAATGTTTGACATAGCCCAAAAGAATGGGGAGACCATTCGGGACTATGTTGAGAGATTCAACTGAGGAGCGCTGTGTGTGTCTGACTTTTGCGCTAAAATTCACATCCTTGCCATGATCAGGGGACTGCAGAGAGATTCATAACACTTTTATGAGTTCCCCAAAGATCCCCATGATAACCTCGGTGAATTCTACCAAAGGGTAGAACAGCACATGACGATCGAAGAACTACGTATGGGAGGGCCAAACTCGAACCACAATCATCTTGAGGGTTAGGCTCACCAACCTCAGTATCCGACTGAGGGTGAAGGTAAACCTCAGAAGCAAAGAAGGAAGAGGCCGGTGTCGTTCAGTCCTTTGAACACCACAAGGACAAACATACTGATGGCCATCGGTTAATAGAGGCAAGCATAATAAGAGAGGCCAGGTGCCCCGAATAGCAATGTTGTCATTGCCACAAAGGAAGGGAGTGATAAACTCTGAATGTGCATCAACTTCCGAAATGTAAATGATGCTTGTCCCAAGTTATGCCCGGCGGCATCCTCGTTGTATGATATGTTTGCTTGGAGGAGAGACTTTCAGTACAAAGGTGCTTGAAACACTCGAAAGAACAAGGGTCAGGAGCTGCCTGGAGTGTGTTTCCAGGGGAGGAGCCACCGACGCCCAAGTCAGTGTTTGTGAGAGTAGTAGTAGGAAGGAACAAGGAATGGGAAAATAGTGAGAGTTTTGTGTCCTTTACCAAGGTCCTTCCTAAGTACTTATAGGAGGGCAAAGGGTGGAGGTCATTTGACACAGTTGGTTCAAATCATGACACGTGTTTGGTTAGATGTGATCCATTCCTTTGAAGATAGGTATTTCTAAGTGGCCGTAGGCCATTTTGTCTAAAGGGTAGGGGTGTGTGCGAGGTCTAATTGTCAGAGGCTCCTTAACCATTTTTGTCGTATCTTCGCAAGACCCCTTCAGAGAATGAGACCCCTCCGGGGATGAGGTTCTTTCTGAGTAATAGGCCTATTCAGCTAGATATCAAAACTAAGGGCCATCAGGAGAGGTCCTTCGGCATAGCGGGGCACCTTCGGGAGACGTTCTCCCTTTACCGAGGATGGGGAGTATTCTTTCTGAGGGTGGTCAGTTCGTAAAACATGAGGGTAGTGTGAGTGTCTCCTAAGGTTGGTGCTAAGCCCTCTCCAAGGGTAGTGAGGGACCCCTTTGCCCTAGGTTGGTCACCTGTGTCTCCCAAGGGTGGTGCTCATCAGGCCAGTTTGGGAGGCCTCCAAGGGTAATAGCCCTTCGGTTATCACATGCCCTCGTTAGAAAGCTGAAGTTGTATCTTCAGTGCTTAAGCTTTTACTAGTGGATCGTGGAACTCTTTAGAGGTGACAGTCATCTCAGTTAGTTTGACTGGACTTTTGACTGAGGTTACCTTTTTCGAATAAGGGCACCTCTTTGGTTCAAGATGTCTCTCCTAGCCGAGGTAGTTCCTTCAGCATTAAGTGGTGCTCGTCGCTTTTCGGCCGAGGCTTTGATGTTCCTGTAGTTGTTCCTTCAAACTGTAGTACATATATCCCTTCTGAGTCTTTTGTTGCCTGCCAGTGAATAGCACATCTTATGACCAAATGGATCCGTCACCTCAGGAATGACCCATGCCTTCAAGTGAATTGTCATATCCTCTAACCAGGTAGATGCGTCACTTCAGGCTAGACTTGCATAAGTCTGTCAGCTGTTAGAAGGCGTGCCCTTGTTTCTCACGTTTCGGTGACATGTGTCACCAGGCGACTGGCAAACGGTCACGTTCGTTACATCGGTTATGTCCCTTCACCTGCGAAGGGTCATTGTGGTGACGCTTCACTTGCCTCTATCGGTCTATATAAACCTTTCCTCCTCCATAGTCTGCACACTTTTCATTTTTCATTGCCTTTGCTCTCTGATTTTCTCTCATTTTTCACCTTCTCTTTGGTGGTGGTGTTAGCGGTGAAGTAATTTCTGGCAACACTTGTGGTTGTCTTCTGAAGTTCATACCTCAGTCTGAACTAGGTGGGTTTATTTCCGAGTTTCCATCTTTTCCCAAAATTTTCTCCTTCATCTTCCCAAGGTTAGTTTTTCCTTCCAAACATGTCTTCTCCCCAAGCTAAGACCTGCCCCATTCCTGAGAGTTGGCTTCCCCTCAACTCTCATCCCAGCTATGCCATATTGGAGAAAGTCTAGAAGTGGTCCACCAAAGTATTTCTTCCCTTTTATGTTGTCACTAGGCTTCCTAGCCATGGTATGCCCAGCTATGCCCTTCATTCGGATGAGGTTACCATCTTCCGAGCTCAGTTGAAGGATGGACTTCAGTATCCCCCTCTGAAGATGGTTTGTGGCTTTTTCCAGTTCCATGGCATAGCGATGAACCAACTCCCCCCGAACTCCTATTCTTATTTCAACGCCTTCCTTTGCATGTGTGGGGTCTTCAGGATAGAGCCCCACTTCATCTTCCTCATGCAGTACTACAAACTCCACCCTATTCCGAATGGCGGGTTCTACTTCTTGCTTCCTCGGGAATCTAAGAGTAAGAAATATACGTTCACCTTTGGAAGGAAGGATGGTTGCCGATGGTGGCAAAAGAAGTCCTTCTTTCTGAAGGTGGATGAGCAGTGGAAGCATGTGCCAACCAAATGGGCTTTGAGGACTCTTGATATTGACATAGTAGATCCGAGAAAGTTACTAACCTTAGAGCCAGAGTCCCAATTTGAAGAATTTGACAGCCGTATTCGGGCTGTTGCGGATTGGGATCCCGAGGTCCCTCCACGTTCCCTATACCCCTTCCGCATAAGATGGAACTTTATGACCGAAGAGGTCCTTTGGGAGCTAGGTGTAATCAAGGAGCATATTACTGACAAGGAAATGCCAAAGCCCATATTTGATGGTAAGAAGACGTGGCTGGTGATGCTCCTTCGGGGTGAGCTTACTTATTCGACACTCAAAGATAGTAAGTTCCTTCCCATATTTAGTCATAAACATCATTCTGTACTTACACTGATGTTTTTCTTCTTGCAGAGATGGGTGATAAGTCTATTGGCTTTTAAAATAGCCTTTTTCTTGTCCAGGTTGAAAAGGGGGAGCAGCAGAAAAAAGAAGGCAGCGCCCAAAGGGGAAGTGGTGGTCCTAGATCAGACTCTTGTTCACGCCAATCCCCCTTCAGAGCCAGCCATCTACTCGACTCCTCTAAGTCCCAGAACTACGATAGAGACTTTGGGGAACTCGGTGGGTGGGCTTTCAACCGAAGAGATTGACGAATGCTGAAGGAAGAAAGGTAAAGGCGTTCCGACCGAGGTCCTTGACGTTAGTGACTCTAATGGAGATGTTACTGAACTCCCTTTAAGTTTTGCACTTAGCCATTCTTCTATGAATTTGGGAATTTTTGGTATTTTAGCCCTTATAGATGAATGGCTAAGGGAGAACGTGTTAAGGGAACTTTGACGTGATTTTGCAGAAGAGCAAGCACCTGTGGAGTGGGTTGTGGACCATGCCCGAAAAGGGCCCTTCGGGATGCAAAAATTGTGAGGGACAACGTGCCGAGGGAGCCCTTCTGGACTTTCATGGAAGATATGGACTTGTTCTATAACGATTGCTAGAAAATGGCTCTTCAGCTAGCAAAGGGCATTATCAGGAATGCCACATTCCAGTTCCTCACGGACGAGTGTCCAAGTGAGGAGGTCACCGCCATGAGGATGAGTGAACATGATGCCCAAGTAAACCTTGAACCCTTTAAGTCTTTAGTAAAATTTCCTAAGTTTTTGCTCATTTTTGAACCTTTTTTAGAGTCTTTCCCTATGTAGCTCTTGGCTTATAGTGGATATTTCCGAGCTTGGGCAACCAAACAGGCTTCGGTCCGAACTCGGTCCGAGGAGACCTTGGTAAAGGCCAAGGAACTCTTTGCCAGCTTAGTCATCAAGTACGGCGAGCTTAATAAGATAACCAAGGAGGATCTAGCCAACTGTCGGGAGGAGGTGGTGAAGAGCCAGGGGGAGCTGATTCAAGACTTTTGTTCGAAGATGTCTGACCTTGCCGGGAAGGTGATATCTCTAACCTCGGCAAATGAGGGATTTCAAAAGGAGAAGGAGGATGCCGTTGCCGATCTTACAAAGGCATTTTCTCTTAACACTGAACTCTAAACTGAGGTCAATCGACTGAAGAAAGAGAAGAAGAAGAATAAGAAGAAATTGAAGAAAGAGGTCGGGGTCCTCAAGAAGGAGTTGAGGACTTGAAAGTAGAGAAGGTGAAGTGTAATGAGGCGACTAACTCCTCTTATCAGGACAGTTTTTGCCTTGCTCGCCACCAAGTCCTGTCCAATTTTCCTGACCTCGACACTTCCCTTCTGGAGGCTCTAGACATTCTCCAAGGACCATATTCAGAATGGTTAAGGGTAGAGTTTCTCAATCTCCCCTTTCCTCCACCTTCAGGAACCGAAGCTCGTGCTGACAAAGCTGATGCCGAAGGTGATAAAGTCGAAGATGTCGGGGAGCCAAAAGGTAGCCAGGACCCTGAATAGGCCTCCTTTTTCTTCTTTTCCCTTGTAATCTACCCCTTGTATTTTGTGATGAGGTATTAATGAAACTTCTCCCTTCAAAAAATTTGGCTAAGTCCCTAATTGTTCATCGGATATCATCTTCACTCTTCGACAATGAACTATCTTCGGGGCCGAGGGTTTTTGCAACCATCTTCAGTCAAGCTGAATTAGCACAAAAAATGGTTAAGTGCCTCCGGCATCAACCGTGTTCGGTCGTCTACCTTCAGTGAACTTGTACTTTCAATTTTCCTTTATTTGCTCAAACCGTGTTTAGCTAATGTACATTAGGCAAACTTGTTCAAGTTACTCGTGGTTCTTCGGAAGCAACGACGTTTGGTTTGCCATCTTCGGTGTTTTGCATAGTTTTGCTTTTGAAAATTTTTCTAAGTATACATGCTTATATACTTTAGGAAACAACCTCCATTGTCATTAACCATGTTCGGGGGTGTGCTACCATCTTCAGCAAGGATTACCTATTTTCATAAATGCACCTTCAAAAACAATGATGTTTAGTTTTCTCCCTCATAAGTGACCTTGTTCGATCGATATCCTTCAGACAAGATGTATAATCTAATACCTGCACCTTTGGAAATAACCATTTTTGGTTTTCTCCTCATGAACCAACCATGTTTAGTTAGTCACCTTCGGTAAGGATTTGTACAATTTTTTGTGAAATTTTTTCTAACTGTAGAATTTTTTCAAAGAGTCTGAATGCTAGATGTTTTTCAATTCTCCACCTTCGGCATCACCGAGCTTGTAAACTCTTGACCGAACTTCATCGAGGACAAAATAAGGTCCATCCCAATTTGCCCAAAGTACTCCATGGGATGGTCTTCGGGCTTTAAATTTAGCACTTCGGAGGATAAGGTCCCCTTTCTTGATTCCTTTATGCTTGACATACAAGTTTGTAACAACGGCTACTCTCTGCTGAAAAGCTTTTTCTTCTGAGCTCAGCCATTTCTCTGTGCCGGTCAATCAGATCCAACTTGGTTCTTAGACGGAGGTTGTTCCCTTCTTCGTCGAATACCTACATCCTTATACTTGGCTATATGACCTCGACAGGGATAATGGCCTCCGTGCCAAAGATGAGTGAGAAGGGTGTCTCACCAGTTGATAGCCAAAGTGCTATCGCCCTGTTTACCCACCCACCACGGAAAAGAGAGAGCCAGACACCTGAGGCACATGACCTCGGTAGCTCGCCAATTCCAACTTCGAGAGCCAGCGCAGCGCCTCCTTCGGGAAGGCGACCGAACCAGCTTCGAGGGAGAAGGACCAATCACCCTCAGAGGGAGAAAAGCCCCCGAAGACGGAGATGCTGAGGTTCTAGCCTGAGTCCGGAAAAAGGCTCCTCACCCCGAAGTGAGACATCAACCAAAGGGACCTCGATTGTACGTCAAGAGATATCAAGGAGTCTCTGGCACTCCGCTTACATACGTCTCCGACACGCTACCTTCAGATATGCTCTGACACGCCAATGTAGTATAATGTCCTGTCACGAAGGGCTACAACTCACGGCCCGAGGAGCCTGCAGATGGCTAGGGGCCCGCACGCCTAGAAGTACGAACACCATCCAACCATACACATGCCGTACACGTGTCATCATCTGAAAAGGTCACCCCCTCTCTTATTTACCAAAGAAATGGTCACAAACAGGGAGGCCTTCTGGCAAGAGGACAGAGAGAGAGGCCGGAAAACACAGGACGCTCTACTCCCTCCACCTGAAAACTCTCCCTTCACATGAATACTCTCTCTACGGCCCTCAGAAAGACACGCCAGGTAAGAGCGCCTTGTGCTTATTACTGAGTATCTCTCTTTCTCCAAGCATTGACTTGGGCGTCGGAGGTTCCCCCTGGAAAACCACCCCGGGGGCCTTCTAACCCTTGTTTTTTGAGTGTTTCAGCGAGGTCTCCCTGGAGGATCACCGTCCCTGACTCTCTCCCACACCGGAGGTACCTCCCGTTCTCACTTACCACAGGACCGAGAAGCGGTCGGCCATCACTTGAGGTGATCCGCCTTGGACACCTTCCTTCTGGAGTAACCCTCACCTCCAGGACTCACTGCTGCCCTCACCACTGCACACAGTGGAAATGCTGGCTCCACACAACCGGACAGCATCATCTGGCACCGTTTGTGGGAACTCACTCCTAGGTTGCTGAAGTTGAAGCTCGGCGTTCTAAGGAGAGGGGACTCCTGAGGTCCCCGTCTGCGCCAGAGATTTAATGGGCAATCGAAAAATGGCAGCAAAGAATTCTCTACCTGAGGGTGAATGCCCTCTGACTATTACCATAGGCTTCCTGCACAAATTCTCATGCCCTGGCATGGTTGAAATGACGCAGAAGTTAAGCCAAAGAAGGCCACAGCTAAATTCGGGCCGAAGGCCTTCCCCATCGGTATCTCGACGGGAAAAGAATCCCATGTCAATTCGCAAGAGTTTGGGAAATGGAGATTTAAGTTCTTGGCGAGAAGCATACCCCCCAGAGTATAACCTATGGGAAAAGTAGGGTCGGGATGACCCAGACCTTCCCACCGAAAGAGTTCTGCACCCGAGGAGAAAATCGCCATCTCCTCAGCAATGAAGTCAAAACCCATTGCCCCAAAAGGTCATCTACGACTTGATGTGCGGGCAGAACGGGCCGACTCTACTTCCCTGGACACATTATCGCCGTCCCAAGGGACCCGCCTCTGCGCGACCTGGTGAAAAAGAGTAGAGCATTCGGAAAGGACTATCAAAATGGTGCATCAAACTCAAAGAGTACTACATCACGCGTAAGTGTAGAAGGGCTGTAAACGCCCAGGTACTGGCAGACTAGATCACCAAAATCCCAGAAGTAAGGAAGGCCGAAACTAACACGGAAGACAAAGCGAAGGTAGATCCAGAGTGGAAGCTCCTTGTCAGTGGAACCCCAAGCACAGAACATCAGGGTGCTGGGATACCCCCTCGGGTGCCCGAAGCCAGGGAGGCCACCAAAATGATCAAATTTGATTACCAAAAGTGTTGGCCTTGTTAGTGTTATGCTCAAAACCCAATCATGAGATGATTGTATTTTTGCACATTAAGTCATGATATTTTATTAACGCATTAATCCAGCAATTATGTTTGTTGTTCTGTTTCTGCGTAACATAATAAATATAATTGTAACCCTAGAATAATGATATTCTCAAATGTCCCTAGTGATAGCCAAAGGCTATTGCCTCCTCGGTAGTAACTCCCTGCCAGAATATTGGCCGAGGAGTCTGACGTCACCCAAGAGAGGATCTTTTTACTAACCTCGGAAGGTGCGAAGTCAAACACTATGAGCTCAAGACTTTGGTTAGCTCATCAGGAATTCCGAGGACAACACCGTCTCCATCGAGGGGCCAAACTGACTGCCCCGAAGAGGATCTTCCCCGAATAAGAAGCACCTGAACAAGGGAATCCCCGAACTATGGGTGTGAGTCCCGAAGAAGGTGTCCACCAAGGGAACTCCCAGAACTATTTAGTTCCCGAAGGAGGTGCTCGCACCGAAGGACGGATAGAATCCGAAGAGGGTGCACGCACCGAAGGGCGACCTCGCTTAGGGGAGCTCGGGAGTACGGTATGAGCATTTAAGGAGCCTCTGACATGTCGCCCACAAGCCCTACACGTCACATCAGAACGGCGAACTGACGTGCCGCAGCCGCCCCAGTCCTGACACAACCTGTCCGGGTCTAGGGCTAAAAGAGGCTGCAAACGGCTGCCTGTCCCCTAGGTCCAAAAGCACAGATCAAATCCGACCGAACACGTGTCGTGATCTGAACGGACCATCTACTCCCATAAATACTGGGAAAAGGGACTGGGCAAAGGATGGGCATTTTTCCTCCCTCTGAGAAAACACAGAACAGGCAAGACACTTGATCCCTTAGTGTTCTTCCTCCACCTTCACTCAGAAAACTGACTTGGGCATCGGACGGTCCTCCCCGGAAAAGCAAACCGGGGACCTCCTAACCTCTTCTTTGAGCTTTTCAGGCACACTCAGCTGGGAAACCAGAGCTCCAGGCGCTCGTCTCCTCAGGAAGTCTCTCCACCTATCAACATGACAGCAAATGAAGATGCCTTTGGGCATCATTTGGCGCCGTCTGTGGGAACCCACTCCCAGGTAGCTGTTGTTGAAACTCGGCGTTTGAAGGACAAAGGACTCCCGAAGTCCCCGTCCGCGCCTGAGACCCAACCTGCTACCGAACAAAGTCCCCCAGAGACTTCCTTGCCTGAAGGGGAACGCCCTCTTGTCATCACCATGGGTTTTTTAAGAGACTTTCAGAGGTCTGTTGTGGCTGAAATGACACAACAAATAGACCGGAGATGGCCGCAACCGGCCCAGACGCAAAGACCCACTTCGCCAGCACGACCTCGGGAGAAAAGCCCAAGGGCAACCCATCATAGCTCGGGAAGTGGGGAACCACGAGAAGAATCCTCAACAGATAACTTGCCCCTCGGAGCACGGCTGGCGGAAAGAGCGAGGTCTGATCGGCCCGAAGTCTCGTCCGGAAGAAGTTTATCACCAGAGGCAAGGTCCCCCTCACCTCGGTATCGAAGTCGCTCTCCGAAGAGACGGCAACAGTCCTTTTACCCAAGAAGCTCCAAGCACCAGGAAGAGGAGCCCAGTGCTACGCTCCTCCTGGAGAAAGTCTTGGCAAGACTGGAGAGAGTGGAACAGCAGGTGGCACGCAAGCCTGTTTGGGCCAGGCTAACTGAAACCGTCTCTGGAGATGAAACTCCCTTCGCCCAAACAGTGGTCGAGGCGGCCATGCCAAGTGACTTCAGGCTACCTCGGCTAGAGACCTATGAGGGTCGGACTGATCCCCAGGCCCACCTAACAAAGTACAAACGCAGCATGGTGCTACACGGGGCTGATGATGCTACACTCTGCAAGTGCTTTGAAGTCACCCTCGCAGGACCAGCAACTGCCTGGTACAATTCCCTGCCTCCCGGAAACATCAGGGGGTTCCAGGAGCTGTCCACAGCGTTCACCCAACAGTTCATTGGGAGCAAGCCGACGGCGAAGATGCCCGTCCAGATGTTTGACATAGCACAAAGAAACGGGGAGACCATCCGTGACTATGTCGAGAGGTTCAACAGAGAGGCCCTCAGTGTTCCGGACTTTCGTCCCGAAATCCGAATCCTCGCCATGACGAGGGGCCTCCGGAGGGATTCACACTTGTTTTATGAATTCTCCAAAGATCCCCCGGACACGCTGGGAGAATTCTACCGAAGGGCTGAGCAACATATGACAGCCGAAGAGCTGAGAATGACTGGACCGAAGGCTGACCATAATCACGCTCGTGGCGAAGGGTCCAGCCAGCAAGCCCGGTGTCCAACGGAACAGTTAGGCCGACCTCGGAGAATGCGAGTAGGAGGAAGGAAGCCCCAAAACTTTACACCTCTGAGCACCACGAGGGCTAACGTCCTCATGGCATTGGAAAAACAGGGGGCTCAAATCCAACGACCGAGGGGCATGACTGCTGACAATAGAAGGAACATGAAGAAGTTCTGTCAGTTCCACCGTGATCACGGTCATGACACCGAAGACTGCTTTCAGTTGAAAAAGTACATTGAATCACTGATAAAGCAGGGCCAGCTTCGGCGTTATTTGAGAATGCCTTCCCCGAAGGGGAAAAAAGAGGAAGAAGGAAAGCCTGATGACGAGGATTACGATTCAGACAGGCGAAGGAACCGAAGTCCGAGAAGGCGTCCTCCACCTTCGGCAGGAGTAATACAGACGATCACAACCGGGCTTCCATCCTCGGAAAGGAAAAGAAGGGCCAGAGAGATAGCGGTGATGGAATATCAGAGCCCAACAAAAAAGTTGGCCCGCCAGGATGGCTCCACCATCGTATTTCCCCATGACGATCCATTGCTGATAATGGCGAGGATAGGAAACTGGGACGTCAAGAGGGTACTGCTGGACGATGGGTCAAACGCAGACGTCTTGTTCTCACATTTGCTGCCAAGCTTGGGCCTATCCAAGAGTGACCTCAAGACTGTTACTTCACCCACGTTCGGCGTAGGACCATCTGAGCTACCTGTCCTCGGGTGGATCGACCTCCCCTTGATGATGAAAGGAACTTCGGAGAAAGGAACTGCTGAGTTGTTCGCCTCTACCATGGCAAGGTTCATAGTCATGGACGTTCCTTCGTCATACAACGCCATCCTCGGCAGACAGACACAGGGAAATTTGCACATTCGCCCTGATGTAAAGTACCTGACCGTCACCTTCGCCACCAAAGAAGGAGACGCAAAGATCTTCATTGATCAAGGCGAGGTGAGAAAGGTGTTCGTCAGAGCACGAAAAGCTCCAGCAAGCAACTTAGCACATGCTGTAGAAGCAAAAGAGCTGGAAAGGGGCGAGGCAGAAGATCCCACAAAAGCGGAAACAGAAAAAGTAGAGCTTGTCCCAGGCCATAGCACCCGAATAGGGAAAAGCATGGCCGAAGGAGACAAGGAAAAACTTGTATCTTTTCTGCTTACAAATAAAGATCTGTTCGCCTACTCGCCGAAGGACATGCCAGGGGTAAATCCTCGCGTAATCCAGCATAGCCTCAAAGCGAGTCCGGAAGTAAAACCTGTCCGGCAAAAGAAACGGAGCATCTCAGCTCACAAAAGTGACTTCGTCAAAGCCGAAGTCCAGCGTCTGATAGACGCTAGCGTTATCCGGGAGGTAAACTACCCCGAATGGCTAAGCAACGTGGTAATTGCCACAAAAGAAGGAAGTAGTAAGCTCCGGATGTGCATCGACTTCAGAAATTTGAACGATGCTTGCCCGAAAGATTCATATCCTCTTCCGCCAATAGACCAACTGGTAGACTCAACTGCCGAGTACGGGATCCTAAGTTTCCTGGACGCTTTCAGTGGTTACCATCAGATAAGGATGGACCCCGAAGATGAAGAGAAGACTGCCTTCATCACCGAGGGAGGAACATATTGCTATATCAGGATGCCCTTCGGGCTCAAGAATGCAGGAGCCACCTACCAGAGGCTGATGAACAAGGTCTTCAAAGACCAAATGGGGAGGAACATGGAGGTGTATGTTGATGATATGATAGTCAAAAGCAAACTGCCTGGCTACCACGTTGCAGATTTAGAGGAAACCTTCCAAAAACTCAGAGCCTTCAGGATCCGCCTTAATCCTGAGAAATGCATCTTCGACGTGACCTCGGGAAAGTTCCTTGGGTACATGGTATCCGAAAGAGGCATCGATGCTAACCCCGAGAAGATTAAGGCTCTGCTTGAATTCCGAACTCCTGCCACAGTCAAAGACGTGCAAAGACTCACCGGAAGAATAACCTCTCTGAGCAGGTTTATTTCCAGGTACGGAGATAGGTGTCGACCCTTCTTCAAAGTCCTCACAAAGGCAGCAAAGATGGAAGGCGACCTCGGAAGGAATGGTCATCCTTGGGATGAAGATTGCCAAAAAGCCTGGGAAGAACTCAAAGTCTACTTGGCCAGCCTGCCGACTCTGCGGCAACCTCGGGAGGGAGAGCCCCTCGTATTATACCTCGCCGTCACGGAAAAAGCTGTGAGCTCGGTCCTCGTGAAAGAAGAAAGGCCAAAGCAATGGCCAGTCTACTATGTCAGCAAGTCCCTGCATGGCGCCGAAGTCAGGTACACTTTGCTTCAAAAAGCTATATATGCCTTGGTACTTGCAGGAAGGAGGCTACGGCCATACTTTCAGGCTCACCCCATTATCGTCCGAAGTACCCTGCCTCTACGGGATGTTATGAGGAAAGTTGATCATTCGGGAAGGCTTTCCAAGTGGTGTATAGAGCTTGGCGAACACGACATCACGTATGAACCCCGGAAAGCTATAAAAGCTCAAGCTTTGGCAGACTTCATCGCCGAAGTACCAAACACCGAGGAGGGACATTCATTTTCGGGCGAAGACGAGCCAGAATGGACGTTATACGTTGACGGGGCCTCAGGATCCGAACACCAGGGAGCTGGAGTGATTATCAGAGGCCCCGAAGGCCTAGAAGTAATGAAGGCCATCAAGTTCAGTTTCAACGCCACCAACAACATGGCCGAGTATGAGGCACTCATAGCAGGATTACGCCTGGCCAGAAAAATTGGCGTGAGAAACTTGAAAGCCCATAGTGATTCCCAGCTGGTGGTCCGGCAAATGGCAGGGGACTATGGCGCGAAAGACCCGACCTTGGCAAAATACCATGAGTTGGTAACAAAGCTTATTCGGGAGTTCGACGTCGTAAAAATCGAGAACGTACCCCGACGGGAAAATGCTGAGGCAGACTGTTTGGCGAAGTCCAAAACTTGCACCGAGGAGCTGAGCCACCCCAGCATCGCGGTATTAAGCATAGCGACCTCGGGGAAAGGATGGAAAGAACCAATCAAAACGTATCTCGCAACCAACACGCTCCCCGAAGATCCCAGCGAAGCCGCAAAAGTGCGAAGGCGCTCCGGACGTTTCTTCTTAATTGGAGAAGAACTATATCGGCAAGGATATGCAAATCCACTACAGAGGTGTGTTAGTGAAGAGGATACTGAAATGATCCTCGAAGAAGTTCACGAAGGTGCCTGTGGTTCGCACATCGGAACCGACGCCCTGGCAGCAGTGATACTTCGCCAAGGATACTTCTGGCCTACCCTGAGAAAGGACGCCAAGCAGTTCGTCCAGAAATGTGGTAGTTGCCAGAGACATGCCAACATCCAAAGAGCACCCTCAGAGTTCGTGACTTCGGCAGACTATCCTTGGCCCTTCGCAGTTTGGGGCATAGATCTAATTGGGCCACTCCCAACGGCGCCTGGAGGCATAAAGTTCTGCGTAGTAGCAGTAGACTATTTCTCTAAATGGGTCGAGGCAGAACCTCTGACAACTATCTCGGCAAAAGAAGTGCAGAAGTTCGTATGGAAAAACATCGTATGCAGATTTGGCATACCGAGGGTACTCGTAGCGGACAATGGATCCCAGTTCGTAGACAAAGGATTCCAAGAGTTCATTAGCGACCTCGGGACAAAAATGCACTTCGCCCCAGTAGCTCACCCCCAAAGTAATGGGCAGGTAGAAGTATCCAACAGGACCATAAAAGATGGTCTGAAAAAGAGACTGGGGGAAGCAAAAGGGAAATGGCCAGGAGAACTCCAAAGCGTGTTATGGAGCTACCGAACGACACCCCGAAGAGCCACAGGGGAAACGCCCTTTTCACTCGTCTTCGGTACAGAGGCCATCATCCCCGTCGAGATAGTACAACCGTCAATACGAGTCCAAGTGTTCGATGAAAAAGGAAATGACCTCGGCCTGAGAACCAAGCTCGACCTCGTCGGCGAACACAGAGAAGTAGCCGAGCTGAGAAGAAAAGCTTTCCAGCAAAGAGTGGCAGCAGCCATAAACCTACGCGCCAGGCCAAAAGGAATAAAGAAGGGAGACCTCGTTCTCCGAAAGGCTGAATTTGCACCCCGAAAGCCGTCCCACGGGGTACTTCGCGCAAATTGGGAAGGACCCTACCTGGTACTTGCCGAAGTACGAAAAGGAGTTTATAAGCTCGGTGATGCCGAAGGCATAGAATTAAAAAATACTTGGCACTCAGAGGCCTTGAAAAAATTCTATGCCTAAAAAGTTCGGTGGAAAAGTTGTATTCCACAAGTTGGAAAAATTTGTCTAAGTAAAAAGTTCTGAAGAAGTACAAAACAAGAGTCTCACGAAAGCAATCGCCGAGGAAAGTAAAAGTAAGTTTTTCCGAAGTCTCTTGAGCGAATATGTTCGGGACAAAGGAAAGCAAGAGTATGGTTTTCCGAAGTCTCTTGAGCGAATATGTTCGGGACAAAGGAAAGCAAAAGTATGGTTTTCCGAAGTCTCTCGAGCGAATATGTTCGGGACAAAGGGGAACAAAAGAATCTTGCAAAAAGACTTAGCCAAATTTTCTAAAAGAAAGTTGTATCTATTAAGCCAGAGAGTGCTTACAGAGAAGAAAGTTGCTGAAAGACTACAAAAAAGAAGAAGAAAATGAAGACAAAGGGCCCTAGTACAAACTAAGGAACCCCGGCGTCTTGAGAACTGCCAGCCTCTGAGCTTTTGTCAGTAGCCTTCGACGCCGGGAGACAAGGAGGCAGTTTCAAGTGCTCGATCTTGGACCAAGTCCACCGAGGCTCCTTGGGGATGTTCATGCCTTCCAGGAAGGAGAGGTCAAAATCTGGGAACTTCTGCAGAATTTGGTGCCGCACAAGACAGAAGCCGTCTTGAAAGCCCAACTTCGTCATATCATCGGACTCCCGCTTCTTGACCACCAAATCCGCGTAGTCCTTCTCCAGATCCGCGTAATCCTTCGAGATCCTTGAGCTTTTTCAATGCCTTCATCTTCTTCTTCTCTTCTGAAGGCTTCTTCAGAGATGCGACCTCGGCTTCGAGTTGGGCCTTTTCCTCGAGCGTCTTCGCAAGGATTGCGTCACTTTCTGACTTATCCTTTTGAATCGCTTCAACGGTCGAAGTCAGCTCCGCCATTCGAGAGCCGATGTCGGAAAGTTTCTGGGAGGTGTCTTTCTCAAGTTCCTCCTTCTCTTTTTTGAACCCCTCCCGAAGTTCAGCAACCTCCTTCTCCGAAGACTGCTTCAGCTGAGCATTCTCGGCAGCCAGCGCCGAACACTGGGCCTTCGTCTTGGTGTAAAGATCCCAGAGTGACGCCCTCCTTTCTGACTCCCGCGCCACCCGAACTCGGAGCAACCCAGCATACCCCATCAGCTGCAAAAAAAAAGCAAACAAAGGGAAAATGATGCTAAGTAAAAAGCAAAGGCAAAATTGGCACTGAGAAAACAGTGAAGCGTACCTGGGCGGCATGTTCAGTGAGTTTGGCGGCCAAAGAGTTGTCACCTGGGTAAGCCGCCGCAAGGGCCTTGTAAGAGGCCTCAGTAAGCACCCCTTTGCACATCTGCCTGGCCATCTCAGGACAGTCCTCGGAGTACATATTCATGTCCTCCGTGAACGTCCAGAAGGGCTCCTTCGGAACTTTCCCTGCTGGGACTTTGGCATCCCGAAGGGCCCTCTTGCGGGCGTGTTCGGCAACCCAGTCAGGAGCGGCCACCTCCGCTGCACAATAAGGCAGAAAAATTAGTTAAGGCCAGAAAAGTCTTAAGGATTTGCAAAAAACAAAAGGTTGATTCGACAAAAGTGCAAACCTGCTGGCACCTCGGTAACGTCGTCGTCAAGAATCGACGTCGCCTCAGTAGAGATCCCCTTGCCTTTTATTTGACGCCGCTCTTCGGCAGAAGGGGTCTCCTCCCCATCGCCCTCCAGAAGAGCATGCGAAGGCGTGGGGCTTTGAGGAAGGACGTCGGAAGAAGGGACGTCGGCAGAAGGAACCTCGGGCAAAGGGGCAGCAGGGTCTTCGGGCTCCTCGCCTACCTCCTCCGGAATTTGCGGAAGAGAGGAAGGAGCAGCTTTCTTCGCCCGTTTGGAAGGAGGGCCGCCCGAAGTCTGTTTCCGCCTCCGAGAGGCGGCCTTCTTTGTCTGTTCGCCCCTCTCGGCCTGCCCGGTAAAAAGAGCCTTGTAGAAGGCAGCCGCGTCGTCGCCCATCTCTGAAAAAAGAAAAAGAAGATCAGTGTAAGTCCAAGATGAAGTTATGAAGGGAAAAATGAGAAAGTAACTTACTCTCGTAAAAAGACTCATAAGTCTCTTTCCCCCGAAGGAGTTTCACGAGCCAGGAGTCCTTCCCCGAAGAAGCCGGTTTCGGCATATTGAGGTCTGTCTCATGCTCCTTTACCACCTTGAGTTCCCGAAGGACCTCTTCGGTCATGAGCCTCCAGTTGATCGGAAAGGGGTAAAGGGCACGAGGAGGGACCTCGGCAGCCCAGTCAGAGACGGCCCGGATGCGCCTGTCGAAGTCCTCAAAGATAGGTGCTACATCGGCGTCTAGCAGTATCTTCGGGTCAACGACATCCATCTTGAGCCTCCCCTGAGCCCACTTGGTCGGGACGTGCGACCAAGTCTCCGACTTCTTCAGGAAAAAGAATTTTTGTTGCCACCCTCGCCAGCTGTCCTTGTTGGCGAAGGTGAACTTATACTTTTTGCTCCCGGATCCCCGAGGTAGCATAAAGTAGAAGCCACCCTTCGGGACCACGAAGAGCTTGTAGTACTGAAGAAAAACTACAAAGTGAGGTTTTATTTTGAAAACGCCGCACATACAGAGGAAGGCGTTGAAATAGCAGTACGAGTTCGGTGGGAGCTGGTTAACGGCAATGCCATGGAAGTCGCAGAACGCGCTAACCATCTCCGGGGGGGGATACCGAAGTCCGGCCTTCAATTGGGCTCGGAAAACGGTGATTTCATCACTTCGGTTGGAGAAAGGAAATTGGTCAGGACGGGGCAACCTCGTCACAGAGTAAGAGGGTAAGAAAAACTTTTTCTTCCATTTCGCTAGCTTTGCCGGAGTAGTGCAGCAGGGGTGAGAAAGAAGAGGTTGCCAACTCTCGGGAACAGGCATGATGAAAACGAGTTCGGGAAAAACAAGGAAAAACAAAAAGAAGAAGCTTTGAAAAAAGCAAAAGGACTAAAACCCACCAAAGGTCTTGCCGGAATCTGGATTTCTGGAAGCCGTCGTGAAAAGTGGTCGGAAAAATGCCTGAAAAAGGAGAACCGCCGCGGAAAATCGGGAGAGAATTAGAAGGCAGAAGAAAGCAAAAGCAGAAGCAAAAAGAGGGTTATGACAGGACTGGTATATATAGGCCGAGAAGGCCAGGTGAACCGTCGTCATTTGTACCCCTCGGAAGGCGAAGCGTCGCCATAACTGCTAAGTGAGCCTGAAAAGTCGCGCCTGTCGTACTCAGTGCATTCTCACCCAGTAATAGTGCGCCACGTGTCAGCCATCGCGCAGCAAACCATGCCGCAGCAAACGTGCGTGTCGGTCATCGCGCAGCGAACGTGCCACGTGTCGCCCATCACGTCGAGCACGCCCTCTGACATCGTTTGGTTTAGAGGCGCCGCCCTAGACTGACTCCGCTAGACGCAGGACGCGACGCATGAGCAGACCTATAAAGGCAAAAAAGTAGGTTACCTCGAAGACACCAAAAGACAGCCTGTGACTTCGGGCAGAGGGTGTATCTTCGGCACAGGGACAGCCTATCTTCTCGCGCCTCGAGGACGCAAAAATGCTGCCCATCGCTACAAGCAGAAGAAGGCGTCTTCGGCGCAGATATCACAGCCACAGGACCCGAAAACCGATGAACCGAAGTTTCTCACTTCGGCTTTTCGGAGGGGGGCCTGTGATAGCCAAAGGCTATTGCCTCCTCGGTAGTAACTCCCTGCCAGAATATTGGCCGAGGAGTCTGACGTCACCCAAGAGAGGATCTTTTCACTGACCTCGGAAGGTGCGAAGTCAAACACTATGAGCTCGAGACTTCGGTTAGCTCGTCAGGAATTCCGAGGATAACACCGTCTCCATCGAGGGGCCAAACTGACTGGGTATGAAAGCCATCTCTCTGAAGAGGAAGAATCTCCCCGAAGGCCCCCGAAAGGATCTTCCCCGAAGAAGAAACACCTGAACAAGGGAATCCCCGAACTATGGGTGTGAGTCCCGAAGAAGGTGTCCATCAAGGGAACTCCCAGAACTATGGGATAGATCCCGAAGGAGGTGCTCGCACCGAAGGACGGATAGAATCCGAAGAGGGTGCACGCACCGAAGGGCGACCTCGCCCAGGGGACCTCGGGAGTACGGTATGAGCATTTAAGGAGCCTCTGACATGTCGCCCACAAGCCCTACACGTCACATCAGAACGGCGAACTGACACGCCGCAGCCGCCCCAGTCCTGACACAACCTGTCCGGGTCCAGGGCTAAAGGAGGCTGCAAACGGCTGCCTGTCCCCTAGGTCCAAAAGCACAGATCAAATCCGACCGAACACGTGTCGTGATCTGAACGGACCATCTACTCCCATAAATACTGGGAAAAGGGACTGGGCAAAGGATGGGCTTTTTTTCCTCCCTCTGAGAAAACACAGAACAGGCAAGACACTTGATCCCTTAGTGTTCTTCCTCCACCTTCACTCAGAAAACTGACTTGGGCGTCGGAGGGTCCTCGCCGGAAAAGCAAACCGGGGACCTCCTAACCTCTTCTTTGAGCTTTTCAGGCACACTCAGCTGGGAAACCAGAGCTCCAGGTGCTCGTCTCCTCAGGAAGTCTCTCCACCTGTCAACATGACAGCAAACGAAGATGCCTTGGGGCATCACCTAGTCTAGTATTATTATGGAGCGGGTTGAAATAATACAGAACGACTAGCATATGTGGAGACTAACATGAGATATGTAGTCTACATATGGGTACAAGTTGGAGAACTTGTGTACTGGACCGACCCACCATGAGAACACTACATGGATCGTTATATGAGTGTCATAAGTGATTCTCATAGTGATCATGGTATATATAGTCCTTTGACCTAAGATCATCAAGGTTCCCTACATGTGAGTCACATACTTTGATACTTTCCTTTGTTGCTCGTAACTGAGTGAACTTGAAGGAGGTCATTGGGTATGTCACATATCATGCTAAGGGATTTATATGATCAAGATGGGATTTGTCCCTCCTATGTAACGGGAGTGATATCTTCGGGTCCCTTGATAGAGTGAGACTTTGAAAATGCATGGCCATGCTCGGATGAGTTGATATATGATATCAATGTCATCAGTTTAAGTTGGTCTACTCGGTAACCAAGAAACCGAAGATTGGGCTATACAAGAGTGACACATTCCATGTCTCGTGCTTAGTCTTGATATCTTGGAAAAAGGGACAATGGCATATATCAATGATGATAAAAAAGGTTTAGTCGAATCATCGACAATCTTGTCACCTGGGTAGCAATGATGTGTTGCTAGACACCGCTCATTGCTTATGATCATAAATGTGATTTATGATCACTGCCAATGTGACAAGAGCCTATTGGGTCGCACACATAGAGCTATTTGGATCATTAGAGTGCATGGGCTAATTATTTGGGTTATTCTTTCACTTTAATTTCGTATTAATAATGGGCCAAAGAGTTGAGCCATTATTAAGCCCAAAATTAAATCCTAATTGGATTAGGGCTTTGAAACCCATTAGGCATGGAAGTTGAGTCTCACTATAAATACAACTTCTAGTGAGAAATTCGTAGGTCTCCTTGCCCTAGCCTCCCAAAAGGACAACCACACTCTTCTCTTGCAATTCCTTGGAAGACGCAAGCTAGCACTACGAGCGCAAGAGAAACGCATCTGCCCGGACGTGGTGGATGCGTGGTGATCCCGAAAGGCTCGTGTGGATACCATAGAGAGCCTGAACACATCAACTATTCAGGTTTAGTGATTCGAATCTACAGTTGAGTGAGAGATCTCAATAAAAAATTATGTATGAAAATTTTTGAACACCCGGTTTACCCTGTTTCACTAGGATCCTAGAGGGTTTCGGTTAAATTCCGTTGCGCTGTTTGGCTCCCAAAACCCATCAGGCCCATCTGATCATGGCAACTCTAGGTATAGTAACCTCGCACAAGAAAGTGGAAAGATCCTACGAAAAGGAATCTTACAACCAAAGAGTCCCGAAAGTCCTCATGAAGAGGCAGAAAGAGCAAAGATGTTCTGGACGATATTTCCTGACTAAGGAAAAACTATGCAGGCAAAGGTACGCAACTCCGTTATGGAAATATATATATATCGGTAAAAACGGTGCAGGACAATTCATCCAAGAGGTGTGAAAACAGCCAGAGACACGCCAGCACCCGAAGACAGCCTTTGGAGTGGATAACCTCAGAAAGATTGCACCGAGCCACTCCAAACAGCACTCGGAGGTGTGAAGTTCTGCGTGATAGCAGAGGACTACTTCACTGAGTGGGGTAAGGCAGAACTCCTAGCAACCATGCCAGCAAAAGGTGCACAAAAAGTTTGTCTGAAAGAACATAATATGCTAATTTGGCATACCGACGGTGACACTGGCCAGTAATGATTTCCAGTCTATGAACAAGGGATTTCAAGAATTCGTCACCGACCTCGGAATAAAAAGGCACTTCAGCCCACTAGCTCAGCCCCCGAGCAACAGATAAGCAGAGTTGCCAAAAGAGCTATAAAAGAGGGACTGTGAGAAATGCAAAGGGAAAATGGCCAGGAGAACTTCCTACTGTACCAAGGAGTTATCAGACAACTCCCCGAGGGACCGAGGAGGAGACACTTTTCTCGCTTATCCCCAGTACAGAAAGCCATTATCCATTTGAAGAAGTTCGGCCAGCATACAGATGTTTGACGAAAGAGGAAGTGACCTCGGGTTGAGAACTAAGCTCGACCTAGTTGTCAAACACTGAGAAATGGCCGAGCTCGAAAGGAGGCCTTTTCGGCAAAAGGTGGCCATAAGTGCAAATCTGCATGATAGGCCAAAAGGAACAAGGAAAAAGAGACCTCGCCCCCGAAAGGCTGAATTAGAACCCCGAAAACCGTCCTATGGGGTACTTCGGCCAAATGGGAAAGGGCCTTATTGGGTCCTAAACAAGGTCCGAATAGGAGCATACAAGCTTGGCAACACCGAAGAAGGAAAACTGAAAAATACAAGGCACTCGGGCACCTTAAAGAAATTCTACACTTAGAATTTTTCAGACAAGAAATGGTGAAAGCCAGAAATTTGTCTAAGTACAGAAAGTTTTCCCCTGTCTGAGAATGTTTGCCGAACAAAGCTGAAGCATGGACTCCCGAAAGTCTCCTGTTCCTTCCGAAGTTAGTTGGGTTATATATGCCCAAAAGAAGGCAAGTCTACTGAACACGGCCGGCAAAGGGTAGGCTAAACTTTGCCTAAAGGAACTTCGCCAACTGCGAAAGACCTCCCGAAGAATGGCCGACGAAAATGAGCAAAGAAAGTACCGAAGTCCCTTGACCGAAAGTGGTCGGGACAATTGGGAAACAAAAATTGCTCAAAAAGACTTAGCCAAAATCATGAAGGAAAATTCATTGAAGAAGGTCTTGATACAAGGAGAAGATTACAAGAAGAAGAGTACAAAGAAAAAGAAGAAGGCAAAGGTCCTAGAATATCTAAGGGACCCCGGCGTCATGGGAAGCTTCGGCTCCTGAATCTTTCGCCGCCACCTTCGGTGCAGGAGGAGGAAACGGCAGGTTAAGGAACTCGACTCTTAACCACATCCACCGAGGTCCCCCGGGAATATCCAGGGCAGCCAGAAAGGAAGGATCGAGGTCCGGATACTTCTTCAGAAACTGATGATGAGCTAGGCAGAAGCCGTCCTGAAAAGCAACCTTGGACGTCTGGACGGCTTTGTCTCTTTCAATGTCCAACTCGTCCGCCTCATGCTGAAGATCCGAAACCTCCTGCTGAAGGTCAGAAATCTCCTTCTCCAGCTCCTCAGTTTTCTTCTTCTTCTTCGAACCCTCCTTCAGCGAGTTGACCTTGGCCTGGAGTTCAGCATTCTCAGCCATCGCCTTCGCCAAAAGGGCAGACTCCCCTTCTTTTTCCTTTTGAAGGGTCTCGTTGGCCGAAGTCAGGCTGATTAATTTGTCACCAAGGTCGGACATCTTCTCAGAAAAATCCTTCAAGAGCTCTTCTTGGCCCTTCAAGAATTCCTCCCGAAGACTGGCAATCTTCTCCTTGCATATTTGGCTCAACTTGGTGTTCGTCAGCACTGAGTTGGCACAAAAGACTTTGGCCTTCTCCAATTTGTCTTCAGCCCAAGCTCGGACCGAAGACTGCTTTGCTGCCAAGCTCGGAGGTACCAACTATACCCCGGAAGCTGCAAAAAAAAGAAGGTACTTAGCAAAATTTGCACAAGGAAAGCCAAAAACACTTAGGCAAAAAGTGGGAAGGAAAAGTGAAGAGCCTAAAGAGTTACCTGAGTAGCATGCTGGGAAACTTTTGCAGCAAGGGCATCCTCGGAGGCACACTCCTCGGCGACTGCCTTGAAGGATGCCTGAGTAAGCACGCCCCTCGCCATTTGGGGAGCCATTTCCTGACAATCCTCAGAGAACAGATTCATGTCCTCCGTGAAAGACCAGAACGGCTCCCTTGGGACTTTGTCCTTCGGGACATGAGAATCCCGAAGATCCCTCCTTCGGGCGTGCTCAATCTTCCAAGCCAGGGGCGCCGGATCCTCTGCAAAAAGAAACATGCATCTTATCAGGTAAAAATTCCTTGATTATAAAAAATGTAAGTTGATTGCAGGGAAAAAGAGACAAACCTGGCACGACCTCGGCACAGTCGTCATCAGAGTCACCGACCTCCTCCACGTCGGCAGGAATATGTTTGCCCTTGGCCCTTCGGCGTCTTTCTAAATCTTCAGCAGAAAGATCCGCCAAAGAGCCCACAAGATCTGCCGACGTGGCGGGACTCAGAGGAGCAGGAAGGGCAATCACCCCGGCAGGGACTTCGGCGGCAGTTTCAGGCTCGGTGAAAGTTGCAACCTTGGTAGAAGTTGCAATAACATCGCCACTTCCTTAGTGGAAGTAGGAATAACATCGCCGGCTTCTCGAAACATCCTCCAGAGGGGGAAGAGGGGTGTCCTTCTTGGCCTTCTTGGCCGAAGATGATCCGCTCCCAGAAGCCTTGCGCCTCTTCTTTTGTTCTCCCTTCTCGGCCTGACCAAGGAAGAGAGACCTGTAGTAGGCGGCAGACTCCTCGCCCATCTCTGAAAAAGAGGGAAGAAATCAGTGTAAGTCCACAGGCACTTATGCTGAAAAAACTTTGAAAGAAACTTACTTTCAGAAAAGGCTTCGTAAGTGAGCTCGCTCCGAAGGAGCTTCACCAGCCAAGAGTTCTTCCCCTCGGTAGCAGGAGCTGGCATGCCGAGATCCGTCTTATGCTTCGTAACCACCCCTAGCTCCTGAAGGACATCCTCGGTCATGAGTTTCCACATGATCGGGAAAGGGTAGAGAGAGCGTGAAGGGACCTTGGCATCCCAGTCAGCGACAGCATGGATTTGTCTGTCAAAGTCCCCAAACCTCGCCGCCAACTCGGGAGTTAGCAGCTTCCTGGGATCCATGACATCCGCCTCCAGCTTTACCATGTTAGTATTGTGCCCAAAAAGCCAATCATGAGATGATTGTATTTTTGCACATTGAGTCATGATATTTTATTGAGGCATTAATCCAGCAATTATGTTTGTTGTTTTGTTTCTGCGTAACGTAATAAGCATAATTGTAACCCTAGAATAATGATATTCTTAAACGTCCCTAGTCTAGTATTATTGTGGAGCGGGTTGCAATAATACATAATGACTAGCATATGTGGAGACTAATATGAGATATCTAGTCTACATATGGGTACAAGTTGGAGAACTTGTGTACTGGACCGACCCACCATGAGAACACTTCATGGATCGTTATATGAGTGTCATAAGTGATTCTCATAGTGATCATGGTATATGTAGTCCTTCGACCTAAGATCATCAAGGTTCCCTACATGTGAGTCACATACTTTGATACTTTCCTTTGTTGCTCGTAACTGAGTGAACTTGAAGGAGGTCATTGGGTATGTCACATATCATGCGGAGGGATTTGTATGATCAAGATGGGATTTGTCCCTCCTATGTAACGGGAGTGATATCTTCGGGCCCCTTGATAGAGTGAGACTTAGAAAATGCATGGCCATGCTCGGATGAGTTGATATACGATATCAATGTCATCAGTTTAAGTTGGTCTACTCGGTAATCAAGAAACCAAAGATTGGGCTATACGAGAGTGACACATTCCATGTCTCGTGCTTAGTCTTGATATCTTGGACAAAGGGACAATGGCATATATCGGTGATGATCATAAAGGTTTAGTCGATTCACCGACAATCTTGTCACTTGGGTAGCAATGATGTGTTGCTAGACACCGCTCATTGCTTATGATCATAAATGTGATTTATGATCATTGCCAACATGGCAAGAGCCTATTGGGTCGCACACATAGAGCTATTTGGATCATTAGAGTGCATGGGCTAATCATTTGGGTTATGGTTTCACTTTAATTTCGTATTAATAATGGGCCAAAGAGTTGAGCCATTATTAAGCCTGAAATTAAATCCTAATTGGATTAGGGCTTTGAAACCCATTAGGCCTGGAAGTTGAGTCTCACTATAAATACAACTTTTAAGTGAGAAATTCGCAGGTCTCCTTGCCCTAGCCTCCAAAAAGGACAGCCACACTCTTCTCTTGCAATTCCTTGGAGGACGCAAGCTAGCACTGCGAGCGCAAGAGAAACGCATCTGTCGGGACGTGGTGGAAGCGTGGTGATCCCGAGAGGCTCGTGTGGATACCATAGAGAGCCTGAACATGTCAACTGTTCAGGTTTTGTGATTCAACTCTACAGTTGAGTGAGAGATCTCAACTGAAAATTAGGTATGAAAATTTTCGAACACCCGGTTTACCCCGTTTCACTTGGATCCTAGAGGGTTTCGGTTAAATTCTACAGTTGAGTGAGAGATCTGGGCTTGCAAATTTTGAAATTCTCTGCGCTATGTTTTGGCTCCCGAAACCCATCAGTGGTATCAGAGCTACTGGTGAAACCCTAAATCGGGATTGAGTGTTGAATCGCATGATGCTATGTGTTCGGTTGCTTTTCGGCCATGATTAATTAGATTGATTCATGATGCATGAAACCGGAACTCGTAATGAACATATGACATATATGAAGAAACGACACTACTTGGTTAATGAGATTAACCCGAAATTGATTGGTATGAGATACCTATATGGATTAGGATTCTTGCAATAGTTGCAAAAACCCTAGCTTTGTTCGGATTCGGCCTGTTCGGGCACCAAAAGTAAGGTATTTTTGGTGGCTCGAATAGAGGAGTCTCGGGTGCCTACTTTCTCAAAATACAAGATTTCGGGCTAAGCAATTGTAAGAAAATTTTTTGCGCAGGGGGGCGCTGCCCCCCACGCCCCCCGCAAGGGCGGCTCCCCTTGACCTCGTCCGCTGACCGGTCAGCGGAACCACCGCCCACTGACAGGCCAGCGGGACCGCCATATGCGAAGCGCCACATAAATAAAAACTGGTTAATCAACACGCGAAAATTGGCATGCATCTTTGTTGAATGAGATTTGACATGATATGCTGATTGGTGTTTGAAGCATGGTGCATGGTTATAGCCCTTGATTGGTTGTACTTGTAAATACGGCCTGCGAGTCGTGCCTTTTCTTATCACTCTCATTGTACATTCTCTTCTCACCTTACTCCCCTCGAATGTAACTCGAGGTTTCTATTATTGATGTAATGGTGCATTATGGGATCATCCAAGGTTGTATGTCTAAGGATCATCCAAGGAGGCATGTCCAAGGAGATGACAACAAAAGGGCAGCCAAGAAAGGAAGATAAGGAGCTTGTGAAGACTCTTTTCTTTTCTTAGGCTTTTATGATATTCTCATTGGCTTGAGAATATCGCATAGTTTGGGCTATAACCATGTCACGTTTACTTTCTTGTAACGCATGAGATGCATGTTTTATATTTGTATGTGATGCATGTATAAGACAACCGGAGATAACAAATTGGTGAGATCAAAAGAAAAAAATCCCTCAAACAAATATTAAGTCATTAAATGTGATGCCTTCCAAATGTTGGCACTCGTCAAGACTTTGATCAACATTAGGTGGGTTTGCCAAAGCAAAGCACCTATGTTCATCTTGGTAAGGCGCGATGGGATAATAGTGATATCCAAACTGCTAACTTTGGGTTCGACTTAACTAAGTCATCCTAATAGGATTAGGGACTTAGAGGCATAGAGTTGGGCTTAAGCTCATGAGATGAGCTTGGACAAGTGTTGTTCACCCAACTATCCAAGAGTTGCATAAGATGCAATTGGCAAGGAGTTGCCTACCTAAATAGCTGTAACTTGAGAGAAAAGCCAAAGCTGACTCAGGTTGTGTCAAATATGGATCTTGGCCCACTAGAATACCTTAGCGCCGAGGTGTTCCGAAATAATATCGAGGGTTATTATTTTGAGGAAAATAGTGGGAGTATCGTTTAATAAAAGTCCTTATTAAATGAATTAAAATACATGACTCTTACACTGCATATTTACTGTTGTAGATAACCATGGCACAAAACACATCGACACTTTCGTTGCGATCGATCCTTGAGAAGGAAAAACTGAATGGGACCAACTTTCTCAAATGGTACCGAAACTTGAGGATAGTCCTCAAGCAAGAGAGAAAGGCTTATGTCCTAGAGCAGCCCATTCCGAATGAGCCTGCTGCCACTGCTCCAAGAGCTGAAAGGGATGCTCACAAGAGGCATTCTGATGATGCTTTGGATGTTGCATGCCTCATGCTTATTACCATGGAATCTGAGCTTCAGAAGCAACATGAGAACATGGAGGCATTCGATATGATCGAACATCTCATAATGCTTTTCCAAGAACAAGCTAGGCATGAGAGGTTTGAGACCTCTAAGGCATTGTTTCAGTGCAAGATATCTGAGGGAAGTCCCGTGGGTCCTCATGTGCTCAAGATGATTGGGTATATTGAGAATCTTGAGAATTTGGGATTTGCTCCTCAAAAAGAGTTGGCTATCGATGTAGTCTTGCAATCGTTGCCTGAAAGCTACAGTCAGTTCGTCATGAACTATAACATGAACGACCTTGACAAGTCCCTTCCTGAATTACTCAACATGTTGAGAACTGCTGAGCAAAACCTTAAGAAGGCTAAGCCCATTTTTATGGTTCAAAAGGGCAAGGGAAAGGGAAAAGCCAACAAGAAGAAGGATAAAAGCTAATGGAAAGTCCAATGCTAATTCTTCTTCAGCTGCATTGAAACCAAAGGGTGGTGTGGCAAAGGAAGGGGAGTGCTTCCATTGTAAGCAACCTGGACACTGGAAGCGCAATTGCAAGCTCTATCTTGAAGAACTTGCTAAGGAAAAGGGAAGTAAGACTTCCACTTCAGGTATTTTTGTTATAGAGGCTAACTTTTCTACTTCCTCATCTTGGGTATTGGATACTGGATGTGGATCTCACATTTGTGCAAATGTGCAGGATCTAAGTAGAAGTAGAAGATTAGCCCGAGGTGAAGTGGACCTACGTGTTGGAAATGGAGCAAGGGTTGCTGCCTTAGCCGTAGGGACTTATGTTCTCACTTTACCTAGTGGATTAGTTTTAGAATTAGACAACTGCTACTTTGTGCCTACTATTAGTAGAAATTTGATTTCTGTTTCTTGTTTGGACAAGAAAGGTTTTTCATTTATAATAAAGGACAAATGTTGTTCTATTTATTTGAATGAAATCTTTTATGGTAGTGCTCAACTTAGCAATGGGTTGTATGTTCTAGACCTCGAAGATCCAATCTATAATGTGAATACCAAGAAGGTCAGATTAAATGATTCAAACCCGACCTATCTCTGGCACTGTCGCTTGGGCCATATAAATGAGACCCGCATATCCAAGCTCCATAAGGATGGACTCTTGGACTCATTTGATTTTGAATCATATGAGACATGTGAGTCATGTTTGCTGGGCAAGATGACCAAAGCCCCATTCACAGGGCAAAGTGAAAGGGCTAATGACTTACTAGGACTCATACATAGTGATGTATGTGGCCCTATGTCTACACAAGCTAGAGGAGGTTTCCAATACTTCATTACTTTCACTGATGACTTCAGCAGATATGGCTATGTGTATCTTATGAGACACAAGTCAGAATCCTTTGAAAAGTTCAAAGAATTCAAGAATGAAGTAGAGAATCAACTCGGGAAGAGTATCAAAGTGCTTCGATCAGATCGAGGTGGAGAGTACTTGGATCGAGAATTCCTTGACTATCTGAAGGAGTGTGGTATAGTATCACAACTCACTCCACCAGGTACACCTCAATGGAATGGTGTATCTGAAAGGAGAAATCGAACTCTGTTAGACATGGTTCGCTCTATGATGAGTCAAGCTGACCTTCCAAACTCCTTTTGGGGACATGCTCTAGAGACAGCCGCTTTTACACTAAACCGAGTTCCATCTAAATCGGTTCAAAAGACACCATATGAGATATGGAGTGGGAGGCGTCCCAATTTGTCTTTTATGAAGATTTGGGGCTGTGACGCTTATGTGAAACGTCAATCCTCTGACAAACTAGGGCCCAAATCTCAAAAATTCCTTTTTGTTGGGTATCCCAAAGAAACAAAGGGTTACTATTTCTACAATCCTTCTGAGCAAAAAGTGTTTGTTGCTCGAACTGGTGTCTTTTTAGAGAAAGAGTTTATCTCTAAAGGAACTAGTGGGAGGAAAGTAGAACTTGAAGAAATTCAAGAACAACAAGGAGACATCGAACCTGAAATGGAACCTGAACAGACACCACAAGATGTTGTGGTTCAAGAGTCTGTTCCTGTAGCACAGAGCCCACGTAGGTCTAGTAGGATTCGGCGTGAGCCCAAGAGATATGGATTTCTTGTGACTAACACCAGTGATGTGATGCTCATGGATCAGGATGAGCCCACAACCTACCAACAAGCTATGTCGGGGCCTGACTCTGAGAAGTGGCTAGTGGCCATGAAATCCGAGATGGAATCCATGTATGAAAACCAAGTATGGACTTTGGTTGACCCACCTGAAGGGGTAAAACCCATAGGGTGCAAATGGGTTTTCAAGAAGAAAACTGACATGGATGGTAATGTGATTACCTTTAAGGGACGATTGGTTGCAAAAGGTTTCAAGCAAATTCATGGTATTGACTATGATGAAACTTTTTCACCAGTTGCTATGCTTAAATTCATCCGAATTTTGTTTGCTATTGCTGCACACTATGATTATGAGATATGGCAAATGGATGTCAAAACTGCATTCCTAAATGGAAAGCTACTTGAGGATGTGTACATGACACAACCTGAGGGTTTTGTCACTCCTGAGAATGCCAATAAAGTGTGCAAGTTGCAAAGGTCCATTTATGGATTGAAGCAAGCTTCTCGAAGTTGGAATCTTCATTTTGATGAAGCAATCAAAGAGTTTGGTTTTATCAAAAATGAAGATGAACCTTGTGTCTACAAGAAGGTTAGTGGGAGCGCTATTGTCTTCTTGGTGTTGTATGTAGATGACATACTACTCATCGGGAATGACATTCCTGAGCTACAGTCTGTGAAGACTTGGCTAGGGAAATGTTTCTCTATGAAGGACTTGGGTGAAGCAGCCTATGTGTTAGGCATCAGGATCTATAGAGATAGATCTAGAAAGCTTCTTGGCCTAAGTCAAAGTACATATATTGACAAGGTGCTAAAGAGGTTTAGCATGCAAGATTCCAAGAAAGGATTCTTGCCCATGTCACATGGTATCACTCTTTCTAGATCTCAGTGTCCGAGTACACCCGAGGAGAGAGAGCGCATGAGTAAGATTCCATATGCCTCAGCAATTGGATCTATCATGTATGCCATGATATGTACTCATCCCGATGTCTCATATGCTTTGAGCATGACAAGTAGGTACCAATCGAACCCCGGTGAGAGTCATTGGACAGCTGTTAAGAACATCCTTAAGTACTTACGAAGGACTAAGGATGCATTCTTGGTCTTTGGAGGTGAAGATGAGCTCGTTGTAAGGGGTTACACCGATGCAAGCTTCCAATCCGATAAGGATGATTTTAGATCGCAATCTGGTTATGTGTTTTGTATTGGTGGTGGTGCTGTGAGCTGGAAGAGTTCAAAGCAAGAGACAGTAGCTGACTCTACAACAGAATCTGAGTACATTGCCGCCTCTGATGCTACGAAGGAGGCAGTTTGGATCAAGAAGTTCATCATTGAACTTGGAGTGGTTCCAAGCATTGCCGACCCGATAGAGCTCTATTGTGACAACAATGGAGCAATCGCACAGGCTAAGGAACCTCGATCTCACCAGCGATCCAAACACATACTCCGACGCTATCATCTCATCAGGGAGATCATCGAGAGGGGTGATGTAAGGATATGCAGGACTTCGACAGACAGCAACATTGCTGATCCACTGACAAAGCCCCTTACGCAGCAAAAGCATGATAGCCATTCTAGGTCCATCGGTATTAGATACATGGATGATTGGCTTTTAGTGCAAGTGGGAGATTGTTAGTGTTGTGCCCAAAAAGCCAATCATGAGATGATTGTATTTTTTGCACATTGAGTCATGATATTTTATTAAGGCATTAATCCAGCAATTATGTTTGTTGTTTTGTTTCTGCGTAACGTAATAAACATAATTGTAACCCTAGAATAATGATATTCTCAAACGTCCCTAGTCTAGTATTATTGTAGAGCGGGTTGCAATAATACATAATGACTAGCATATGTGGAGACTAATATGAGATATGTAGTCTACATATGGGTACAAGTTGGAGAACTTGTGTACTGGACTGACCCACCATGAGAACACTACATGGATCGTTATATGAGTGTCATAAGTGATTCTCATAGTGATCATGGTATATGTAGTCCTTCGACCTAAGATCATCAAGGTTCCCTTCATGTGAGTCACATACTTTGATACTTTCCTTTGTTGCTCGTAACTGAGTGAACTTGAAGGAGGTCATTGGGTATGTCACATATCATGCGGAGGGATTTGTATGATCAAGATGGGATTTGTCCCTCCTATGTAACGGGAGTAATATCTTCGGGCCCCTTCATAGAGTGAGACTTAGAAAATGCATGGCCATGCTCGGATGAGTTGATATACGATATCAATGTCATCAGTTTAAGTTGGTCTACTCGGTAATCAAGAAACCAAAGATTGGGCTATACGAGAGTGACACATTCCATGTCTCGTGCTTAGTCTTGATATCTTGGACAAAGGGACAATGGCATATATCGGTGATGATCATAAAGGTTTAGTCGAATCATCGACAATCTTGTCACTTGGGTAGCAATGATGTGTTGCTAGACACCGCTCATTGCTTATGATCATAAATATGATTTATGATCATTGCCAATGTGGTAAGAGCCTATTGGGTCGCACACATAGAGCTATTTGCATCATTAGAGTGCATGGGCTAATTATTTGGGTTATGGTTTCACAATAATTTCGTATTAATAATGGGCCCAAGAGTTGAGCCATTATTAAGCCTGAAATTAAAGCCAAATTGGATTAGGGCTTTGAAACCCATTAGGCCTGGAAGTTGAGTCTCACTATAAATACAACTTCTAGTGAGAAATTCGCAGGTCTCCTTACCCTAACATCCCAAAAGGACAGTCGCACTCTTCTCTTGCAATTCCTTGGAGGACGCAAGCTAGCACTGCGAGCGCAAGAGAAACGCATCTGCCGGGACATGGTGGAAGCGTGGTGATCCCGAGATGCTCGTGTGGATACCATAGAGAGCCTGAACACGTCAACTGTTCAGGTTTTGTGATTCGACTCTACAGTTGAGTGAGAGATCTCAACCGAAAATTAGGTATGAAATTTTCGAACACCCGGTTTACCCCGTTTCACTTGGATCCTGGAGGGTTTCGGTTAAATTCCGCTGAGCTGTTTGGCTCCCGAAACCCAACATACCAGAGCCCACTTAGTCGGGACGTGCGACCAGGCCTCTGCCACCTTCAGGAAGAAGAACTTCCTTTGCCATCCTCGCCAGCTATCCTTGGTAGCAAAGGTGAACATAAATTTCTTGCTCCCAGATCCCTGAGCCAGCATGAAATAAAAGCCACCCTTCGGAACCGGATAGAGCTTATAATACTGGTCATGAACAGGATAAAATGGGGTTTTACCCCGAAGACCCCGCACATGCAGAGAAAGGCGTTGAAATAGCAAAGGAGGTACAATTCAGGAGGAAGCTGATTCACGGCTATGCCATGAAACTGGCAAAAGTCGCAAATCATCTTTAGCAGGAGGAAACCAAAGTCCAGCCTTCAGTTGGGCTCGAAAAATGGTAACCTCGTCACCCCACATTCATAAAGCTAAACTGGCCAAGGCGAGGTAACCTTGTGATAGTATACGAGAGAAGCGAAAAGAATTAGGTCTTCCACTTTTCTAATTTTTCAGGAGTGGTGCAACAAAGGTGAGACAAAAGGGGTTGCCAACTCTCGGGAATAGGCATTTGTTGACCGAAAAATGACTTTGGAAAAAGGGAAAAAAAATTTGGAAATGAAGAAAAATGACTTCGGAAAGTTAAAAGAAAAGCACACACTGAAGGAAACTCTAGAAGTCAGAACCCACCAAAAGTCTTGCCAAAGTCGGGGTTTGAGGACGCCGTCGTGAAAGGTTGTCGGAAATCGCTCTACCGCTAAGACCGCCACAAAAAATGAAGAAAAAGTGTGAGAGGAAAAAGTGAGAGCAAAGAAACACAAATGAAGAGTATGACAGGAGGAAGGCTTATATAGATCGAGCAAGGGCAGCCAGAAAGGGAACGTCATAAATGCTGTTGCGAAGGTGAAGCGTCGCCATGATTACCCTTCGTGTGTGAAAAGGCATGCCCCATTCCAGCTGAGGACTGCCACGTGTCACCCGTCACGAGAAACTAGGACACATTTTCTGACATCCAGAAAACCCAGGCCACATTGCTCGAGACTGGCATGACTAGTTTCAAGACACGACGATCCATTAACCTATGGCGGGAAAAGTGAGCAAGTTGGGAATCTCGAGAACACCGAAGGGCGGGCAGACGACACCTGTCCGAACAAGGCTTATCACCTAGGGGGCCAAGTGCCTTGCCGGCCGACGTCATACTCCGAGTGTAAATCCATAAGGTCCAGGGTTCAAAGGCTCCATGCCGCCCTGTTCGACCGAAAACGGACATACTACTACGTGGGCCTCCGGGAGTCCACGAGGTCATCCTGTCAAAAACTGCCAATTGAGCGATAGACAGACGCCGGAAAAGCTACTTGCCGAAGTCTTCACTTCGACTTTCCAAGGGGGGACATGTCATATAGCCGAAGTGCTATCGCCCTGTTTACCCACTGACCACGGAAAAGAGAGAGCCAACACACCTAAGGCACACGACCTCGGTAGCTCGCCAATTCCAACTTTGGGAGCCAGTGCAGCGCCTCCTTCAGGAACGCGACCGAACCAGCTTCGTGGGAGAAGGACCAACCACCTTCTAGGGAGAAAGGCCCCCGACAGACTAAAGATGGAGACGCCGAAGTTCTAGCCTGACTCCGGAAAAAGGCTCCTCACCATGAAGTGAGACATCAACCAAAGGGACCTCGGTTGTGGCGGCAAGAGCTATCAAGGAGTCTCCGACACTCCGCACACATACGTCTCTCTGACACACCTAAAAATCCCCCTTCAGATGACGGGCTCTGGCACGCCCATCGCAGTCTAATGTCCTGTCAAGAAGGGCTACAACTCACGGCCGGAGGAGCCTGCATCATTCATCAGTGCCAAATCCCTCGGTGGCTAGGGGCCCCCACGCCTAGAAATACGAACACCATCCAACCATACACATGATGTACACATGTCATCATCTGAAAATGGTCACCCTTTCTCTTATTTACCAGAGAAATGGTCACAAACAGGGTGCCCTTCTGGTGAGAGGACAGAGAGAGAGGCCGGAAAAAAAGCAACGAAGGACGCTCTCCGCCTAAACACTCTCCGCTCCGCTCCCTGAATACTCTGAAAACTCTCCCTCCGCCTGAATACTCTCCACTTCAGCCCTCAGAAAGACACGCTAGGCAAGAGGTTCCCCCCCGGAAAATGACCCCGGGGGCCTTCTAACCCTTGTTTTCTGAGTGTTTCAGCCAGGTCTCCCTGAAGGATCTCCGTCCCTGACTCTCTCACACACCGGAGGTACCTCCCATTCTCACCTACCACGGGACTGAGAAGATGCTGGCCATCACTTGAGGTGATCTGCCCAGGACACCTTCCTTCTGGACTAACCCTTACCTCCAGGACTCGCTGCTTCCCTCACCACTGCACACAGTGGAGATGCTGGCTTCGCACAACCGAACCGCATCACCGGTGGCCCTTCGGGGAGTTGTTCAATAGCTCCATAGCACACTAGAAAACTCTCATGGCCATTTCCCCTTCCTTCAGCCTCTTTTTTGAGCCATCTTTTATCGTTCTCTTGGATACTTCAACTTGCCCATTGCTCTGAGGATGGGCCATTGGGGCAAAGTGCAATTTTATCCTGAGGTCGGTTATGAATTCCTGGAAACCCTTTATTAGCAAGCTGGGAACCATTATCGGCAACTATCACACAATCAGCATGTTCCGAATCTACATATGATGTTCCTTCAAGACAAATCTTTGTGTGTCCTTCACCGATATTACTGCTAAAGGCTCTACCTCAATCCATTTGGTGAAATAGTCTACATGACTATCAAAACATTGACTCTCCTGAAGCTGGTGGGAGAGTCTACATGAGGGTCAATACCCCAAATGTGAAGGGGTAAAGGGTCCGTTGTGTGGAAGTTATGACTTCTGAGCTAGTCTCTGGATAGGGGCCGTAGCTCTAGCAGTCTATCAATAGTCTTTCCTGGATGAACTGTCTCACACCTTCTGAAGGTAGCCAGAAGTATCCTTGGTAAAGTGTACCCGCCAGTCATGGCATCAATTCCTCTGTCAAACGTAAGCCCCTCATGGACTTTTTTGAGGATCGTCTCAACATCTTTTTCACTAACACACCTCTGTAAGGGACTTCCATACCCTTGTCGGTACAGTTCTTCCCCAATCAAGAAGTATCTTCCTAAGCACTTTCACACTTTCATGGCTTTAAGAGTATCTTCAGGAAGTTTCGAGGATATGAGGTATTTCTTAATAGGCTCTTTCCATCCTCCGCCTGAGGTTGGTCATGGCACAATTAACCCACTATACTGGTTGCTAATACAGTACTTCAGTATACTCCTTTTGCCTTGGCCCAAAGTAGATCTACTTTCGCATATCATCCTCCCCGTGGTACTTTGTGGTGTACCTACCGGTGTTCAACACACTCCTGGACCTTGCTTTTTTCAGGGCGGTCATGGTATTTTGCCGAAGTTTGGGTCCCTTGTGCCTGTAGTCCCCTGCCATCTGTCGTACCGCTAACTGAGAATCATTGTTGTCCTTTCAGATTATGGCCTTGGTATATTGCGTGACAATTGTTTGGTTACATTGGATCTAAGATTTTGATGGCCTTCCGGGCTTCATAACTTCCATACCTTCGGGACCTCTGAAGGAGTACTACTCGCAGCCAGTCTCCTGTCATGGTTCAGAATCGGAGTGCTCCATCAACAAAGAGTTTCCACTCAAGGTTTCAATTCTTATCAGATCTTCTGAGGTCAGCTTTAGCATCCTTGACTTTCTGTGAATTTCGACGATGAAATTTGCGAATGCTTTGGCCTTTGATTGCCCTTCTCGGGGCTCATAGTTTGATGTATTCACAAAGCTCGCTGCACGCAATTTTGACAATCGTCCCCCGAGTGTTCTACACCTGTCTCATGTGCATCTTGACCAAGGTCGTTTACTTCAGACCGTGATATGGTGCCGCTTGGAAGTAAGGTCGCAACCTTTTACCTTGCCAGTACTAGGGCATAGATGGCCTTCTGCAGAAAAGGGTACCTAACTTCGAAACACATCAGGACTTAAGGTTCACATAAGATACGGGCCTTGTTTCCTCCCTTTTCCTTTACTACACCGCGCTTAGCTGTGTTTTCAGTGAGTGGCGGTGGATGGTAGAGGGATGAGGGTTTTTCCCTGCCCGCATGCTATGCTGAGATTGTCGGCAAGTGTTGTAGGTAGCTTTTGAGCTCATCTCAAGCTTTTTTGGGGCAGTCTTCATCCCAAGGGTGTTCACCGGACCTGAAGTCATCTCAATTTTTGTGTCTACGTTGGGTGTCACTTTAAAAGAAGGTGCAGTACCTTCCCCATTCTGGAGGATGAATCTAATCTAAGGCCCATAATTCGAAGCCCCGTGAGTCTTGCACGTCCTTGTCATAGTGTCGATTTCAGAACCCTGAGAGGGCTTGACTTTTCAACGTTGGCATGCGGGTCCGGGCATTCCAATACCCATGGGGAATGCTGATGGGCTTATCGGAGCCAATAGGTATACAATTTAACCAAAACCCTCCAGGATCCAAGTGAACTAGGGTAAACCGGGTGTTCAAAAATTTTCATACCTAATTTTCGGTTGAGATCTCTCACTCAATTGTAGAGTCGAATCAAAAAAACTTGAACAGTGATGTGTTTCACGCTCTCTATGGTATCCACACAAGCCTTGCAGAGGTCAAACCACGCTTCCACCAATGTCCTGGCAGATGCGTTTCTCTTGCGCTCGCAGTGCTAGTCTTGTGTCCTCCAAGGAATTGGCAAAAAAAGAGTGCGGTTGTCCTTTTTTGGAGGCTAAGGCAAGGAGACCTGTGAATTTCTCATTTAAAGTTGTATTTATAGTGAGACTCAACTTCCAGGCCTAACGGGTTTCAAGCCCTAATCCAATTAGAATTTAATTTCAGGCTTAATAATGGCTCAACTCTTGGGCCCATTATTAATACGAAATTAAAGTGAAACCATAAGCCCAATAATTAGCCCATGCATTCTAAATGATCCAAATAGACTTTATGTGTGCGACCCAATAGGCTCTTGCCATGTTGGGCGATGATCATATAGAATCACATTTATGATCCATAAGCAATGAGCGGTGTCTAGCAAACACATCATTGCTACCCGCCAAGTGACAAGATTGTCGGGGATGAATCATTGACCAAACCTTTATGATCATCACCGATATATCCCATTGTCGCCTTTGTCCAAGATATCAAGAACTAAGCACGAGATATGGAAATGTGTCACTCTCCGTATAGCCCAATCTTTGGTTTCTTGATTACCGAGTAAACCAACTTAAAAAAACAAAAAAAAAAAAACTGATGACATTGATATCATAATATCAACTCATGCCGGTGAGTATGGCCATGCATTTTCTAAGTCTCACTCTATCAAGGGGCCCGAAGATATCACTCGCTGTTACATGGAGGAGGGACAAATCCATCTTGATCATACAAATCCCTCCACATGATATGTGACATACCCAATGACCTCCTTCAAGTTCACTCAGTTACGAGCAACAAAGGAAAGTATCAAAGTATGTGACTCACATGTAGGGAATATTGATGATCTTAGGTCGAAGGACTACATATTAATTTGACACTATGAGAATGCCTTATGGACAACACATTAACGATCCCCATTTAGTGTTCTCATGGTGGGTTGGTCCAGTACACAAGTTCTCCAACTTGTACCCCATATGTAGACTACATATCTCATATTAGTCTCCACATATGCTAGTAGTTATGTATTACTGGGAACCCGCTCCACAATAATACGTAGACTAGGGACGTTTAAGAATATCATTAGTCTAGGGTTACGATTATGTTTTGGTTAAGTTACGCCAGAAGAAACAAAACAACAAACATAAATTGTTGGATTAATGCCTTAATAAATATCATGACTCAATGTGGAAAAAATACAATCATCTCATGATTGGCGTTTGAGCACAACACTAACAAGATTAAAATAACTTTCCCGCATTCACTCCATATACGCACTTCCATATTTCTCCCAATTTGGGAGTTGAACACTATGTTCATCAGCCTCTGGTATGTGGCCCCTACATTCTTCTAGCCGGATGGCATTATGATATAGCAGTAGGTCTCGACTTCGGTGAATGAAGGCGGTTTTCTCCTCATCTTTTCTTTGGGATCCATCCAAATTTGATGGTATCCACTGAAGGCGTCGAGGAAGCTAAGTAGACCATATTTGAAATTTGAGTTCCACCAATTGATTCATCGGTGGGAGAGAATATGAATCCGTTAGGACAGGCATCATTTACATTTATGGAAGTATGCACATTCAGAAAAGTTTATCACTCCCTTCCTTTGTGGCAAAGACAAACATTGCTAAGCCATTGGGGGTACCGTTTTTCTTTTTTATATCACATTGGGGGTGGGTACCTCAATAACACTTGCCTTGGAAACTTGGATTGGCTCTGTACGCGAAGTTGTTCTATTCACCAGAGGGCTATTCTTTTGTTTTGTCGAATGAGGCTTCCACCTATGGGCACACTTTAAGGCTATGTTGAATTATCGAGGGTCTACCCCGCAGGCTATGTCCTTCAGACGTTAGAGTAGGCAAATAGATCTTTGTTCATTAATAGAAAAGACACAAGCCTTTTTGCTTGGTCACCTTTAGCCAGTTGTTTCCCCACTCGGGTACTTTGGCCTGGGACAAGTTCTACATCCTTCATTTCTAGTTTTTTGAAGTCACCTACTTTCCTCTCCTATTGGCCTATTCAGTGAGTATGAGTCTTTTTCGCTTCTGAAGTTGTGCAGAAACTTGCATTGGAATTGTCGCCATCAACCTTTCACGAAGACTTCCTTACGGTCCGAGCTTGATCAATGAATATCTCTGCATCCCCATCCTTTGTGCTTAAGGTGACTCTTAGGAATTTCACATCTGAACGAATGTGGAAGTTTCCTTGTGTCTGTCTTCCAAGGATGGCATTTCACAGTAATGATTGAAGAAGGGACATATATGACAATGAACCTTGTCATTGGTGGAGGCAAAAGGAGCTCTTTCTTCTTGTCCTAAACCATAAGTTCCCTTTAAGCATCAAGGGAAGATCAATCCACCCGAGCACAGGGAGTTCAGAGGGACCTACACTGAAGGTAGACGGAGGAGTAAGCACCGGGTTTGGAGATCACCCTTGGAGATGCCTAAGTTTGGCAACAGGTGGGAGAATAGAACATCGGCATTGGAACCATCAGCAATGAGCACTCTTTTGACATCCCAACTCCCTATCATTGCCATGATTAGGAGGGGGCCATCATGAGGGAACTTTCACGGTAGACCCATCTTTCCGAACAAGCTTGTTCGCTGGGTTTTCCAAATCCATCATTGAGATTTCCCAGACTTTCCTTTTTCTCTCTGGGACATATGATGGCGTTGGGTTAGCCATCGTTTACGATCCCGCCGTGGCTCCACGACGGGGGTGACAGGGACCTCCTGAGGGATGTCATAAGTGGCCGTCCGACGATGGAGAGCGGGGGCTATGAAGTATTTCCTGTGCGGGAAGGAGCCTGAAAAAGCTAACGTCTTCAAGCGGTTCGGCCTGAAATATACAGAAAACAGGGGTTAGGAGGTCCCTGGAGTGATTTTCCGGGGAGGAGCCTCCGACGCCCAAGTCAGTGCCTCTAAATAGCAAAGAATAGGCATAAAATAGACTGGCTGGGGGTATTTTTCTGGCATGCACATAAGGAGAAGCATCACGCCAGAGGCGTTTTTCTGGCATGCCTAGAGGAGAAGAGAGGAGAAAACTGGGACTCTGGAGTATTACCCAAAGCTCCTGTCCAGCCTCCTTCTCTCTCTTGCCTAGAGTTTTTCCTGCTGTAAATAGGAGAAAATGAACCCTCCTGATCGTGACACGTGTATGGACGGATAGGATCCGTACCTCTTAAACAGGAAAGTGGTCAGCCATATGCAGGCTTTCTCGGGCAATGGTTTGTCAAAAATCGTGTCTCAGTGTGCCAGAGCATGGACTACAGTGGCCTGTCAGAATGCTTGAGGTCAACGTCTAGGACGTACGGGCAAATATGTCAGAGACTCCTTCGTATCACCCATCACCCCTCTGAGGTCCCTCGGCCGACGTTACCTTTTAGGTTGACGAGTAAGGACTTCTCCTGGGGTGACACCGTTTCTTCGGGGTGTTCTTAGTCTTCCGAAGTTGGTTCATTCGTCCTCTGATGGGGAGGCGATACAGTAACTCTCCGAGGTTGGTGCGATGGGTCTTCCGAGGCTGGATATGTCAGGCGTTTGGCCCCTCCTCCGAAGTTAGTGGCCAAGATCATGGCACTTCAGCCATCACATGCCCTCCTTCGGAAAGCCAAAGTATGACTTCGGCTTGCAGCCCTTTTGGGAGCACTTTTAGAGGATCCTGCTTATATCATTTGCAAGAAAGGTACTTCGCCATTTTAAGGGTGTAGTTTGCTCGGGCGAATGTCGCATACCTGCCTTTCGGCGTTGCCAAGATGTCTGAGATGTCCAATCTTATCTTTTCTGTCTTAAGTCAATGGACTGTCATGCCTTGAAACTAGGCAAGCCAATCTGGGGCTAGACCCAAATCTTTAGGATGTCAGAAAACATGCCCTAGTTTCTCGCGATGACCGACACGTGGCAAGTGTCAATTGGTATGGCACGTCTTTTTGCGTGGGAAGGGTAATTATGGTGACGTTTCGCTCCCATGCAGCAGTTATGACGCCTTTTCAATTGCCCTTTCTTTGCTCTATATAAGCTTTCCCTTTGTCATTCTTTCCTTTTGCTCTTTTCTGTGCTTTCCCCCTTGCTCTCGCTTTCTCGCCCTTTTCATTTCTTTGAGCGACGGTCTGCACAGCGGAGCGATTTTCGGCCACTATTTACGACGGCATCCAGGAATCCTGATTTTGGCAAGGTTTTTTGTGAGTGCCTTCCTCAGGAGTCGTTCGACTTTTGCTAATTTCTCAATTTCCCGAAGTCGTATTTTTTCAATTTTTCCTGACGCCTTTCTTATTTCCCGGAAACTCCTTTTTTGGCTAAAACGCCTTTGGCTCGTACTGATGCTTTCCCCCCCTTTTTTTTAGAGATGGCTGACGATTCTGCCGCCTACTACAAGAATATCTTCCTTGGTCAAGTAGAGAAGGGAGAACAAGCAAAGAAAAGTGGCTCCAAAAGGCGTAAGTCTACTGGGAGCGGACCGTCTTCGGCCAAGAAGTCAAAGAAGAAAGCCCTTACTTCACCTTCCGAAGATGTGGTGGAGGTCGATGAAGTTATTGCTACATCCACCAAGGTTGATATCTCAACCGATGCGATGGCCACTTCCACCGACGCTACTGCAACCTTGGCCATGGTTGATGTTACTCCGTTATCCACCAGGGTTGTCACCCCCTCCGAAGTAGTTGCGACATCTTCTGAGGCCGATATTGCGGCGGCCGAGGTGCCCGCCGGAGTAGTCACCCTTTTCACTCCGTCGGGTCCCATCTCGCCCGTGGGGCTTTCAAGCTCTTTGCCCGAGAGTCCAACTATTCAAAAGTTGGACAGACGTCGCAAGGACAAAGGCAAGTATATTCCGGCCTTTGCGGCGGACACTACCGAGGGTACTACCGGGGTTGCACCAGGTTTGCTCCGAATACGTTCCTGCTCATAACTTATGTTTTCGGGGAGCCCTTCCTGACTCGCGCCCCTCCATTTTTGCAGAGGACCGCGCGACCCCCGCATGGATGGCTGATCATGCCCGAAGACGGGCTCTTCGGGACTCCCTTCTCTCGAAAGACAAAATTCCGAGGCGGCCATTTTGGTCTTTCACGGAAGACATGAACTTGTTTTCCGGAGATTGCCAAGAGATGGCTCCCCAGATGGCGAGGGGTGTTCTTACAGAAGCCTCTTCTAGGGCAGTTACCGAGGACTGTGCTTCTGGGGATATCCTCGCCACTAGAATTTCTGAACGCGCCGCTCAGGTAGCCTTCTCTCTTTTTTGCCCAAGTGTTTTGCCTTTCCTTATGCTGCTTTCCCTGAGGATATCCTCCTTCTCTTTTCGCAGCTTTTGGGGTACAGTGAACACCTCCGATTTTGGGCGGTAGAGCAGTCTTCTGCCCGAGCTCGGGCTGAAAGTGAACTGGAGCAGGCTAGGCTCTTCTGTATTAACTTGGACATAGCCAATGTCGAGTTAAGGCACATAGCCAGGGAGAAGGTTGCTCTGCTCCGGGATGAGTTCCTCATAGGCCAATCGGACCTTTTGAAGGACTTTTCCCATAAAATGAGTGACCTTGGCAAGGAGGCTGTGCGGTTGACTTCGTCCAATGAGGTTATTCAGAAGGAGAAAGAAGAAGAAGCTGCCCTTCATAAAGAAGACTCTTGCCGAAAGGGCGGCTCTTCAAGCCAGGGTTTATTTTCTGAGGAGGTGTGCGGCGAAAAGGAGAAACGCGAAGGGATTGGTGCGGAGGATTGCCGGTCTGAAGGAGGAGATCCTGGGTCTCGAGAAAGAGGTTGCTGGTCTTGAGAATGAGGCGGACCTGCTAGATGTAGAGAGGGATAAAGCCGTCCAGATGTCGAAGGTGTCCTTTCAGGACGGCTTTTGTTTAGCTCACCATCAATTTTTGCAACACTATCCGGACCTCGATACCTCCTTTCTTTCAGCCCTGGCTATTCCCAAGGGTCCTCGGTGGACTTGGTCGAAAGCTGATCACCTCAACCTGCCACCTGTTCCTCTACCTGCGCCGAAGGCGACGGCTAGAGACACGGGAGCTGGAACTTCTCGCGCTGCCGGGGATCCTTAAGCACCCTAGGATTTTTCTTTTCGTGTTTCTCTTGTACTTCTTGTAATCTTCTCCTTGTATCAATGAAAATTTTTTTTTCCTTCATATTTTTGGCTAAGTCTTTTGATCAATCTTTCGGTTTCCTAGTTGTCCCGAGCTCTTTCGGTTAGAGGACTTCAAAAACGCGCTTCTTTTGTTTCCTCGTTATCCCGAACTCTTTCAGTTTGGAGGCTTCGGAAGCATACTTCTTTTGCTTGTTTTTCCAGCTATTTTTTCGGGCGATCTTGCATAGTTGGTGAAATCCCCTTGGGCAAAAAAAAAAAAAAAATTTTTAGCCTACCCTTGTTCGAACGTGGATACACTTTCCCCCCTTTATGACCCTGCCAACCTCGGGAGGAACAGGAGATTTTTGGATTGCATGCTTGCTTTGTCCTTGTTCTGCGATTCTTCTCAGACAGGAGAAAACTTTTTAGTACTCAGACGAATTCCTGGCTTGCACTATTTCTTGTCTGAAAATTCTAAGTATAGAATTTCTTAAAGGTGCCCAGGTGCCTTGTTCCTCAGTTTTTCTCCCTTCGGTGTTGCCGAGGTCGTATACTCTCTTTCGGACTTCACCGAGCAAGGCTCTTTCCTATTTGGCCGAAGCACCCCACGTGGTGGTTTTTTGGGTTTCGGCCTTTCGGAGAGTGAGATCTTCCTTTCGTATTCCTCTTGTCCTTCCATGCAGGTTCGTACTTATCACCGATTTTCGTTGAAAAAACCTTTCTTTTGAGTTTGGCCGTTTCTTAGTGTTCATCAACTAGGGCGAGCTTAATTCTCACTCCGAGGTGATTTCTTTTTTAACCGGACACCTGTCGGCCGAACTACTTTTGTAGGGATAACGGTCTCTGTAGTGACGACTAGGGGTCTTCGGAGAACCATTCCCTAGCCTTTCTGCTGGCTGACTTCATTTTCTCGGTTATCCAAGACTTTTCAGGCGAACACTAGATTGCCTTTGATGGATTCTGAGCCTTTGAGCGTGCGTGCTTCATCCTTGTTCAGCGGGTAACCTGTGCAAGAGAAAAGAGAAATTTTTCTAAGTACTGTTTAGCTAAAAATACTGTTTACCTATAAATTCTTTTGAGGTATTTCTCAATTTTCTCCCTTTGATGCTGCCAAGCTGATGATGCTCTCTTTCGGACCTTGCCTTCAATTAGGAGAGGTCCTTTCGGTGGCCAAAGTTCTCCCCTGAGGCGGTTCTCGGGGTTGTGTTTTGGCCTTTTGGAGAATGAAGCCTCCTTTTTCCGTTCGGGGCATTTTTGCGCCCACGGCCATCTTTTGCGGAGGAAACACTTCTCCAGAGTTTGTTTATGCTTTTGGGAGTGGCTCGAGTTCGGTTTCCCGATTTGCGGCTATTTCTTTTTTCTCTCTCTCTTTTGTTTTGCCGAGCATTCCTTCCGAGCTCGTCCTTCCTTCCTCCGAATACTCGCGCTTTGCTTGGTAGCTTTATTGCTCCAAGTGGGCACTGGCCTTTGCAGGCGAGTAAGGAAGGTTTTTTCTCCCTGTAGTTTTTTGGAAGACCTGCTTGATAATTCCCAGCAGGAATTTTATTGGCCCTGCTGGACCTTCTCCTTTTGCTTTTTCTGACTTTTTCGTAGTCCCCGGTGTGTAATTCTTATTCGGGGACTTCCACTTGGTTGTTACTTCAAAACTAAGCTGGTCGACCAAAGTATCTTTTAACTTCGGAGGTAATGGCTAACTTTTTGGCCTCCTTTGCCTGAAGGCTGAAGCCCTTTATGCTGCTGGCAATAATGTGCCATCTCCGCGCATCATGTTCCTTTAAGCAGGCTTTTGTATGCTTTTTGCCTGCTTGATCAGTAGGGGCTTCGCCAAACGAGGTGTTTTACTGTTCGTAGCATTTTGCTTCAGGCTTTGTTGGCAGTGAACCGTATCTGCCGAGGGGTGAGGGCAGTCTCTCGGAATTCGCCACTCCGACGGGAGTATTTTGGGCATTTTATTCCGAAGGCCGTTTTTCGGGTGCTGGTGCATTTTTTGGCCTTTTTCGCCCTTCTCGGGCGCGTCTATTCGCACCTCTTTTTGCGCGCTGCTCTGTACCTCTTTCTGCCGATGCCTCTCTACAATGGGCCTGAACTTTCCTTCCAACGTTGTTCTTCCTCAATCAAGGAAAGATTATCCGGAACATTTTCTGTACTTTTTGCCATTTCATCAGAATCTTTGGAAGATGGCTTTTTGTGGGGCATTTTCCTTCCCTTATCCCAGGTTTTTGTTCCCAATAATGCCGGTCTTGGGTGATTCATGACTTTATTAACTGAATATGCTAACTCAGGCATTTTCCCCATCCTCGGGCCTCCGAAGTATCGTTCCAGTGTCATAGTGTTTTTGCGCCTGGAGCTCCTTCGGTCGGGAGTCTTTGTCTTTCGCCTATATTCGGTCTTCGTTGGATTTCCCCTTTTTCTATTTCTGGACTTTCGGCAATGGTCTGCTGCTGCCTGGGGTTTTAATGTCCCCTTCTGGACCTGTGCGCGATGCAGTGTCTTTGGAGTTCGGCGCACTTGCCCGTTTACTCCCTTCCTTCTGACGTCGCGCCGGGGTGACTCCTTTTTTGGACGATGGTAGTGTGTCCGTTTGGAGTAGGATCATAGTCTTTTTTCCGTTTAATATCAATGTGTATTCATCTTTTCGGGGGAGTGGGTTCGGTGTTACTGTCTGAGGGACAGTAACCTTCCTTTGGCACGAACTCTTTTGACCGGGGGGGGGGGGGGGGGGGGGGCGGTTTGGACGGCACCGATCCTACCTTTCCCGTCTATCATACTTCGAGAGGAAGCACGTCCTTTGGGTATTCTCCCCACTGCCCTTTGTTTCCCCTGGCTCCTAGGTCGCCCCCACTCCCCTCGTCGAAAGGATCGAGAGAGAAGACTTCGGCTCGTCATTTGCACACGAACATCTTCGGCCTATCTACTGCAGTCTTTTCACCACGGTGACGTGTGGGAAATTATGCAGGAAAGCCACGGTGATATCCGAAGGATGATTATCCTCGGGATGGGAAATCCCTGTTCCTTCAACACCAACAGCCCCCCCCCCTTGCCGCCACCCAAGCTCCCCAACCGACACCCCCCCCTTCCCCCCCCTTCCCTTTCCTTCCTCTCCCTTCCCCTCCTCCTCATCCTTCCGTTCCCTCTTCTCCTCTTTCCTCTTTCCCCTCTCTTTTCACCCCCTTCCATTTTTTCCACTTCTTCCCCCTTTTCCTCTTTTAACCCCCCTCTTTGGTTCCGCTTCCCCCCCCCCCCCCCCTTCTCCTCTCTTTCCCTTTCCCCTTTCCCCTCTTTCTTTCCCCCCCCCCCTCTTTCCCACTTCCCTCCCCCGCTCTGTCTTTCTTTCCCCCTCTCTTTCTCCCGACCACTTCCCCCCCCCCCCCCTTCCCTCCCTTTCTTCTTTTCTCCATTTTTTCTTTTTTTTTTCTTTTTCTTCTCTTTTACTTTTTTTTCTTCTCTTTCTGCTCTTTCCTCTCTTTCTTTTTCGCATTTTTTTCATGTTTTTTCTACTCTTTCGTCTTCATTTTGCTTTGGGCTTTTTTTCCTCTTTCTGTTTCTGCTCTTTCCTTCCTCACTTTCTTTTTTTCTCACTCACCTTCTTTCTTCCCCCACTTTTTCCCTCCCCCCCACCCCCCTCCCCCCCCCTCAACCGCAAAAAGGGCGGCCCCCCGCTCCCCGAGCCAGGCACGCCTTGCCCCCCCGGCTCTGGCAAACAGAAGCTTGTTCCCCCTTGGCATCAAAAACTGAGTGCTGCCGCCACGGGTTTTGCTTCCAAAGGGTGTGTTACCGTGGTTTACTACTCGGCAACACCCCCCACAATCGGAAGCAAATACTACGGGCCTCCACCCCCCTGGGCTGACACCGAGATTGAACTGCCCCCACCCTGTTCCGGCAGGCAATCTTCCTACAGTATCTCACCACATTTACAGTATCCCACCCGCCCGGCAGGATGCTACCATATACCCCCGGTCCCCTAATCTACCAAAAGGGCACACGATATCCTCTCGGCACTTTTTCAGACTCGGAGCCTCAACGTTTCGCCAAACCGGACTTTCATATGCTCTTTTGCCCCAATATCAAAGGGGCCTCGCAAAAGGCCCTCCTAGGAGGCTGCGGGTTCAGTACGCACGATTTTTATCGTTTCTTCCCCATCAGTATTCCCTCTACTCGATACCCGACCCCATTAACAAGAGAAGAGCAAGGAGAAGGAAGGAAAAAGGGAAAAACAAAAAGCAAGAGGAAGGCCAGAAAGTGCCAAACAAGACCCCCGGCCGAGCCCCCCAACCCCCCAATGACACAGCTACCCCCCACCCCCCCCCCCCCGTGCCTCCGCCGCTATTGTATCCTTTCGTAGTGCCCTCCGGTCCCCATCCCAGTAAAAAAGGGACGTCTGAACCCGGGTCTCCTATTCTCCCCTCCCTCTTTTGATCCTGACCCCGCAAATACTAAGGGTGTTTCGATCCCGATCGACCACCCACGGCCGGTCCTTGATCGCCCCGGTTTACTACCGCAACCAACCCCCAATCTTCTGTTTGTAGTAAAATCACCGATAGCGGCCCCCGCCCGCACCGAAAGGGGTGACACACTGTCCCTGGACCCAGGATGCCCTTACAGTTATCCACCACCACGCAAGGATCACAACATACTAGTCCCCCCCCGGACTTCTAACGCGGAACGTCCTTCCAGCGGACTTTTTCGACCTGCGAAGTTAAAGTCTCGCCCAAGCCGCCCGGCCACTTTATCCCAGTCTTTTTGTACCCAATCCTCCCCCCCCCCGCCACGGGCCGGTTCCCCCGTCGCTAAAGCCAAGAGGGGCCCCTCCTAGGAGGCTGCGGGTTCCCCAGCTCAACCACCGCCCCTAGATTGCATCGTAGCTCTTATCACATGTATCTATCTGTAACCGACCCCAAATCAAAAAGTCAGAAAAAAAGAGACCGCTACCGTGCTATCCTACTCTTCCCCTTCCTTCAGAGTACCGTCGGTCTCGTAAAAAGAAGACCGTACGGCATATCTATTGTCTTCCTCCTCGTTCTGGTACCCCTGACAACCTCATAAGCGAAGGGGTTTCGAGGACAGGTCGGGGGCACAGGTCGGCCCCCCGCGGTCCGGGTCCGGGTCAGGGGGCCCCCCCGCCCCTCCCCGCTCCTATGCGAGTGTGCGAGGAGCCCGGGCAGGTCCCCCCCCCCCTCCCGACACGCCCGTGGTCCCCGGAATGGCTACCCCGCGGCCAGGGGTCCCCCCGCGGGGGGAAGAGAGGACCCACGCAGCAGAGCCCCCTTTCCCCCCCGGAGGCCCCCCCTCCAGCCGAGGAGTGAGTGAACGGGTCCTCTAAAAAGGACCCACCCCCGACATCTATCTCTTTTACTTGGGGAGGACTAGCACTGGGCACATCACCCCCCCCTCCTGCCTTCATAGGATGGCTGGAAGAGTTTAGCCTTTCACCAGTTTGGCACCAACCCCCCCCCTCCCGAAAAGAAGACAGACAGAGCCTCGTTACCAAACAGCTCTTAGCACAGAGCTACACGGTCCTAGTGCCGGATGTAAACGGAACAGTATTAAGACACTCCTCCCAGTTAAAGATCCTGATGCCGTTTATACAGTCCTCTGGACCAGGAAGCACTAGTGGGGTAGCTGTGGGGCACCCACCCCCCCCCCACGGACTAACCCCAGGAGAGAAGTCCCGGCTGGAAATGGAAATCCATCTGATGTTCCTACAGAGGACGACCTACAGAGGACCCAACTGTTGGGAAAAGAAACCCCACAAGAATGCCAGAAGGGAAGGCATTAAAACACAGTAACCAAGTAGCAGGAGGACGCGTTCCTACCTAACTCTACACTATGTATTGGACACGGGCTCCAACCCACGTACCAGAAGGTAGCCCCCCGCTCCAGACACATACCCCCCCAGTCCCCCCCCGAAAACCCCCACACCCCCCCACCAACCAAACACTCCCCCCCTCCCCCCCACCCCCCTAAACACACCCACACCCCCCAACCACCCCGCCAATTCCCCCTTCCCCCCTGGGGAGGCCACCCCCCCCCAGGGGAGGCTTCAATAATCACCGGTTCTAGTACGTGACAGCACTGACCGCTTCCCTCCCGCCCCAATCCCCGCATTCCGCGTACGTGACCCCCCGTCCCCACCCCCCTATCCCAAAGCCCCTCCGACCCAGCCCCCCGGTTCAGTCTGAAACATTAGGGTTCATCCTAAAACCTAAGCATATCCATCCCACAAAACTAATGAGCGGTCAGCTTCCACCACCTAAGACCAAGAATCTGACAGTCTAAAATTGAAGCCAGCTTACATCATAGTAGAAAGGGAAAACAAAGCGAAGGAAAGAAATAAACGGTACCAGGAATAAGAAAGAAGGACACCTCTACCATAAATGTGTCCATAACCCCGGATCACCGGACCCCCGAACTCACTAGTTTCTAAGCTACCCTCCCTCCGCTACATGCAAAAAATCAACCTTCCTCACCCCTCTTTCTCCGCACCCGGAGCCACAGCACGGGTATCCAGAAACACTACCTTAACCCCTTCTGAAGGAATCCAAGAAGAATAAGAGGCACCCCAGTACCGGGACGTTGAACACCTTACCATCAGGGGGCAAGGGCGACCCGTGACCGGTAGCGTAGTACCAACGGAATTACCCCCCCAAAGTTCCCTCACTACTCCGTTTTTGGCCCCCCCCTCCCGGAGCAAGGGAGTTAGCACGGAAGACGGCTCCAAAAAACAAAATTTGATATGGCGGGTGGAAGCACTAGTTATATTCTCCAACTACTACTTCGCTCTCGGTATCTTTACACATTAGGAATGGCCGATGACCCGTCAAGACTACATTTAGAAATTTCCCTGCCTAATAGAAGGGGTCCCCCGCGGTACCCGGTGCTCAAGAAGGACGGGTAGTACAAGACAAAAACCAAACCAGGGCAGTCATCTTAAGTGGTTTCGGTTTCCCATAATCCCTCCTAGAAACCATTGCCCAGCATTTCTAAAAGTTAGAGAGGCGGCAGGGGCTAGTATTACCCCGTTCCTACGCCTAAAACCCCGTCCTCCTCAGTCCGTGTACTTTCTGAGTTTGTGCGAAGAACCAACTGGAGAGTTGTATCAGCGGTTTACAGGAGCAGGCCAGGGGTACACGGACCAGGATAGGAAAATCCTCCGTACAGTTTGTAAATCTGCCTAACCCCACTGGCACCCTCGCAGATGAAAGCTACTTGGATGCATGACACACTTCCCCCTAGCCGCCCCCGGCATATTGAGGACTTTTTTGTGTAATCCAGGGACCTGCTAGCCCTCAACTATGGTGCGTCAAACGCCCCCACCGCGATTTCCCAATGCAAAGTTCCGTAAACGTCCCCCACCGGTAGTAGTATCAGAGCCTCCACATTCTGTGGTATGACGCGGATCATGAAGCGGTTCACTCTCCAACCCCAAGGCGTCGGCAGGTAGTATGAGTCGACAAGCTTCACGTCAATGACACTTCGAGTGAATCGTATTCCACGGCCCAGAACGATGGGTGACGTGTCCCCTGACTCTATCCGGCACTGGAAAAGCGCACCACTTACAGAGCTGTTCTGCTGGAGCCTCAGGTTTGCCCGACCAGAACCACATCCCCTAAGACCCTCTTAAAAAGAGCGCATGGAAAAGGTTGGAGAGATTACTAGAAGAACTACTCCCACCAACCCGTTATAGAAGGTAAACGACGAACGACCCAGCAGTCAGTTATTTCTCTCGTTGCAGAGGAAAAGAATCATCATGGAAGGCAGCTGTTCACCCCTGATTCCTGACCCCTCCTCTAACTACCTACACCCACACCCCCACCCCCCCCCCATTCGCACACCACAAAAACAACAACCCCCACGCCACCCCCCATTACCCAGCACCCCCACAGGGCAACGCCCCCTACCTCGAAGTGGACTTACTCTTCAGGACCTAAGAAAACCCTTTACACAAAGAGAGAGAATCACAATGGAAGGAGCAAGTACATTCTTCCATATTACAAGAAAGTAACTCGAGTAGACATACTCTCCCAGGGCGAGTGCCAAGGAATCCGCGCAGGTCCGGTACGTGCTTGAAACCCCACGAGCGCCCAGAGCTAACAACCGCGATCCCTTCTTCAAGGGAGGCACGGGGCTCTCCACCAAAAACTGGTGTAAAAACCAACTCGACAAACCCAGTAAAGTTGTCAAGTAGGTGTGTGTTCGTGTACTTTCAGGGTACTCTTTCTCAGACATAGCACTCGATACACCTCTCCTACAAGTATCAATTCCGTTTCTTCAGAGGTGGCCATACAACAAGTCTCCAGTGACAACCTCGAAGTACGAACCTCTGATAATGACCCCCAACCCTCAGGGGAACCAGCGAATAGTTGGGATGAGCCCGGAGTTGTTATAGCTGGACGCTACTAAAAGGGGTCCCGGCCACGGTGTACTAGACCACGTAGTGAGTACCATAACCTGGTAGAACCGGCTCTACCTATGAAAACCCCAAGGATCATACTTCCTAACCACGGAATTGTTCAGTCTTATTTGTTTCCCAAGTCCTAGAGGGGGCCTACACAACCAAGCAGCCCCCCTTCTTGGAGCGGTGAGGGTTCAGTCCTCACAAACTATTCTCATCATCCATCATTCCTTGTCTCTCAACCCTTTTTATCACTTCAAGATACAGGAAGTCGGTTCCAGGAAGGATTAATAATATCCTCCCGGTTCACACACCTCCGACAAGCTGTATCAGAGAAAAAGTATAGTACTCGGACACAAACCTCCAATCAAGCTAACTCAGACATGGAGGCCTCATCCATAGAGATTGGGACCGGCATCCAAACACAGACAGACCTCCGTCCCTACCACATACAGAGAAAAAACCCAGTTCCGAGGAATGGTAAAAAAACACACCCCAAACCAACAACAAGCATAGTAAGCAATTCTGGGAACATCTCCTCATTGTCCCTGGCGGAAATCCATACTCCGGAGAAAACCTTATCTGTCCCGGGTAGCCACGATCTAGAGTTTTGAATCCGTGGGAGTCCTAGGACATCAGACCATAAGCGTTCGCCCCCCCCGCCCCCGTAAATGTGCTCTGCAAGAGGGAAATAGTTCCGACAACTCATTATAGAAAAAATCAAAATCCCACCAAAAAAACATTTTGGAGCTCCCAACACTTTTTGTGGGGACCACTCCCCGACTCACCACGACTCCCACCCACGCATGACTCATGCATAGAGGGATCCTACTCCCCCCGTAAGGTCATCGATTAGGGAAAAGGAGGCTCCATCACTCCCTGGCGGAAACGGATCCCCACCAGGGTGGATACAAAGAAGCCCCCACCAACAGTAGTCCTGGTAACAACCACTCTGGTTGCAGGTTCCCCATTTCTCCCGGGAAGAAGCCGATTCGTGGTTCCCTAAAAAGATAGGAGAGGGTGGCTATTTTATATATTATATTTTTAGGAGGAGAGTGCGGGAGGGTGGCGATCTAGTTTTGTTAGCAACCTGTGGAGTTAGTTGGTGGCCTTATCTTATACCAGACGAATAGAAGGGAGGAGCTACGGAATCACTATGGGGTTTAAACTACCTAGGGCTTCTACACTCTTTTGGTGGAAGTGGAAGTAGTTTTAGTGTATTAAGACCTGGATGAGTTGAATGATGAGTAGGACCATGTTGAGATGATCGGAAGACCCCTAGTCCAGTCTTCACACCCCCGGGAAGCAAAGCCGGTCCATTTTATTTGTTCACGGTTTTCTGTATTATGGTTTCCGACTACTTGTATCACAAGTTTGATGAGGTTTTAACCTGTTTATACCTTTACACTATCCAGATGTTATTAATATACAATTCTCCCTTCTTGGACGGATCAGCAGGTACCCCTAGGATTGCTGAATTCTTTGTAAGCGTAACTGAAAGTCCTTAAGGCTTTTAGAGTTTTTAGAGTCTGTGGGCTCTCACCCAACATAAGCTTAATTACGACCCCCGGCAGAGTCTAAGTACCATAGTCTTCTTCCATAGTCACGGTTGTGGGCCCCCGATTTTCCAGATGTCCAGCGACAATCCCCCCAAGACTTCGGAGGGTACCTGTGCTGGTCCTGCACTTGTCTGGAAGTAGCCACCTTTTGAGTGCCCCATTTAGTATTTTAGTTTATTTTAGTGCCGGGAATCGTTTTAAGTACGAGGTTCATACCCTTATCTAACGGTACAGCAATAAGTTACACGAGGTCGGTTAGCCATTCTTTAAACTTCATAATGAACCCCCCAGGGTTCCCGTTGGGATACCTTACTTCTGACAGTTTTTCGAACCACTCGGTTTCGAAGTTTTCTGGATGCGTTGGAGCATAGGGGTTGTGAACTTTCGTTGCAAGGGTTGGGCGTCCCCCTCTGGTTGAGCATAGGGTTGTTGAAGCCGTCGACGCCGAGGGAGAACCCCTCATCCTCTACCTCACTGTCACTGAAAATGCAGTAAGCTCGGTGCTAGTAAAAGAAAAGGGAGGAAAGCAATGGCCAGTGTATTATGTGAGTAAGTCTCTACATGGTGCCGAAGTTAGGTACCCTTTTTGCAGAAGGCCATCTATGCTTTAGTACTGGCAAGTAGAAGATTGCGACCTTACTTCCAAGGGCACCTTATAATGGTTTGAAGTAACCTACCTCTTCAAGATGTCATGAGAAAGGTAGACCACTCGGGAGGACTGTCAAAATGGTGCATTGAGCTCGATGAATACGACATCACCTATGAGCCGAGTAGGGCAATAAGGACCCAACCATCGGCAGATTCATCACCGAAGTCCCAAAAGCCGAGGATACCTTAGAAGACCTCAAAAAAGATGAACTCGAGTGGACACTTTTTGTTGATGGAGCCTCTAGTTTTGAACACCAAGGAGCTGGAGTAATCCTCCGCGAGCCTGAAGGTATGGAAGCCAGGAAGGCCATCAAATTCGGATTCAATGTCACCTACAATGTCGCGAAATATGAAGCCTTTATAGCAGCCTTGTGGCAGGCAAAAAAAGTTAGTGTAAGGAATCTGAAGGGCCACAGCGATTCTCAATTAGCGGTATGATAGATGGCGAGGGACTACGGCGCAAGGGACCCAAACTTGGCAAAATACCATGACCTCGTAAAGAAGCTCATCCAGGAGCTTGACACGGTACATATAGAAAATGTACCTTTGTGAGATAATGTGGAAGCAGATACTTTGGCCAAATCAAAAGAGTCCACTAAAGTACTGTATCAGCCAAGTATAGCAATAATGTGCATGACAACCTCGGGCAGAGGATGGAAAGACCCTATCAAGAAATACCTTACAACCTCGGAACTTCCCAAAGATCCTCTTGAAGCCACGAAAGTGCGAAAGCGCTCAGGAAGATACTTCCTGATTGGGGAAAAGCTGTACCGGCAAGGGTACACAAGTCCGTTACAAAGGTGTGTTATTGAAGAAGATGTTGAGACGGTCGTCAAAGAAGTCTATGAGGGGGCTTGCGGTTCTCACATAGGAACCGATACCCTTGCCGGGGTACTACTTTGCCAAGGATACTCCTGGCCTACCTTGAGGAAGGACGCGAAGCAATTCGTCTAGAAATGTGGCAGCTGCCAGAGACACGCTCATATCCAGAAACTACCCTCGAAAGTCATAACTTCTGCAAACTATCCTTGCCCCTTTGCTGTTTAAAGTATTGACCTCATCGGACCTCTCGCAACACCTCCAGGAGGAGTCAAGTTTTGTGTAGTTACAGTAGACTATTTCACCAAATGGATCAAGGCAGAGCCTTTAGCAGCAATATCGACAAAGGATATACAAAGATTTGTCTAGAAAAACATTATATGCAGATTCGGCGTGCCGAGGGTGATAGTAGCTGATAATGGTTCCCAGTTTACTGATAAAGGGTTCCAGGAATTCACAACCGACTTGGGGATAAAATTTCACTTCCCCCCGGTGGCCCATCCTCATAGCAATGGACAAGTTGAAGTATCCAACAAAACGATAAAAGATGGCTTGAAAAAAAGGCTGAAGGAAGTAAAGGGGAAATGGCTAAAAGAGCTCCCGAGTGTGCTGTTGAGCTACCAAACAACTCCCTGAATGGCCACCGGTGAGACACCCTTATCACTCGTCTTCTGCACGGAGGCCATTATCCTTGTCGAGATTGTACAGCCATCCGAAAGGATACAGGTATTCGACAAACAAGGGAACAACCTCGGTCTAAGAACCAAGTTGGATCTCATTGATGAGCACAGAGAGATGGCCGAGCTCAGAAGAAAAGCTTTTTAGCAGAGAGTAGCCATTGCTACAAACTTGCATGTCAAGCATAAAGGAATAAAGAAAGGGGTCCTCGTCCTCCGAAAAGCTGAATTTGAAGCCCGAAGACCATCCCGTGGAGTACTTTAGGCAAATTGGGATGGACCTTATTTAGTCCTCGAGGAAGTTCGGTCATGAGTCTACAAGATCGGTGATGCCGAAGGTGGAGAATTGAAAAACACCTGGCATTCAAACTCTTTTAAAAAATTCTACACTTAAAAAAATTTTCAAGAGAATAATTGTACAAATCCTTACCGAAGGTGACTAACCGAACATGGTCGCTTCTGAAGGAGAAAACCAAAAATGGTTATTTTCAAAGGTGCAAGTATAGAATTATACATCTTTTCCAAAAGATACTGACCGAACATGGTCACTTATGTGGGAGAAAACCGAACATGGTTATTTACGAATGTGCATTTCTAAAAATAGGCAATCCTTGCCGAAGATGGTAGCACACTCCCGAACATGGTTAACAACGATGGGGGTTGTTTCCTAAAGTATATAAGCATGTATACTTAGAAAAAATTTCAAAGGAAAAATTATGCAAAATACCAAAGATCACAAACCAAATGTCGTCACTTCCAAAGGACAATGAGTAACTTGTACAAGTTTGCCTAAGGTATATTAGCCGAACGCAATTCAAGCCAATAAAGGGAAACCAAAAGTACAAGTTCACCAAAAGTAGTCTACCGAACATGGTCGATGCCAAATGTACTTAACCATTTTTTGTGCTATTCAGCTTGACCAAAGATGGTCACAAAAGCCCTCGACCCTGAAGGTAGTTCGATGTCGAAGAATGAAAACAATAGCTGAGGAACAATCAGGGACTTAGCCAAATTTTGTGAAGAAAGAAATTTCATTAATACATCATCACAAAATACAAGGGGTAGATTACAAGGAAAAAGAAAAAAAAAACCTATTCGAGGTCCTGGCTACCTTCTGGCTCCCCGACAACTTCGGCTTCATCACCTTCGGTGTCATCTTCATCAGCACGAGCTTCGATTCCTGAAGGTAGAGGAAAGGCAAGATTGAAAAACTCCACCCTCGACAATTCCGAATATGGTCATTCGGGAATGTCCAGAGCCGCCAAAAAGGAAAGGTCGAGGTCAGGAAACTTGGACAGGACTTGGTGGCGAGCAAGGCAAAAACCATCTTGATAAGAGGACTTAGTCGCCTCATCAGAGTTTGCCTTCTCTACCTTCAAATCCTCCATCTCCTTCTTGAGGGCCTCGACCTCCTTCTCCAATTTCTTCTTTTTTTTCTTCTTCTCCTTCCTCAATTGATCGATCTCGGCTTGGAGTTCGGAGTTAAGCGCAAATGCCTTTGTAAGATCGGCAACGACATCCTCCTTCTCCTTTTGAAAACCCTTATTTGCCGAGGTCAGAGATATCACCTTCGCGCCAAGGTCAGACATCTTCGAAGAGAAGTCTTGAATCAGCTCCCCCTGGGCTTTTCAGCACCTCCTCCCAAAGGTTGGCCAGATCCTCCTTGGCTATCTTATTAAGCTTGCCATACTTCATGACTGAGCTGGAAAAGAGTTCCTTGGCCTTCGCCAAGGTCTCCACGGACCGAGTTCGGACCAAAGACTGTTGGGCTGCCCAAGCTCGGAAATATCCACTATATGCCAAGAGCTGCAAAGGGAAAGACTCTGAATAAGGTTCAAAAACAAGAAAAAAATTAGGAGATTTTGCTAAGGACTAAAGGGTTCAAGGCTTACTTGGGTAGCATGTTCACTCATCCTCGCTGCAAGGACCTCCTCATTTGGACACTCCTCCGTGAGGGATTGGAATGTGGCATTCATGATATTGCCCTTCGCCATCTGAAGAGCCATTTTCTAGCAATCCTCGGAGAATAAGTCCATGTCCTCCATGAAAGTCCAGAAGGGCTGTATACGGTTTTAAACCCCATTCGTTAATCTCACACACCCCGAACGACCCTCCCCCGAGTTTGGTCTATGGCCTACTGACCCAGAGTGACAGCACTCCCCAAGGCAAGCTATAGGAGAGCCCTCTTACTATTCTTCGGGTCCCATCGCACCACAGAGCCATATGGCCCCCCCTAAGCATGCAACTCCAATAAGGCAGGCCACACATCGCCCTAGAACAACCCATCTCCCGTCACGAACATAAGCACATTGAACTCAACAAAATAATTGATAGCAACAACCTGTGTCAGCCCCCAAGGGCACTACGCACGCCCTAATGGCCTAATTTGCCCAACACAAAACCCCCACTTATTTGTTCGCGAGGTGACTCCCACCGGAAGGTCCAGCATGATCCTAAAAACGGGTTCGCCTAACAGGGGTCGCTGTGCACTCACTATCTGCGTAATCACCCGACTTCCAAAACACTCTACAAAACCCAAACAACTACGCCATGAACAAACTAGGTAGTCCTTCATACAACGCTTTAATAATATAGAGTCGAACAAACCGTGCACACCTTACAGTTCTAATGGATGTTATGGAGGTTGCAGCAATCTATAGATAGATATTAAAGTAGGTAATTTGGCAAAACTGTCATTTCATAATTTCTAAAAAATAAAGAAATTTTAATGGTATGACACATGTAACTTCAAATGTAGTGCAGCGTGACACATGGTGATTTTCAGTCAAGTTCCTACTAAAGCACACATGTGACGTATTCATTGGTAGTTTGATTAACTTTATTCACATCCACATGTATTTAAAAATTTACCATGTATCGAAAAGGAAATATGACACGTGTTAGTACATATTTCATACTATTTTATGGTAAAAGATATTTTCATGTTGAAAAAATCATTGCATCCTACGTTCTTACAATTCTTAAACCATTTTACCCACTTCCTATATTTACAATTTTAAATCTATTTTAAAAATACAATTAATTTTTGATATATCAAGGTTGATATATATATCCCAATTTAAGTGCATTTTGAACATTGTAATTGTTTTCCTGTTCTAGCCCACATTTGCTAATGTTTCTTAGGCCCCACTACTCCAATCCATAAGTTACTTACAATTACACAAAAGTGAGTATAAAGCCTCACCATATTAATGTTTTACTTTCCTCTTAACATTCTAAACAAAATCATTTCTTAATCCTACAGAGTTCCTAAGCAAGCGAGAAGCACCATTTGTCCTTCCTTTGTAAGAGTAGTAGTGCATTTGTCCCTCATCCTACACCTACAAGGGTAACTTCTATTATTTCCATTTGTTTATAAGATAACAACATATCTTATATATTTCATGTTAGTCCAAAAAATTAAAACAACAACAAAAATTTTGAACAACTTACCTATTTTGCAGCAACAAACAAATACTAGGTTAACGTTCTTTCTCATTTCATGCAACTTCAAGTAGCAAACAAACTCTCATCATGTCATGCAGTATGTTTATATTCCTATTCATTTATATTTGTACTGATTTACTACATATGAGAAAAAAGTCCCAGGTTCTAGTATCACACGAACTAGAATCAATAACAACAGTAAGAACTACCACAAGTTCCATTTTAGTTTGATATTCTTCCATGTCATTTAATATCTTACCATCCCTATTTCTCATGTTGCTTTCTCTATGTAGAGAACTGATTCTTTTAAAGTGGTGATCCAAAAAGAACATTTTTTACTGATGGCGAAATAAAATAGTGATTATGCCTACATACATTTGAATTTCTAGCATCATTTTTGTGTTAACATATCAATAATGTGTTTAGTAAACCTAAGTAAGTTTAGATACCCTTAACACCTTAAGTAAGGAAAATGGAATGTGATTGTATTTTGGTTTACCGTACCCCCTCTAAAAAATCTTTTCCATAATAAGCAGTTTTTTTGGGGTTTTATAAGTATGTAGTGAGTGTGTTTTCTATTTAAATTATTATTGCAATTTTTTGATATTCATAACTGATTTTTCAATTCTAATGGACATTTGTAGAGGTTGTGTCAATCTATAGATAGATACAAAAATAGGTAATCTGGAAAAAATTTCATTTTAAAGTCTCTAAAAAGTAAAGAAATTTTAACAGCATGACAGATATAACTCTAAATGTACTAATTCATCTACTGCATGGTGCAGGGCAAATTATAAGGAGAAGAAAAATATGTTGTTGTCTTTTATGTGCATTAGGATGAGGGCTGTAGATCTGTTTAGAACATTGTACTAAGAAATAGGTGGTGTTGAATCTATTGGTTTTAGGAAGAAGGATTTGTTTAATTTCTTCTCCCATGAGAGATTAATTCAAATTGGTAGTTATGATGTATAATCATTACTTAACTGTTTTAGGAAAAAATTTGGAGGTGATGGCAATTTAGAGTATAAGCATTAGGTTATAAATGGCCAATGTGGTAATGTCTTCTAGACAGATTCTCGTATCCATAATGGTTGTAAAATTTTTGATAATGTGATAATCTTTTATATGACATATAGGACAACTATGTATGAGCTAATTTGTGCTCATTTTGTTTGCCTAGAAATTCGCTAGAATCAAGCAATTGACATAGGGTTCAAAGTAAATACATATGTAACGATCCTTGCCCCACTATAGACCTCCTAGTAGTAGCTTCCAAGCGTTCCAAAGCTTACCAACAAGCCTCTTATGGCCAAAACAACACGCTAACACATTGAGTTGTTACTCACAGCTTTTGCTACTTCCTCTTTCGTAGATCACTTTGAACTTACTTAGGATCCAAGCTATTCATAGTTACCAAATGATAGTAACCGAGCTACAATAAGATATGTGGCAAAAAAAAATACTTTGGCAATCACATTTCTTATACACACTACCTAGGATCATTTAAATAATCGTGTTTATGGTGCTCTTACTCTCAATTATAGTTGGCTAAGTCACTACTCGTAATGCATTAAAAATTTTATGAAACTATTTCTTTAACCTAAAGTAAAATCATATGCATGCTTAACTTTATTTACAAGAAAAAAAAAGAAGCATAAAAATAAAAAATTTGCTAGCCCGATCATTTAAAAACAATGAAGAAAACCATAATTACAATTAACAAAATAATAAGTTATCTTACACTTCAAGCAAAGACTATCTCAACCTGCATCGCAAGGGCTTTACCCTGCCATGTAGATAGCCTAAGTTTGAGACACCCCTCTCATCCCTAACTCCTAAAAAATCCACAACTCTTATACTATAGAAATTTCAAGTACAAAAACAAAAAAAATGATAACAACAACAACAACAACAACAACAACAACAACAACCACCAACAACAACAACAACCCCAACAAACAAACAATACCAATAATAATAATAATAATAATAGTAATAAAATAAATGGATGAAGTTATCCAACTCACTTGACATTCTCTTTCCCCTTGATTTGTTTAATTAGCCTAGAAATATTCCTTTCCTGATTGCTAAAATCCTATAAAAAAGGCAACTCCATTAGAAATTGAACTTATAGAAATAGAGTAATAAATTGAGTTGTTATCTAAGGGATAAGATACAAAGGGAACAACAACATTTTTCATAAAAAAATCATGGATATTTACTAAACATTCATAACCAAACAATATAATAACCTAAAAAGCAATCAATTCATCTGCATCCAAAGTTGATGCTTATGATATAGCTCAAACAAAGCAATATGCACTACATCCCACATAATTATCATGTTGTGTTAAATCTCGAGATTGAAATCATCACCAGAATCCTCGTTGCAATAACATACCCATAACATCAAAGGATTCAAAATATATATGAAAGGCTATCAACAAACTAGTTCAATACAAATGCTAGGAAAAGATAAGTCAAAACTATGAAATTATTGAAGTAAACTACCTTAAATAAATGTTATTGTATTTGAACCACCATACAGTTGCCATGCCTTTAGGACAATCTTCTTCACCCATAGGTTTATCATTCTTTGTGTCACATCAAGAGCTCTAATTATGAATGAGTTCGAATTTTGACCCTTTGTTATCATATACATTAATAAAAAAGACACTGCATTACAATTTCTATATAATGAAGGCACTTCATACATATTAGTATCTTATTTAAAATTACCATAATATAAGACATTTTTTTGTAATTTATTAATTAATAAATAGAACTATTGAACTAAAAAAAACAAGCATCATATTTTGAATATATTTTAACCAAGCCTTAATAAATGAACATGATTGGCCTATGATGGAGGATCATCCAGCCTAAAGACTTCTAAGACATCTATGGATCTATTGAAGATTAGTTCTAGACCTCTTACAAGGAGAAAAGCCAAGGAAGCTCACGAAGCATTGTAAAAGCTCATCTTACAACTATTGGAGCCCGCCATGGGGCATTTGCATGTCATTTCAAAATCCACTTGGGCATTTCATGATCTAAAGCTTCATAACTTCAAGTCAAACCATCTAATGAAGATTTAAGCCAAAAAAACTCAAGAAAGCTCGATGAAACAAGGAGGCCTAAGCCAAAACCCTAAGTGAACCTAAAGGCACACCTAAGAGCTTCCTAGGAGCCCTTCTAGGCTATTTTTTATACTTGACCATGTTTGCTCAATTTTCTTACTTAGTTTTTTCTCTTCACATGTTCTTTAGCTAATTAGAAAGTTTGGAACATATGAGAAACATGCCATATGGATTTAGTGAGGAAAAGTGTTCAAACCGTGTTTGACTAGGTTTACTTCTTTTGCTAGGTTTAGGGTTTTTCTTGCCTCTAAACTTTATAAGGCCAAAAACCCTAGCTTTCTAAACTATAAGTAGGATATGTGTTCCAAGTTTTTATGAATAAGATTAATAGGATTCAAGTTGCATAAAGCAATACTTATCCCTCTTGATTTTTCTTAACGTCATGGTGCACTTGGTGAATAAGTTCTTTTTTTTTCAATAAAAATTTTCTATTTTCTTTTTTACAATTTTTCTTCCTATCCTTGCTTCTATTTATAACTTATTTTCTTTTCCCCCTCAATCAATTTCTTTTTCCTGGACCAAGTTTGGTGGAGTTACTTCGAGTTAGCTTTGGAACAAATATCTCGAGCATCATGCAAATGCATCAAGTGGTATCAGAGCAAAAGTTTCATAAGCAGGACCTATCTATCCTATATTTTGTGTTATCTACCTTTATTTTATTGTCTTCTTACATTTTTTTGCTGTCCTAATTCATTTTATGGTTGCACTTTTCATATTTCTTCATGTGTGTTCCAAGTGCCATCAACCAAGCCCTAATTTGATCTTCTTCGTTCAAAATCATCCAAGTCTTGATTCCATTTGGTGTCTTAGTGTCCTTGCATCCAAAATATCTAGAAAAATACCAAAAAAAATATTTCATTTCATTCTGTTTCAAATTGCATCTGTGTTCATCAAGTTACTTTCTTATAATACATGTTACATCCTTTCTTTTGTTGTAAGTTGTTGATTCCATCATTTTCTCTTGTAGCAAAAGGTGATTCAAAATTTTGAAAGACCAAGTCCAGCAAGAAAAAAAATCAAAAGTATCAAATAAACAAAGGTTAAAAATGAGTTTGAAAGAAGGAAAAACTTTGGTTTTCAACAAAAACCCTAGTTACATGAAACCCTAACCTTGAAAACCTTACTTTTCTCTTTCTTGTTCTTTCAAACTTTTATTGGAAGAACATCCTATTGTTGCCTTGTCTTATCTTTTTAAAGTGCTTTCTAATCTATTTTCTTTCTTTTAAGAAGGATTTTGAAAGGTTTTGAAAGATTCAAAGTGCTTGTGTGCTTTGAATGAGTTATTTTAGAATTTGGGGGCTTTGCTTGTTTGAGCAACTTCTAACTAACAAATTGAGGGAAAAGAGTGTTTGTGAGGATCTTTGATTTTAGCTTTAATGCTAAAGAAGTTGGCCGAGACATCAAGAAACCCATGCAAGCCATATTGGACCTAAGTTCCAAATTTCAAGCAATTATTTAGAAGATGGAGAGAATGGAGGAATACCAAAGGAGACTTGGGCAAGGTACTTCCAAAGTACCCAAAAAAGGCATCCTAGGCTAGCTACCTGAGGGCCCTTTAAGGAGAGACCCTTCCATAAGCCATGAAGTCACCAACTATGAAAATGAGGACCTTTAGAGTGTGTCACCACCACCATTACCACCTAGAAGATCTGTGAGGGGCCAACCAAGGGACAATCCAAACTTCAATGCAATCAAGTTGCAAATCCCACCATTCAAGGGAAGGAGTGACCTTGAGGCATTCCTTGAATGGGTGGCCAAGGTGGAGATAATCTTTGAGTGTGATTCTTACCCCAAGGACAAGATGGTAAAGATTGCTACTTTGGAGTTTACTAATTATGCTCTTGCTTGGTGGACTCAGGTTGTGAACCCTGGGGAAAAAAAACCATGAAGAGCATGTGCAAATATGGCAAGAGTTTAAGTTTATGATGAGGAGGAGGTTTATCTTGAGCTACTACCAAATAGAGCTATACCAAAGACTTCGAAGGCTCATCGAGGGGGCCAAGTTTGTGGA
>SMDT01000342.1:0-180786 GCA_005392925.1 Aquilaria sinensis | reverse complement strand
CGTTTGGCAAACAAAACATGTTGCCATTCTTACCTCTTCCGCTTAAGCTCAGATCTTGCCCATAAGAATCTTCTTCGCAGGTAGATAATGCTACTAATTGCTACCTTAGGAAACTAAAAAAGAAACAAAAAATTTTTCTCCAATGTGCATGGATCCTATAAAGAACATATTGGGTACTGTTTCCCTGGATGACTCAAATATCTAGTACTAGTCCATTTCACTCTTCGTGGTTCTAGAGAACAAAACCAATGGGAGCCTAAGATATTTAATTGGAAGTTCACATTCCTGAGATTTAAGCCATTTCTTGATCTCCTTTTCTTTCAAAGTATTCCTTTATACCACTGAAAAGATCTGACCCTTGTCTGGGTTTACTTTCAAGCAGCTAGTTTCTGAAAACTGTTGAAATGTCACCACAATGAGGTCAGCCCAACAAAAAAGAAAAACCTTCCTCTAATTGTGCTGCCTGGTCAGTTGCAATCCTCGCTTCCTCTGCTCAGGTCCGTGCTTTCAGTTTTTTCAATTAGATTTATTTTTGTCAAGGCTTCTGCTATGTTATGTCATTCTGTGTTTGTTGAACTGCCCTGCTGTGTGACTTTTGAAGCCCTGCTTAGTTCCATACCAGTTAAATACTAGATGATTGGATTAGAGTAGCAAGATGTTTTCATGCCTGTTAATTTAATTTTGTCTCAAGATTACAGCAACACGAGTGATTTTCTCACAGCTTTTCTAACCACTTCCCTATATCCTGTTCGTTTGATTAAAGAATAAAGAGTATTGATAAAATCTTAAGTCTTACTATTTAAAGGAGCTAAGAATTTCAAACCACCAAACCTGACTTCCCAGCTGATCAACCAAGCTCTCATCTGCCATTGGATTTTTAAAGAGTTCCCCTATGAACTTAACCCTCAAGATTCTGCTAACTGCATCATCTATTGGGCTCATGGGGATGAAATTATTTTTAACCTGGTAGGTAAGTGTGTCAATGAACTCATTATAGTTGGACGAAACCATGATTTGAAAAGTGATACATAGAACATAAATTGCAATAAGCAGATAAAACAATTAAAAGGATGGAAACTTTTTTCGTGCTAGAAACTAAACAAACCTTGTCAATTCTGATTAGAATAGCTTTTCATTTTCTTGATCTCAAGTTGAATTAAAGAATAGTACCATAAACTACCTAGCTCGCTGAATATCTCTTCTCAGGATGTAAGTGATTACTTTCTTCTTGTATTTGTATTTACTTCGTTCTTTAAGACAAATAGAGTTGAATTGACTAGGTTCTCAGAGATCCCCTTTTTTTAAGGCCACTTTAATTAGCATCTCTCTGGTTCTTCACCTGAGTTGTTGAGCTTCCCACAAATCAGGTTTGTATAATAGAATTGTTGTATACCCTTTTTGTTCCAAAAAATTCAGAAGGATATTCATGCCATTATTAGCAGAGAACATGAAATTTATAGTTGGTCTACTTGGTCTTAAATTTATTTTTTGGCCCGAAAACAAGTTTGTGTGCTTTGGTTTGCTATTGAATATTTCTGTTTGTTTATTTAGTAATTCACACACACTACACGGAAAGATATTTGAGATCCCTTAGAGAAATGGTTCACTTTTATTATGGCAAGATAGATTGGTAAAAACTTGACAACTTAGGAGTACTAATTAAATTAAATCATTTCAAAATATTTTATTAAATTGGTAAGTATTATTCAAGTGCACAAATATTTTATTAAATATAGTTGTACTGGAATTTTTTTATTAAATTGGCAAGTATTATTTAGGTGCACAAATATTTTAGTGAACTGCTAATTCTTGACAGATTTTTGGAATTTATTTTGTAGAGAATGCTGCATAGATTGTTAAAAGACATCAAAGTTATTCCATATGAAAAATATGATGAAGTTCAAGAAAGAGAATGGGCTGATGATGTAGAACTTGGTATGATTACATATTCTTATTTTAATTTAGCATACTGCATGTCATTTTTGTATATCATAGTGTTGACACCCAAGTTTGTCCGCCGGTGGGTAGCTGGTGGGGCACTAACTTTTTGTTAAGTTTTAGATTAAGAAAATTAGTTTTGGGGGCATTTTACATTTTTAGTGACTATTTGGTCATTTGTTAGGAGCTTGAATCATTTTTGTCATTTTACGGTTTTGCATAGTTAGTAGGTCTAGTCACATTTAGGTTACATTGTTATTTTGGTCTAAGCGATGATCTTCCTGATCCCTCTGTTATCTAGGGTAGAAATATGAGTTAATTTAGTTTAGGTACTAATTTGGAGTCCTTAAAGGTCTTGTGGGGTCAATTTGGGTAAAAACAAAAGTTTGGGAAGAAACTGGGGATTTTTAGAAAGTTTTGAGCAAAATTTGAAAGTTTGGGGCAAATCTGTCAATTCTAGAGAGTTTGATGGTGATTTTATGAAATTTCAAGAAAAGTTTGGGGTTTTTGCAAAGTCTTGGGTTAATCTGACAGTTCCTAGAAGTTTTGGGTCAAATTGAAATTCGTACAGAATTTAGGGCAGAATAGGCAGATTGAGAGTTTTATTGGACTGAAACTAGTATTTCATCAAATTATATCCTAATTGAACTAAACTTCTTCAAATTTGATTTGGATGGGTTTTAGACTCTAAAAAGTAGTGTTAATCACGTTTTAAGCCCACACTAGTATAAATATGGCTCAGATTTGAAGAGAAAAGGAGAAAAAATTCGAAACCCTAAGCTTCTAGTGAAAAAAGGGAAAACTGCAGCCTTCAATCCCTGGCCTCAGAACCCAAATACCCTGAAACCTTAAACTTCTCCCTCTCTACGCCGCCGTCACCCCTGTTCCCCAGCTGCCAGAAATCCGTCTCCCCGACGTTTTGTCTTCTCCTATCCGCTGTTCTAGCCACCTTTAGCCACGCCCAGCGCCTAGGTGTCCTCCACCAGCGCCCGTGACATATCAGACGAAAAAAGGCGAAGAGTTTCATCGCCATCGCCGCGACTCGTCTCCTCGGTCCTTCTCGCCTCCGTCCTCTCCAGCCTCCGTCCCCTACCCCGACGGTCTCGTCATCGCCGCTGAGCACAGCCCAGGCCGTCGCTGAGCCCGCCTTCGCCAAAAAAACAAAGAATTGAGGTAGAATCCGATCGTGACCCGCTTCCAAACCCGAATCGCGACCCGTCCGGTTTTCTGTCCCAGTTGACTTTTTGGTATAACCCTCGTTTAGCCCCTGGATTTCTTTGTTTTATTCATCTGGGTCCCTAACGTTATTTTGATCTATAATTTGGCCACTAACAGTATTGTTTTATTTGTGTTTTTCTTTCATAGTTTTGTTTATTTTGTTTCAAGTCATGAATTAGTTTAGGAATTAACGCTAGGAAATTAATGTATCTAAAAAAGGGGTCACACTTAGGAAATTTCATTCTGCGTGAGTTTGATAAAACTTTATGATAAATTTAGGATAATAAATAAAATTTTTATATCCTCATCTGGATGATTCGATAGGATCCACGGTTTGGATTGATAATCAAATAAAAATATTTAAAAGATAAGTAGAGATAAGATGAGATAGGTTAATTTTTTTTTAGATATCCTCATCCGGGTGGTCCGATAGGATCCATGGTTTGGAAATATAAAAATTTTATAAAAATCAAATAAAAAGTCAAGTAGAAAAGTTTAGAAGTCCATATCCGGGTGGTTCGATTAGAACTCATGGTTTGGAAAATTAATCAAACAAATTTAAAGCAAGCAAAACTTTTTTTTAACCAAACTAAGGTACCAATTTTTTAGCACTAGAATAAAGTTGTTTTAGTGTAACCGTACTCCCGAACCCCTTGAACTCCCGTAGACCACTTTAAGGTTTCTAATCGACCTAGGTAAAAATTGATTGGTGGCGACTCCCAAAAACCACGTTGCTACACATAGTATTTTTGTAACTTAATAACAGTAGGCTAGCCTCAAATACTACTCATGAGTACATTGCGTCATACTTTTGTGTTCTTCTTCTTGAGATTTATATAAGAGAGTTTTATTACTTACATGTTGTCCTTGTATATGACAAGATCTTGTGGTTGTGTCATGATAATTACGGAAAAAATAATAAATTTATGTTGGTTTATGCTACCTATTAATGAACGGTTGTATGTTGGCTATTTGTTTGTTACTTTTATTGTGGTTTATGTATTTACTGCTGTCAAATTGAATCATCTTATACTTATCTTAGTTTGATGTAAAAGAAGTTATAATATTTTTGTTTTGAAGTTGCTCCTGCTATTCTTTTAAAGCATCATTATTTGTGTTTCATCTATTTGCTTGACTCTTTCTAATTTTTTTTTGTAGATTTTGGGTGTTGCTGCAATAGAATTGGCAGTATCTATGAAGCTTTTGGAGAATCTGTACTTTGTGGAGCTCCAACTTTTAGTTTTACTTTTATTTCTTAGTAAATGTATGAATTTCTTAGTAGGAATTGGCATGAATATAGCATTGAAAAATTCATATTTCCATATCTAAAATTTCTATATGCATGAATTTGTTGTAATTTCTATTAATACAAAAATTTCTTTTTTATCCCAAGTTAAGAAATAAGTGGACAATGATATGCTGAAAAGGGAAAGTTAATATTTTATCTACCCCTTAATAGTTGCATTTTGTTCAAAAAATGCTAGGAAATTTTAGAGTATAAGGTATATTGCCGACAATTTTTTATAGAAAAAGCAATTGAATGCAGTACATTAGTGACGTTTTTTGGACAAAAATGTTGTTAAATATGGTACTTTACTGACATTTTTAAATAAAAATATTACTGATTATAAAGCTTTACTTACGTTTATAAAATGCAGGGAATACCTACAGCCTTTATCAATGTGTTTCTAGGCTGCGTTTTTTTCCTGCGTTTCCTAAATAGTCAGTAAAGATATCCCAGCATTTTAAAACGCTCATAAAGGTAAAAAAAAACGTCGCCTATGATCCCTTTTGTTGTAGTGAAATCTTCACTAATTTGACCACTAAAGTCTCATTCAATGGAAGTACAAATCTAACGAGGCATATGGCTTAGGCTCCCTCCACCTTGACCTTAGAGCTGCAACCTCTTTCCCTGGTCCGCCGCTTAATTGCCGTTGTACACATCGACATGGCAACTTCCACCTCCATAGCACCCGACCCCCACCTTCACTTGAGGTCATCAGTGGTGCAAAGGACTTGTTCATTCCTGCTTTTAGGACGCTTCAACATCACTATGACCCCTTTCCTATAATCGGCTGGAACTGCCACATTGAGACCGTCTTTGCCACCTTCTTTCACACAACTCTCGAAGTTCGGTACCGTCATCGGAGCCTTCGTACCAAAGATGACGGGCTTATCGCCCTTAACTAGGTTACTATAATTACAGACATTTCAGAAGTTTGCATCTAGTTATTTTATTTGAGCTCAATTGCACAGAATAGATGCGTGATTAAAAGGCAAAAACAACACCCTCAGTGGAGCAGCGATTTAAACACTAGTTAACTTCAAGATTCAAATCATATATGGGACAACGGCTAGTTAAATCCGAGTTCCTCGAGAAACTTCTGCTCAGCAATTTCCCCCATACATAGCTAGCTAGTCACAAGAAGAAGAAGAGGAAGAGGAAGAATAGTTCAATTTTAGTGTGCGTTAATTATTCCAATCGACATCTGTAGCATTTTGGCAAATGAACATAAACTAGTTTACAAACCTGCATTGTCACAAGATTCAAAATTATATCGAGCTACACCACAAAATAATATGTATTAAATATTATTAAAAATTATTATCACTACACAACAATGTGAAACACTTATAAAATCTTTAAGGCCAATTCTGCAAAACATGAAATAACTAAGGGTATAATCATGATTTTGTAAACATGAGGCCAAAACTATACTAAAATGTTTTACTCACTCCCCTCTAAAATTGGCTCTGTCTGTAAACGAGAACATCAGAACCATAGTCAATACAATAAACAACCAAATAAAAGTACCCAATAAAAAGAATAAAAATTTTATACATCTCTTAATCTAAACGGTGTTCCAGTTTTTCTTCTGCTTAAGCAGTTGGGGTTTCTAAAACCAAAGTGCTTCCTAATGTGGCATTTCTTTGTCCTTATACTCATGTGAAGAAGGATAACTTTGTTTTATTGATTTGGTAGCATCAACCTTCTTAACTTGTTGCAATGCAATGCTTAGAAGCAGTGTTTCACTACAAATATTCATGAACAACTTAAACTGTTTGTTCTGTTGTGGATAATTGATTGGAGCTCAAAAACTAATCCCACAAGAAAAGAATTAGGTCAGAATAAAGGTTAAATTACCAAAGTGCGAATATTTCAGCACTAGTCACCAATATGAAGAAAAAAATTGAACCCCATGCCTACTGCTTATTTATCATTTTTTAAGCGGAAAAAATACAAAAACCCCCCATTTGGTTTGGTCTACCGTACACTTTGCCCCCTCTATTTTTAAAAACTTACACTTAACCCCCTATTTCCTTTATAGTGTTTAATAACAACTTTTGAAACCCTAATTTAAACTGTCCGATAGTTATATTCTAGTAATTTCAAAAACATTTATATTTTTTCACAACTAACCGACCTTTAAAAGATACTGATATGCATTTACAATGAGGAAAATACATTTATAGAAAAAAAATTAATAATTTAAAATATCTAGAGGATAAACAGTAAATTAAGGCATACCTTAAAGGTAATTGTAAGTTTACCTTTTTTAGCATAAAACTGGTCTTGAGAAGTCTATTGCAAATCCTATGTAGATTATAAAAAAAAAAAACAAAAACAAAAACAATTGGATTCCTTCTTGTAAAGACATAACATTCACATAACATTTCTTATGCTATGAGGGCCACATTCTGATTAATGACATGAATTATGTGATTAAATATTTCCATAAAAAATCCTGACAGAAAACATATGTTCATTTGAAGTCCATAAGAAAAGAAATAGGCTACTATCCTATCAATTCATATTTCTAAGCATCTGTAGAGAAAGCACATCCAACTTTTCCTTTTTCTGGTGAAATTTATATATATAGGAGTGATTAAGGAGGCTTATCATCAGCAAAAGAAGAGAGGATGAATCACCTAGGCTATGTCAAATCGATATTGGAAAACAACTAAAGTTCTCCTTCCCCTATTCTATCCTTAACCCAGTCATTTTTTAGCATATTGCACATAATTGAATCGTTATTTGTTAAAAATAGACATCTCTAGGAAATAATGCAATGCCAAAAAGGGTTAAAAACAACTAAACACCAATTCAGTCTTGTTAATCAGTAAACTATCATTTAAAAAAGCCTAAAAAACACACAAGAAGGAGAATATGGAGCTACTTATTTTAAAGTGAGCAAAAACTCTCCTTCCCTGATTAAAGTAGAAATATTTTCAGATCATTTGTCTAATAATTAAACTTCCAACATTCTCTTAAAGTCTGAGTGAATTTTAAACTAAAATGAAACAAAATGTCCTTTCAAGCATTTTCCTAGAAATTGCATTGCTCGCCACAATGTCTAACGCTGTTCCCCAAATCCTTGGTTTCAACCCAATAAACCAGAATCTAACACAAACTTGACACCTATTCCATAGCTTGTTTCAAAATAAAATGGGAAGAGGCATCCTCAGCTCTTTTTAATGTTCAGAAATGTTTGTTCTAAATAAAAACCTAAAGAAACAGTTCATACTTGTAAAATCAGTCCCAGACTAACGTTTCGCCACTATCTTACACATTTATATGCAAACAAAACTTTTAAAATGTTCACCTAATAAGCAATACCTTCTTGCATACATAATCACCTAATAAAATCCTAAACTATAAACTAAGGCTCCAATATATCAACATATTCAAATAACAGGTATAACTATAACAAAGAGTTAAACTTTAAAAAGAGAAAAATATATAAAATTATGTTCATTGATAACTTTAAAAAAAGAAAAAAATATAAAATTATGTTCACTGATAGGACTAATCCTACAAGGGCACAGGGTCAGTCGTAGCAAGTTTTAATCCCTATGACAAACTAAAGTATCGATCTTATGAGGAATAAATATTTAATTATTTAAGAAAAATAAAAGAAATGAGTTCAGATTTTAATGGAGTAAAATTAACTAAAATTAAACTAAGAATAAACCAAATCAATGACGAGAATAACGAATAGGGGTGAAAACAATTATGAGATTGCTAAGGCTTAGGCTTTATCTAGTTGAAGGTCTTTTAATTAATTATTTTGGGCAGTTTTTAGTTATCAATAATCATTCCTAGTATTATAAGTCCCTCTCGAGCAATTGCAACGTGTTCGATTAACCTACAATTATCTCTCGATCTCTCGCATAATTAATCAAACTCATTAAGTTCAGGTTACCAATTTAACAAATCATAATAAATATGTATATCTCTATCCCAATTATTGTAATATTATTTCCCTGGTGCATGAATTAAATTTCACCTCTCGGTCCTTCATTCAAATCCTTAAGATAAATTATTTATAATGATCAAGTATAGACAATACTCATTGTTGCAAAGGAAATAAACTAAAGCACAACCCAAAAAAATTAGTTAAAATAAATTAACTAGGCTACATCCCTAACTCTAACATAAAAATTTAGCCTCTCATACCATATTCAAAAATCATCAACAATCCCAAAACATAAGGACAACACATAGCTGAAAGAATCTTAAATTAAATTATAAAATCAAACTCATAAAATTCCGAATCAGTCATGTGTTTTTGCTCAAAAAAAAAAAAAAGGAATCTAATGTCAAGCCTTCAACCAATTATTGTTTTCCACCAAACAAAACACACGAGTAAGCATGGAAGCAAAGAATATTGAAATTTCAATTTTTTTTTCCTTTTCTTGCACCTGCGGCACCCAATCAGCAAATGTGCTCCTCTGCCCCCAATTTACTCCACACTCGGATTGCAATTCTCTTTTATTCCTTCCTCGCGATCCAAAGCTTCTCCTTTCACTTTTGTTCCGATTCGTCTCGTCTCTTCACAATCACTCCTATTCTCAGTTCGCAATTCCTTGCCTGTTCGCAGCAACTCTCCTCTCCATGCGACTGCCTTCTCCATTTTCATGATTTCAGGGTTTCTAATCCTTAGCCTTTAGGTTGTAAATAACTAAAATACCTTTAACTAAAAATATAACATAACATTATAAAAAGGGTGTTTTAGTCAGCTATGGGAGAATTTCTTTCCCAATTCCAGCTGCATCTTTTGTTTCATAATTTTTTACAATTTAGTCATTTTACTCCATAAAAATCTACTCAACTCTTTTGACAAGCTTCCTAACCTTAATAAAATAAAAATTAGATAAGTGAGAATAATAAATCATTTAAATGCAATAAAATTAACCTAAAATAGATACCAAAATTAATACACAAATTAAGCTGATAATTTACTATTTCAGTCACTCTATTTCCTAGATCAGAAAGCTTTGAACTTCAAAAATTCTTTTGGGCTTTTTTTTCCTGCCATTTATCTTTGTGACATTTAAGCTAGTATTAAGAGTTGCATAAAAAAGAGATTAAAAAAATCATCATGGCCTGATATGCGTAAAATGCCGAAAGAAAAACAACTACATGAAACCGTTTCAGACTTTATACTAAGAATCCTCTTGAAATTTTCTCTTGAGCAGAACGAACTCACGAAATTATCTCTGCCTTCGCATTGAACTCGTCAAGTGGTACTTATTATGAGACATCACACGTAATCTTCTTTCTCCATACAAACCTGAAACCTTTTTATAATATAGCCTCATCCATAAGCATTCAGAAAGTGAGAATAAAATCACCTACCTCATATATTATGAACAGGTAAAATTCACCATGGGTCACCTAACTTATTTTTTTGTCCTATCCGGGTACCTTACCTTTATTTTGTCCTAGCGAGATACCTTTCCTCTTATTGCGCATCCTGTTCAGCTACTTTCCGTCAAATTGGTCGTTAAATTGGATGGAAAATGATGAAGTGGCATTAAATAATACTAAAATAAACTTAAAATAACAACTTCAGTCCTCAAACTATTTCAATTACTAATTCTAACCCTTAAAATTTCACTTAAGCCAATTCTACGGGCTCATCCCGTTCACCGCCACCTCCCACGCTTCTAAATGGGTCGGACTAATGAAATCGGTTCGGATAACGGGTCTCGAGCGAGATCTTTCTTCTACGCTCCGTTCTCCGACGAGGGAGGAAGGAGCAACGGCCTAGGCTCTACTGCAGAGGGAGAGGCGACCTTGGCAGGGAGAGCCGGACGGCTCATGGAGATTTCGGAGACGACGGGAGGCAGGGCAGGACGCGTTCGCCGTCAGCGGCGGGAGAAGCACGATCGGACTAATGAAATCGGTTCGGATAGCGGGTCTCGAGCGGATCTTTCTTCGAATTCTCCGTTCTCCGACGAGGGAGGAAGGAGCAACGGCCTGGGCTCTACTGCAGAGGGAGAGGCGACCTTGGCAGGGAGGCGGACGGCTCATGGAGATTTCGGAGACGACGGGAGGCAGGGAGGACGCGATCCGGAGCGGCGGGAGAAGCACGATCGGACTAATGAAATCGGTTCGGATAGCGGGTCTTGAGCGGATCTTTCTTCGAATTCTCCGTTCTCCGACGAGGGAGGAAGGAGCAACGGCCTGGGCTCTACTGCAGAGGGAGAGGCGACCTTGGCAGGGAGGCGGACGGCTCATGGAGATTTCGGAGACGAAGGGAGGCAGGGAGGACGCGATCCGGAGCGGCGGGAGAAGCACGATCGGACTAATGAAATCGGTTCGGATAGCGGGTCTCGAGCGGATCTTTCTTCGAATTCTCCGTTCTCCGACAAGGGAGGAAGGAGCAACGGCCTGGGCTCTACTGCAGAGGGAGAGGCGACCTTGGCAGGGAGGCGGACGGCTCATGGAGATTTCGGAGACGACGGGAGGCAGGGAGGACGCGATTCGGAGCGGCGGGAGAAGCACGATCTTCGTCCGATTGAGCGTGGACGGCGGCGATATGGGTTCTGGTGCAAGTTTGCGACGCGAGGCTAGGCGGACGGGAAGCTGAAGAGGATGAACGGGATGAGAGGGGTAGAATTGGCTTAAGTGAAATTTTAAGGGTTAGAATTAGTAATTGAAATAGTTTAAGGACTGAAGTTGTTATTTGAAGTTTATTTTAGTATTATTTAATGCCACTTCATCATTTTCCATCCAATTTAACGACCAATTTGACGGAAAGTAGCTGAACAGGATGCGCAAGAAGAGGAAAGGTATCTCGCTAGGACAAAATAAAAGTAAGGTACCCGGATAGGACAAAAAAATAAGCTAGGTGACCCATGATGAATTTTACCCTATTATGAACAAAATAATTAAGAAGGGATCCTTAAAATTTGTCAAAATGAAGGATCAAAGACATTAAATGGTCTGCAGAACTCATCTCAAGCATGCTAAAAATAAACCTGAAACTCACATGTCTCCAATTTTTTTTTTTTGAAATATTTAGATTTAGTATGAAAATTAAGAAAGAAAAAAATTTAACTATTGTTTTGACTTTAATCTTCTTTTTTATACACATAAATTTAAAAAAAAAAAGTAAATAAAAAAAGTAGGAGCTATTTTTGCTCCAAGATTAGGAATCGAGATGATGACAAAATAGCACTGCTAAAAAAACTAAGTTTTCCAACGGCCTAACTTCCAACGGTCTGACCGTTGGAGAATATCCAACGGCTTAAGCCGTTGGAGAAAGAAGAAAAAACGTTAAAATGAAGAAATTGAAAATAGGATGTCTTTCCAACGGCTTCAGCCGTTGGAAGTAAGCCAATGCAGTCTGAAATTGTTTCCAACGGCCTTGGCCGTTGGAAAAGCCGCAACTAAGTTTTGAAATGAAGTCTGAAATTTTTAAACTTGAAATATTTCCAACGGCCTAAGCCGTTGGAAAATGAGGTACATAATGCAGCGGGATTTGAATTTTGAAATTTTATTATTTCCAATGGCTTTGGCCGTTGGAAGATTAAGCACCAGATTTCAAAATTTTTGGAAATTTTAATTTCAATTTGTTTCCAACGGCCTAAGTGTAAATTTAAAACGCACCATTTGCAGTTGAAATTGGTAAAGTGCTGGGAATTATTTCCAACGGCTTAGGCCGTTGGAAAAGTGGACTTCAAAACGCATCGTATAAATAATTCAGTTCCAACAGCTAAGGCCGTTGGAAAATTGGCAATAAATTCGGCCCCCCCCTCCAGCTCGCGGCATCGTCTTCTTCCTCCATCCGTTTTCGCTCTGTTTTTCCTTCCTTCCCTCTCGCTCTCTCCACACGCACACACAGCACTTTGTGAAGTGTCCTAGGGCCTGATTAACGTCGCTCGGAGCTGATTTCTTGGATCTGGTGGTCTAAGTGGCAGATCTGTAGGTAAGTGTGAATATTTTTGGTTTTGTTTCTTTCGATTTTCATGGTTTTTGGTTTATTAAATCTAATGGGTGTAATTTTTTACTTATTGTAGCAGATTAGAAGAAAGAAAGAACGCATTTGAAGGAAGGATTTTAAGGTATTTTGCGTTTATTACGTATTTTTATAATTTTTTACATTATTTATCTGAAAAATGCTTGAAATATTTGTTATGTGATTTTAAGTGGTTCATGGTTTGATGTGAAGATTTGGTAGAACACCCATTAGAATTTTTAATTTTTACCCATTTTGTTATTTTTTTTTATTTTCGGGTTTTTAGGATTAATTTTATAGTTTAAGTTTAATTTTACAGTTAAAGTTTAATTACTAATATTTAGCTGGGAATATGTTTATAAGGATTTTAGTTTTAGAATTAGTAGAAACGTTGAAAGTATTTATAGTTAACTAAATTTCTTTGATTAAAATTTACCTTTACTAAAATATGTGTCAATAATAAGAATTTTAATAACAAAAATAATAATAATAGTATTATGAATAATACTAATAGTAATAACAGTAATAAACAAAATAATAATTATACTAAGAGTAGTAGTACAATAATAATAATAATAATAATAATAATTATTATTATTAATAATAATTATTATAATAATAATAAAAATAGTTATGGTAATATTAATAATACTATGTAACAATAATGATTAAAATAGTAATTATTATACAAAGGTACGAGCTACAATAATCATAATAATGATATTAATTAAAGTAATCATAATAATAATTATAATAATAATTTAGGTAAGTTGAAGTATACTCAGAGTAGTACTTAATAATAATTTCAGTAATAATAATAATACTAATAAGTAAGTAATTTAGTAATTATTATAGTAAGAGAAGTTATATAATATAATAATAATAATAATAATAATAATAATAATAATAATAATTTTTATTACATAAGAGTAGTATATAATAATAATAATAATAATAATAATAATAATAAATAATAATAATAATAATAATTTAAATAATTATTATTATAGTAGAACTTTAATAATACAAGTAATAATAATAATACTAATAAATATAGTAATAATAATTTCAATAATTATTATTATTCGAAGAGAAGGATGCAAATAAGAATAATATTATTATTAATAATTATTATTATTATTATACTTACAATAATTACTATTATAGTAAGAGTGGTAGTAGTAATAATAATAATACTAATTATATTTATAATTATAATACTAATATTATTGTAATAATAATATTAATAATAATAATAGAATTATTATTATAATTAATAAAATAATTACTATTATACTAAGAGTGGTAGTAGTAATAATAATAGTAACAATAATCATAATAATGGCTAATTAAAATAATTATTATGAAACTTAGAATACTATAATAATAATTATTATAATAATTATTTAAATAATTATGTATGGTTGGAAGATAACAAAGACAATAATAATATGACTACGAATAATAATAATAAATATTTTAATAATAATAATAATTATAATAAACCCAACAAGAGTAGTAATAATTATAATAATAATTATCTATACTATGGATGGAATGCCTTCTTATGCTTTGTATATTTTGGAGTTACTAATATTTGGTGTTGAATTTGCTCTCAGATTTGATGTGCCTAATCAGCATGAGACATGAAACACTATGTTTGCAAAATTTGAAAGATGTGGGCTTTTTGGTTGACATGCATTAGAATGCCACACTTATTGAACTCACACACCCTAAACACTTAAGTATGAAATTGTCGTTGCCTTGCTGTTGTTGCATGTCACCTCGTCAGCCTGTCCTTCAAATGCAAGTAATTTGAGGGTTAACAAGTGGACATACCCTCCCAAGCCTTACCCTCATGAATAAGAGAGTAAATCAAGCAAAAGAAGTATAGTCGAGCCATACAGAAGTAAACCACTATAGCTGTGTTAGAGGTACCTAGATGATAGTTCTTAGAACTTTAGATGAGTAGTAGATAAAATGGAATACTTACTGAGTGAAATATCCCATGGCATTAATTATAGTATGTGGTTATTAATATATAATTTCCATTGGTAGGACACCATGGAACAAGAACGTAATTGGATGTATAGTAGTCGTTATTTACCTGGGCGAGTTGGGTACAAGGAGGAGTGGGAACAGGGGTTGAGCAGTTCATAACATTTGCTTGTAGTTGGAACAAACACAGCAAATGGAAGAGGAAGGCGTCGCACATGACATTGATGAGGCAGCGATAATGAGTGCAGCTGCAGGTGGAAGGAAGAAAGGGCGTGTATTTGGGCTTGGATCAGAACAACATGCTATGCTTGGACGACGACGACCAGGGAATATTCCTGCAGCACATGTTGATGTCACTCAGACGCCGGAGTTCACTGAACAAGTTGAGCGAGTGGTTGCGGAGCATACAGCACAACAAGCATCATATTATGAGCGGAAGTTGGAGCGACTGAAGAAGAGACAACGAGCGGAGATGGAGTACATATGTGAACGACTTGGAATTCCTCCGCCCGCGTACCCAGAGAACGATATTGATGCCTCGGTATCCGATGATGACTAGATTAGGTATATCACTTTACTTTCTGTGTTTATCAACAAACAAACACTTTTTAGGAGTAATGGAAGTATGTAATTTCAATTATATATGTTTTTATGTGGATTGTAACTATATTTGTATCATGATATTGTAATTTCAATTGTGTATGCTTTTATGTGTATGTTATAACTACATTTATGATATGATTCTGTACTTTCAATTGTGTATGTTTTTATTGAGATTTACAACTGCATTTTATGCACGTGCACCGGTTCAGAATGTGATTACATACGATACAATCATTTTGAACCGCCTAAGCCGTTTGACGTTTAATGACACGCATTCGAAATGGAACGAGAATATACCAAATATAAAAAACCTACTTTCCAACGGCCTTGGTACTTGGAAAGATTTCCAACTGCCAAGGCCGTTGGAAATTTTTCTAACTACCAAGGAAATTTTTCCAACGGCCAAGGCAGTTGGAAATTTTTCCAACTGCCTTAGCCATTGGAAAATCAAAAAAATAAAAAAATAAAAAAGCCGTTGGAAAATTTCCAACTGCTCAAATTCCAGCGGCTAACAGTTGGAAATTCCAACGGCCCTCATTTTGGCCGTTGGAAAATTGACTTCCAACGGTGGGTTTTCCAATGTCTTATTTCCAACGCGAAGCCGTTGGAAATGGCCGTTGGAAAAAGTCTGTTTTTTAGTAGTGTAGGAACAACAAAAAAAAATAATCGATCCACTTGGACCAATGGTATTCTGGCGGTTTTAGTACTACTCAAACAAAGTTAAAGCCCCTAACCGAAAGTGTCATGGAGCCGCTTCCAGTACTTCATAGAAAGAAACTTAAACATCTGCCGGCGGAAGGAATTCTAACGGAGTGAACGGAGGCAGCACCCCTACTTGAACCAAATGGCAGTTCAGCCGATCTCCCCCAGCGATGTCTACAGGGTGGCGGAAGCAACTGTTCCCTTATATGCCGCCATGATCTGTGCCTACATTGTCGTCCGCTACTTCCACCTCTTCACCGCCGATCAATGCGACGCCATCGACAAGTTCGTGTCCAGAATATCAGTCCCCATCCTCAACTTCCGCTTCATTGCCAACAGCAACCCTTACCAGATGAGTTTCCGAGTGATCTGCTCCGACTGCCTCCAGAAGCTGTTGGCGTTTTGCATCATGGCGGCTGTCGCCTGCAAGTTCACCTCTCAAGGAAACCGCGTCAGATGGATCGTCACCGGTTTCTCTCTCAGCACCATCCCTAACATTTTGATCGTCGGCCTTCCCTTGATGGAGCCAATGTATGGGGAGGAAACAACTCATTCGTTTCTGACCCAGATAGTGGTCATGCAAATTTTTATTTGGTGCAATCTTATTTTGTTTCTGTACGAATTTGACACAGCCAAACCAAAATCTGCACCAGCAGCTCCAGGTATGTATATATCCAAAACGGATCGCTTCAATAGGTAATGTTAAGCTTTCATTTTGTTCACCTTTCGTATCTGTGTTTGTATAGCTGATGAAGAGCGGCCGGAGGAAGGTTCGGAATCAAATAATGCAGAAGCAAAAAGCAAGCGGCAGATTCTGCTAAGCATAGGGAAAAATCTCTTGCGCAACCCAAATGTCTACGCAGCTATTCTCGGTCTTCCCTGGGCTTGTATTAAACAAAGGTACATGTACTTGTACGTATACAACCTACAATGGCTTTGATCTTTTTCTGTGATTTTGTTACAGGTGGAAACTCCAATTTCCGAGTATAGTCCGAGGTTCGATAAACATAATAGCTGATGGATCACTTGGAATGGCCATGTTCAGCTTAGGTACGATGGCAGTTGATCTCACAATCTAGTTATACGAATGTTCTGAAATGTGTTTCGTTGGTAATAAGGTCTTTTCATGGCATTGCACGGAAGCCTAATAGCTTGTGGTGCAAGGCTTGCGCTTCTGGCTGTAGCTTTGAGATTTATCGCTAGTCCAGCTCTAATGGTCGGTCCCTCCCTTGCTCTTGGACTAAGAGGCACATTGTTTAGAGTTGCGATTCTGCAGGTAACCAGCTAGCCTCCCTCAAAAAATAGAGAGCAACCCAACACATGTAAGAGTTTGATGTTGATAACTCGCTAATCAATGGATGCTTCAATCTTTTGCAGGCAATCCTTCCTCAAGCGATCATCACCTTCATTTTCGCGAAGCAATATAATGTTTGTCCAGACATAATCAGCACCGGGTAGTAATGAAATCAAGAATATGGTTGCTTCTACAACAAGGAAATGGATCACATCACTGTTCATGTTCTTGTTGCAGGGTTGTGTTAACAATGCTTTTTACTTTACCTGTGGCACTGGCCTACTATTTTCTACTAGGAGCCTAGAAGAAACAGAAACAGTACTTGTGATGACGTTGTTGCGACTAGATTTTTGTTCTTCACAACAAAGAACTCAACCCTCAAGTTTGTTCTGCTATCTACTTTCTTCGATTCACATTACCGATCCCTCTTTCTACATCATTAATGGTTCTGATGATTGCAGACAGGGGTATAGAGGAAGACGAATTAGAAAAAGAGATGCAAGTAGTTCAATGCCTTGCAAGGATGATGAAGTATTCAAAGGCAAAAAATTCGACCTTGTGCAGGAGAAAAATAGAATCTTTGCATAAGATATTCAGAACACCATGAACTGCCAATTTTTGCACGGGGGAACTCCAAATTATATTGGCTTTTTCACTGTTCTATAGACTATTAATTGGCCTTTTTGTATTCTGATACATCTCTCCGAAGCTAGTTATTTTTTTTAGAAGTTTGTGAAGTTTAAGTCCTTTTCGGTTCATACTGTAAAAAGTCCAAAGTCCAGACCTGCCTTAGAATTTTGTTCAGACACATACGTTTTGTGATACATGAACATGGTTGATGAGAGGCATAAAAGCTCAAACCGATTATTCAGTTGGCAAAGGCTGAAACTAATTGTGATGCCAGAATTAGAAGCTCCAGGACATCAGCAGCCAGGTTTGTTTGTTCTCTTCCGGATCTGCTACATCAACAAGGGCCTGGGAAAAATACTATGTACAGTTCCAAGAAACCATCTTTTTTGGCCTTGGAAATCTACTGGCTGTCTGGATCACGTGCCTGTTTCTTGCTCCAACCGTCAGAACTAGCTTTTGCGATCCCCTCGTGTCCTCTTCTTCCGTGGGAAATGGATATCTATCTAATATATTCATAACATTGACTGTTACCATGTACAGAGGAGGAAGAAGCAACTCCAATCAACTATGATTTTTTTTGTGCAATAGGACCGGGAAATAGGACCGAGAAATAGCAACGCGAGGTTCAGCTTAAAGTTTACCACTATGATTTTTTTCATTTTTTTATTTTGGTATAAAAATAGGTAGCTACATTAGTCTCTATCTACCCCAGAGTTGAGCCAGGTTCGAAAGCCATTTAGGAAGAAGTTCTTCCAAAGTCGACTTTTTCATTTACAAGGCTAGAACCCGAGATATTACTGAAGAGAGGAGGAGCTCATTACTACTCCTTATTACAGATGTTTGGTTACCACTATGAACTTTTGCATAAACTGGAAGTCGTTAAGGACGTAGCTTTAAGCAATTCGATGCTATGAACTTCATATTGCTAACCCTAACAAAATTAGGATTAAGGTGCTAATGATGATGACGATATATAATGAATAGGATCAAGAAATAAGAATCAAGAAATCAAACTAGGACTATTTTATGAGTCACCCAATATACTATTTTATGTGTAATAGTCTACGTGTGTTGCATGAAAGTCTAACATTTCCAATAAAATTTAAAATTATTATAACTATAGGACAACTAACTTGTTTTTGCTACATAAGGATATATTCTTATAGTTAAATGTGAAATTAAAACCTTAAAGGATGTCACATATACAATTTGTTTAAATCAGTGGTTATTTTCGATATCTCATTTTAAGGACATTTAAGAGTATTTCTCCATTATCACTTACTTTGTTTTGGTTATATCCGCCTGAACTATCTTTAGGTTCGGGCTGCCTTTGTTTTTTCTTTTGGTTGTAGTGACATTCTTCTTCAGGTTTTTTATCTTTTAATTCTTTGCAGAGATCGATTTTACTTGAATATTAAAAGCTTTTGGCTAACCACCTGTTTTGCACAACTTATATGAGTACACATAATGTAATAAATATGAAAACAAAAATGTACATTTTACCTTAGTTTCAGGTAGTCAAAATTCAATACATTGCATTTCAGCATTTGTGGCAATAACTTTTACCCATCTCATCCAAAACTACTTTTCAGAGCAGTTGTTATATATAAGGTAGTTGCATGACTCTTCTTCAATTTACCTTCTGCATTGTGTAAAAGCAAGGAATTACATGTTTATTCTCCTTATAATTGTACTATTTAGTGAATGGTAATTCTGAAAAAGAAACATACTTAATATGCATGCGGCTTTTGTGGCATAACATTTATACTTTTACAAAAAGGACACAAAGAAAAATATTATTTTGTAAAATAAAAAGAAATATATTATGAAAGGAAGAGAGTGGTAATACTAATTACATCTAATTTTGTTGTTACTTAATTTTTAAGTGTGTAGAAGTATATAATACAATAACAACATGTCTGCATTCAGCTGCAGGTTATTGATAAAATTTGTTTTGACATTTGTGTGCGAAGAAGCCATTTAGAGTTAGTAAGGAGACTTGGATAAATTTTTGGTCTTTTGTTAGTGTCCTGGTATGTCAAGAAGTAAATGTAATTTATTTATTCTTTTATAAGATTTACCTTTCCCCAAAAAAAAATAACAACATGTATGCATTCAAATGAATTTTTATCAATTGTTCAATATTTCAAGAAATTTAAATTAATAATAATGGATAGTATATCAATTTATTGCCCTTGAATGAAAAACAGTAGAGTATAATAAAGATTGAAGTTGTTCTTTCATGCTTATCCCAACAATTTTCCACAAAAATAAAGTATTTATTATCTTGTTGTGGAAAAATGAAAATTAATGAGCAAAAAAAAGCCTTAATTATACTCTCAATATATGTCATGAGAATTTTTTTTATTTTTTCTCAATAGATAAAAGTATTAAGGTGAAAATATTTATAATTGATGATCATAGAAAAAAACCTAAATTACACTCCCAATGTATGTCAAATGATTATTGACTTACAAAAGTAACTTTTGTAAGAAGAATATCAAAACACGGGATATCAACCCTAAAAGGCTTGAACCTAACCATTCAGCTAAAGTCTTACCTGACTGAGCTTTTTTCCTTTTTTTTTTTTTTTTTGTTTTTTGAAAACTTTACACTTTTCCCATGAAATTTGGTAAAAATAGGCAATCTATTCATGACCGATCCAGATAAAGGTTAGGTGGATGCGCTTATTTCCTATGGTTTTGGAACATATTCTTACCACCTGATTTTTAACGATGTTAGCTAGTAGGAAAAATAAATTATTTTAACTTAAAATAAAGAAAAATTAGTTGATGCAAATTGTATATTAACCATTAAACTGTGTATATTAACTACTACACATACATGGTTTTGAATTTATTGATGAATAGTTATTGAAAATTTCAAATTTAGTTTTTATTTCTCAAGTTTTATCTATCTAATTTTCATATTGTAGTATTAAAAAGGGTAGTGGTTAGGAGTATATTTTGAAACCCTAAGGGAATGTATGTAATTTCTCTCAAACCTCAGCTAGTTATTTTTTAAATTAGAAATTTTAATATTCAAACTAAATCCAAACAATATTTTTAATAAGTATTAATTGATAATATAAAAGATTTAAGTTTTAAAGGTTTTAAAAGATTTAGATGTACTTCTAATTCTAATAGAATTATTCCCTTCAAGTTTAAAGCTAATGCATTTGATATATTCTTTTGTTTGAGGGCTTGTTTGATAATAATATAAATTAAACGGCAACTTTGTTGTGAAAATTGGCCTTTAGTGGCAACTGAAGAATTTTTACACAAAAAATAGGGTAAATGTCCTCAAATAGCCTTTAGATTCCTTTGTTTTTTTCCTATTTAGAATCTTAGTAAAAATATGTAACTTTAATTAAATGTAATATCAAATTTGGGTCGCATTAAAAAAAACTTGTAATTTAAAGCCAAAAGGGTTGAGTCACGTACGTTATACATATTAACACTTTTTATTATATATTAATTAGGATCAAGCAATGATATTATACTAAATTATTTATCTTAATGTTTCTATCTCGGCACTTTTTCTATTAGACTAATTAAATCTATTCTTAATAACTGAGTTTCCTATATTTTTAGCCTTTTTGGAAACAATAAAGTTGGGAATATACGATTGAGAAATTTCTAAAAAGTAATATCAGATGTGTTTATATTAACCACAAGAATAAAAAAATATCACAAAGAAAGAGTAGGACATAATTCTCAAATATCCCTTTATTTTTCAAATCAACCATTTAAAGCCGCAAGCATCAACTTAAAACATTCTTGAACCCTACACCTTTTTAAGTAGAATAAGTTAATCCCATGGTTCTATTACTATTTGACTATGTAAGACCCCAATTTGGATACAGAGGTTAATGGTTAATCTATCCATGGCCTCTCGGTGTGAAAGGATTCTTGGGTAGGAAAATATATTTTTTCTCTAAATAGAATAACACAAAACCTTAGCGTAAAATTTACCAAATATATAAGTGATTAAATAACATTAATTATTATTTTTAAATTTAAATAATAAATAATAAAAGATATTAAATTTTTAGGTTTATTGGTGTAACTTCAAAGAGAAAACTTAATTAGCCAAAAAATTATGTTGAAGAGCATTTTTAATAGTAGTGCAAAGTTAGGGCTTGTTAAAATTCATTAAGTTCAGTGGTTAACAAGTAATATTCCCATTATTTTTTGCTCTCCGTGCCTGTGTGTTTGTTTGTGTGTGTGTGTGTCTTAATTTATTTTTGTCTTTTCAATACCCATTGTAACATTATTTGGCCAACAATAACTCCTATTGTAAGTTTGTAACTCTCATTGTAAATGTTATTTAAACATATTAATGGTCTGCACTTTGAAGACCTTAATGCTAATCAATTCATGACATTAACTGCTTCTAATTTATAAGATCTTATCATTGGGCACGTACGTTTTATTCATATCAAGGTCATTAGGATTGTTTTGTTATGACCTAAATAAGAGTCAATATAAATTAAATGTAAATATTTTTAAATTGTCAAACACTTTATGATTTATATGGACTCAAATGTAAAGTTAAGGGGTTCTTTTAAAATTTTTAGTTTAAAAATTTATTCTTTTAAAATTTGCATAACTGGTCACTCATTTTAAGCTTAACTATAATACTGGATCAAAAAATATTTATGTTACCACTTAAAACCTTTATTGTTTCAAGTTTTGACTTGTATATCTTCTTTTATTTCATTAAAACAACATGTAACTGCCTTCGAATACTATAAATTAATTGACAACATCTCATGTCTTAAGGAAGAGTTGAATTAATGCATAACAAGGTCAAAATTTTGGAAGAAGTTGGCACCTTCTTTGTCGTCTACCTGCCTACCTGCAAGATGTAGCACGTGCCTCACCTACCTTGAGGATTAGAAGGCCTTATAAAGTATTAAATGGAGTCTTGTTTTTGGAAAGTTGGAGTTCCTTGTATTAAGAGGACTCTCTATTTATTTTTTTTTTCTTATATTTCTATCAAGAAGCTCTATCTAGTTATTTTCCTTTGTTCACTTATGTAATCTTGTATTTCTTAATTTACTTCCCTAAGGATCGGCATTCAGACTTCTAAGATTTTGCTACTTGCGACAACCTACACTTGAGTTACAATGGCTAATTTGCAACGGATCACTTAATTAAGTAATGTTAAGCTTTAATTTTGTTTACATGTTGTATATATGTTTCTATAACTGATCAAGAGCGGCCCCAGGAAGGTTCAGAAGCAAATGGAGAAGCAAAAAACAAGCTGCAAATTCTGCTAAACATAGGAAAAAATCTCTTGCGCAACCTAAATGCTTGTGCAATTATTCTCAGTCTTCCCTAGGCTTGCATTAAGCAAAGGTACATATACTTGTATATATACAACTTGCAACAACTTTGATCTTCATGTTTGCGATTTCTTTACAGGTGGAAACTTTATTTCCCAAGTATAATCTGAGATTTGATCAACATAGTAGTTGATAGGTCACTAGGCATGGCCATGTTCAACTTACTTACGATGGCAATTGACCTCAAAATCCAATTATACGTATGTTCTGAAATGTTATTTTTTGGTAACAATGTTCTTTTATGGAATTGCAAGAAAGCCTAATAGTGTGTGGTGCATGACTTGCGCTTCTAACTGTAGTGTTGAGATTTATTGCCAGTCCAGCTTTAATGGTTGGTCCCTACCTTGTTCTTGGACTAATAGGCACATTGTTTAGAGTTGCAATTCTGCAGGTAAATAGCTAGCACCCCTTAGAAAATAGATAGCAACCCAATACAGATTATTGTTTAATGTTAATGACTGACTAATCAATGGCTGCTTCAATCTTTTGCAGGCAATCCTTCCTCAACTGATCATCAACTTCATTTTTTCAAAGTAGAATAATGTTTATGCAAACATAATAAATTAACAGCTGGTAAGTAATGAAATCAAGAATATGGTTGCTTCTACAATAACAAAACTAATCACATCACTGTTCATGTTTTTGTTGCAGGGTTGTGCTGACAATGCTTCTCAATTCACCTGTGGTATTGCCTACTATTTTCTATTAAAAGCCTAATGGAAACAGACCCATATGATGTGAGCATTCTCATTGGTCTTAAAGTTTTTTAGTGCAGTGTAAATTTCCTTAAAATACCCAAGTTTAATTTCTAAGAGATACATTGAATCCAGAATCTCAAATTTGGCTCCAAGACATGAATGAAAAAATTCATGATTATATATCAATTATTTAATTAATTGTGTTAAATGAAATACATGTTTTTCTAGTTTTTTTCTTTTTTACCAGTTGCTCTACATTTCTTCACTCTGTATCGGAAACATGTTCCATTAAGCTATTAACCAAACAATCGCCATGTACTATATATAGAAAGAAAATTTTTGTACTAGTCTCACGTATAAAGAAAAAATATATATATTCAGTGGTACAGCATCTAACGCAGTAATTCAAATGTATCAATCATATATATAAGTCAGTCCAACAACGTGCCTTGGTAATAGAAGAAACTAAATAACCTACAATTGAAGTGCAGCCAAATGCTCTACCACTTACAAATGAAGTAGGATGGTTTCCCCTCCCCAGTAGTGTATTTGTTAAACGTTAATGGTTCTTGCAACCCCTCCTCATCCAAAGTAGGAGTTGAGGGATCATTAAAAATGCAAACTCAGAGTTTGTAGTAGCCTTTTCTAGAAATATAGGTTCTACAAACCCTCTTAAGGCAAAGCTTTGGGCTCTTAAAGAATGGCACATTCTAGCCTCACACTTGAACACCTTCCCTCTTAAAATTGAAATGGATTCCAAAGTAGCCATTCAATTGGATCCATCTCAGAACATACCCCCACACTCCCCTTCCTAACAAAACTCTATGTGTGTGTGTGTGTGTGTGTGTGTGTGTGTGTGTGTGTGTGTGCACGTTTACAAAATAAAGCAGTCAACATAGAGTAAACTCTCACATGTGGTACATGATTTCAAAAAACAAATCAAACCCAAACTACTTATCCTCATAAATTAGGAATTATTAACAGCAGTAAAACAAACAAATCCTAACATGTCTTCTCCTAAACTGAATTACAATTTGTAATCAGTTTAAACTTGGAACTTCACAAACTCCATGCAATTCTCACAGCTTCACAAATGTATCAAGCTTGATAGGCTTGGTCACAATATCAGCTACTTGTTCATGATAACAACAATGAACCAGCTCCACCTTTTCATTCCTTGTTAGATCATATAGGAAATGAAATTGAACTTCTATATGCTTACTTCGACCACGCAGAACTAGATTCCTTGACAGCTTGATTGTTGAGCTGTTATCACAGTAAATTGTGATGCAATTCTCTTGAAAATGACCAAGTTCTTCTAGCACCCTCTTCATCCATATGCCTTGTGTAGCACAAAAAACTACTGCAACATACTTAACATCTATTGTTGAAAGTTTAACAACATGTTGCTTCTTAAAGCTCCAAGTAATAGCTCCACCACTCAGCAAGAATACAAAACCAAATGTGTTCTTTTGATCATTTATATCACCTACATAATCACTATCAGTATAAGCAAATAGTTCTTTGTCACCCTTCTCTTATAAAATATCCCCAAATTTTCCATGCCTTTTACATAACAAAAGCACCCTCTTCAAAACGTGAAAATGAAGCTCAATTGGATCTACCATGAATCTACTAGTAAGGTAGACTATATACATCAAATTGGCCTTGTCACAATCAAATTTGCTTGCATTCAGTTCCATCAACCTTAGTACCTTCCTTATCCTTCATCATCTTAACACCAGGAACAATTGGATTGTGCACATAATTGCTTCTCTCCATTCCTAATCTTTCTAGCATTTCTCTAGCAAACTTACTCTAGCTTATGTAAATTCCTTCAGAACATTGCATGACCTTAACTCCAAGAAAATATCTCATCCTCCCGAGATTACTCATGTCAAACTCTTGCTTTATAAAATCTTTAAACTTGGCAAACATCCTTTCACAATTACCAGTAAATATTAAATCATCCACATATAAACTCACAATTAAGAGCTTACCTTCATCTCTAGCTTTAATAAATAGTGTGTGCTCCAAACCTCATTTCTCAAACCCTTCTTTGATAAAATAGGCTTTTATTTTGTTGTACCATGCTTTCGGGGCCGATTTAAGGCCATAAAAGGCCTTTTTGAGCTTGTAAACTTTTTCTCCTTCTCCTTTCTTTTCAAAACCTCTTGGTTGCTGAACATAAACCACTTCACTTAATTCTCCATGCAAGAAAGCACTCTTAACGTCAAGTTGATAGATACTCCAATCCTTTTGTGCCACCAAAGCAATAATCATACAAATGGTGTCCCACCTAGCAACAGGTGCAAAAACTTTTGTATAGTCTTCACTAAAACATTGTGCATATCTTTTAGCGACTAAACGGGCCTTGCACTTATCTACTACTCCATGTTCATTGAACTTAGTCTTGAAAACCTATTTTACCCCTATCTTCTTAGCTCCTTGAGGTAGCGTTGTGAGATCCCAAGTATTATTTTTCTGAATGACCTCAATTTCACTCTTCATTGCTGCTCTCCATTTTTAGTATTTAACAACCTCATCAAAGTTAACTGGATATTCATTTGTTGTCAATACAATGAAGTTATGAAATTTTTCTTTTTCTTCACTGAAACCTAATCCTTCTATACCAACATAGTCTTGTAACCATGATGGTTGCCTTTATTTCTTCCTTCCTACAAATTTTATGGACTTCTTTCCAAAGAGCTTTTTGATGACAAACCAGACAAGTCATCTTGGTGTTGAGCAAGTTTAGCTGGTATGGAATCTTCTTCTCCTTCACTATGATCGAGGTCATCTTCATTTTCTTTATTATCTTCCGAGATCAACACACCAAATTCGTCACTCCTCCCCCAATCCCAGCTTGCATCTTCTTTGAACACAACATCTCAACTGACAATTAGTTGCTTTGAAATGAGATTATACAACCTGTTGGCTTTGGACTCCTAACTTACATCAAGCAAAATACATTTACAGCTTTTATCATCAAGTTTAGTCCTCTTGGCATATGGAATATGCATGTGAGTTATCTAGCCAAACACTCAAAAGTGATCAACACTCGGCTTGTCTTCGCTCCAGACTTCTTTGGGAATGATGTCCTGAATTGCAAGTGTTGGACTTCTATTCAGTACATGAACAGACCAATTAATTACTTCTGGCCAGAAACTCTTAGGAATTTACTTGTCAGACAACATGCTTCTTACAAGATTCATAATGGTTCTGTTTCTACATTCAGCCGCCCCATGTTTTTGTGGGGTATGAGTGGCTATGAGTTGCCTTTTGATGCCATTTGGCTTGCAAAATTCATTAATTACTTCCAAAGTAAACTCTCTCCCCCTATCGGCTCTTAAGCAACGAATAAAATAGCCAGATTTCTTCTCTACAAGGCTTTCATAGTATTTAAACATGGTAAGTGTTTCTGACTTCTTAGTCAAAAAGTTAATCCACATTTTTCAAGTAAAATCATTAATGAAACTAAGAAGATACATCTTGTTAGTGTTGGACTTGGGAAAGATTGGACCACATATGTTCACATATATTAATTCTAGCTTTTGCAAAACTCTCCACATGCTCCTCTTGGGAATTGGATTTCTTTATTGCTTTCCCACCATGCAATCCATGCTTACCTTTGTAAAAGTTAAAGTTGTGGCAGTCCTTATACCATCCTATTACATTGAAGTGTTCTCAACCCTTTAAAGTTCAAGTGGTCATATCGATAATGCCATAAATCTGCAAAATCTTATGAGCTTGTATGCAAACAATTAGAGGAATCAGAGAGAGATACAGTTACATTAATTGCAAACATCCAATTTGCAGACATCTATGTTTGCATAATAATCCCCTTTTCAGATGATACAACCTGAATTCTCCATTTTGAATTAGAATAGTTACTCTCTTTTATTGCAATTGTCTCATGCTAAGCAAATTGTTGCTTAATTCTGGAATATAATAAACATCACTGATTACCTATGTTATTCCCTAAACTTCCAGCCTGATGTTTCCCTTCCTAAGAACTGGTATTTTTGTATTGTTATCCAGTTTGACTGTGTGTATGAACTCCTCATCAAGGTCTAAAAACCATTTGTTATTGTTGCACATGTGGTTGCTGCAACCATTATCCAAAAACCACACGTTCTTTTGTTTTGACTTGTTTACATTAGTGTAAATCATTAACAGCATCTCCTCCATTTCATCTTGTGCAATATAGTTCACTCTTTCCTAACTAAGGCACTCATACTGAAAATGCCCTAATTTATGGCACTTGTAGCATTCGATTAGGGCTTTATTAAAACCTAGTCTTCCTCTGCCTCTGCCACGTCCTCTAGAGCCTCCATGACCTCTTCCCCTAGTTGCAACATTGTCTTCATTTCTTCCAGCAGCTCCTATCTTCAGGAGCCACATTTAACACTTGTTTATTCCGGCCATGTCCAAGCATTGCCTATTCATGGACCAAAAGATTGTTTTGAAGTTCATCAATGGTCATGGTTGTCAAATCGTTAGATTCCTCAATTGAGCATACTATGTAATCAAATTTTGGAGTCATGGACCTCATAATATTCTCAACAATCACTAGTTCTTCCATATTCTCCCTATGAGCTTTCATCTTATTTGCTATTGTAAGTGTTCGAGCAAAATACTCATCCACTTTCTCACATTCTTTCCTGCTAAGGACTTTGAACTCCTTTCTAAGAGCTTGCAATTGTGCTATTTACACCTCCGTGGAGCCTTGGTATTGTTTCATTGGTTCCTAAATACCCTTTGTGGTCTCCTTGTTCAGAATAGTCTCTATGATCATCCTATTAATAGCTTGAAACAAATAGTTTTTAACTTTCAGATACTTTAGCTTAGCCTTCTCTCTTGTCTTTCATTATGCTTCAGTCATCTCAACTCCTTCAATTGCAGCTGCTAAAATGCTGCTTTCCACCAAGTGCCAATATTCCTTTAAGCAAAGGAAATTCTCCATGAGCATGGCCCAATGATCGTAATGGCCATCAAACCTTGGAATTGTCAGCTGGACAAAGTTGCTTTGTGCCTTGTTTGCGCGTTCTTCCCCTTTAAATCACTCTCTTTCTAATAAGAAATCTACAGTTTCTTATATCTCCCAACCAGGCCCCTTTACAAAGCTCTAATACTAGTTTTGTTAAGAACAAAACTTTTGAAAGAGTAAAAGCAATGCAAGGGGGAGAATGACTCTTGTGTCTCTTTATTGACTTGCAGAGACATATATATATATATGTGTGTGTGTGTGTTTACAAAAGCAGCCCATGCAGAGAAAAACTCTTACACATGGTACATGATTTCAAAAAACAAATCAAATCCAAACTACTTATTCCCATAAATCAGGAATTATTAACAGTAGTAAAACAAACAAATCCTAACAGGTTTGTCCAACTTTTTGTTAATGTTGTTGTTTTGGATGCCATGGGGAACACTTTCCCGAGAATTCATAACTCCTCTGTTTGTATTAACCCTTTATAGAGGGCTAACTGCGTTCTATTCTTTTTGTTTAATGCAAGTTTATTTAGAGATGTCATGGGCCAAGTTTGGGTCAAATATAGCTAATCTCAAACCCTCCCCTCAAGTAATAGGGTTCGAGTAGTACCCATCCCATAGGTAAGCGGGTACTACCCACCAACTGAGTTTAAAACTTATGTTTGAGTTTTTTAGATTTCCTTTTTATATACTTGCACATATTTTCAAAAAAAATGTGTATATTCACAATTAATTAATACTTAAAAAATTATAAACTAAAGTAATATAAGGTAATTTAGGTTAAATTATAATTTTATTTTTGAAATATAAAGATATTAATTTAAAAGGGATATGGGTAAAATCGGGTAGGATAAGTTAAACCTATGTCCTCCCCATGACTTTGAGCGTAAGGTTAGATTCGGGTTTGAGTAGCTGAATTTGGGGAGAGTAGGGCCGGGGAGGGTGTTTTTTAACATCCCAAGCTTTGTTACCAATAAAAAAAATAAATGGAGTGCAATTCATTATCCATCTAATGCTTAAAAAGGAAGTCCTTAGTCTAATGCATTGGCAGTAAATTATTCGTAATTTCTCCATTAGTCAAGACATCACTAGTTCATTGTCATTTATTCTCACTTTCACAATTATCAATCTTCTTTGATATCTTTTTCAAACTCTTCATTCTCGTTCTCAGCCCTACAAAAATCTGAATCATTGCTACCACTTCCTTTTGTGAATTCTTCCATCCCCCTCCCTCGTCTACTGTAGATCGCCCCTGCTCCCTTCTGCTCTGTTTCATTTTTTCTTTGTGCAAAATCGTTTACGTATCCTATAACCAACATTGACTTGAAAAATTCACCAATTTCCCATTCCGGTTATAGGTAACTTCGTATTTTCGAGAAATTGGGCTCATAACACTATCATTACAAAAGGAATGATGGAGAGCCAGTGGGGAGGAGCGTGCTGTGTTTAGCTATCCAACGATCCCCACATTTGCACTTCACATATTGACATTCCAAGAAAAATCTTACGGCGGGAAACAAACAACCGGCTAAGCCTTTTCATTGTTTCTCACAACTAATTTGAATACCCAGAGCTGTCACGAGATTAAACCAATAAAAATGAAAACATATCAATAATTAAGTTACTTATGAAAAAGACATAAGAAAAGTAATAAGTAAAAAAATGTTAGAAATAGTAATTTAGTTTGCCTGAAGTGGTTCCTAAAAATTGGTGTACGTGCGCGCGCTCATGTGTGTGTGTGTTCTAGGATAGATTTTAGTTTATGATTAACTGTATTCCAGTTCTTTCTCTGTTGCCATCAAGAGTCGTTTCCACCTATACTTATTTCATTTCTTTTCTTCTTTGTTCTTGCACTCTTTATATATCAACGGCTTATTGTTTGCTGCTTTTCTGGTTTGCAACTTTTACCTTCTGCTTAGGTTTAAGACTGATCTTTCAAGATTTGGCCTTAAGAGTTCTAGGTTTTTATTTTTTTTCAAATCTTTTGTTATTTTTTCACATTTGCAGTTTTTTTTTTTTTACTTAACATATTTCCAAATTTGGGCTTATGAGTTATTTGGTTCTCTTTTATTTTTGTTAACCTTTTATGTTATTTTTGAAAATTTTAAAAGTATGATTACACCTGATCTTTCTAGCTATGGCCCTATGAGTTTTTCATTTACCTGTTTTTCCAAAATAAAAATTTATCTTAAAAATTTGCAAATGTGTTTATAGCCTAACTTAATCAACTTAAATATGTGATTTTTTATGTTAACTATTAAGTTTAGGTTGTATTTCTTATCCAATGTTCATTCAATTTCTCTTATTTGTTGATGTTTTTTTACTGACTGAGACCAGATCTATTCATATATAGTAGCCCCAGTCTTTAAAGCTGCTAGCCTTAGGTCAGATTGGCTTACCATTTCTCATGCGCACTATTCTATTGTTTTTATGTCTAATGAAGGCACATGCATGGAAATATTTTGTATTTTGGTTACCTTCTTGAAGCCAAGCGAATCTTGTAGCAGATTAATAAACCCGTGAGTAGAGGTGTTCAACGGTCCGGACCGGACCGGACCGGCCGGTCCTGGGCCTGAGATTTTTGGGCCCGGGCCCAGCCCGGGTTGGCACGTGCCGGTCCTGACCCGGTCCCGTGCCGAATCCGAGCTGGCCCGTTAAATTTTAAATTTTAAAATTGTAATTTTTAATTTAATTTTAAGTTTTAGTTTTAATTTTTAATTTTTAGTCTTCACTTTTAAATCAATAACTTAATAAAAAGAAGAGTGTGAGAGTCTTTTTATAAGTGATATTTTATAATATAGTTTATCTTAAATTCTACTTCATCTAACCTAAATTAATCAATTGTCTGCAAAGAGAAAAAACTTATTGTACAAGTTAAGACTTAAATCCTGACCCATCACGTGATATAATGATATGGATGTTAATTGGATTATAAGTCAATCAACGTGTACTAAGAGTTAAAATCTACTGGCTATGGACACGAGAAAAAAAAAACAGACTAGGAATCTTCGGATCGATTGTCTACTTCTTATAATTTAATATAAGAAGCTGTCCACTTAAAATGAAATGTATCACTTTGGGAGTAAGATTTGCTTATTTTCGAAATTAGAGCCTTAATTACGAATCCTTCTTATTGCTTAAACTCTTAAAAAAGGCTTAAATGCACCAATAGACCCAAAACTTTGAAAACTCAATGAGTTGGTCCTTCAATTATAACTCGGTCAGCGGTAGCCCTTTAACTTTGCAACTCTGTATGTTTTAGTCCAAGATGTGGGATAAACTGTCTAAACTAGACTTTTAAATTAATCAAAGGTTAAATCAATAACTTAATAAAAATAAAATTAACCATAAAGGTAAGAAATTGACCAAAAAGTTTGGAAACTTTGATATATTTGATTTTAAAGTTAAACCATTTTTTTTAACCTTTATTAAGTCAATTATTAAAACCTTAAGGACTAAAGTTATTTCTTTATGCTAAAGAAACAAACCATGATTACCAAGATTTTACTTTACAAGACAATAAATAAAATAATGACAAAAAAAACTAGATTAATATTTATTCTAAGCTTATCTTTATATTTTGTATAATTACTTGTTTTAAGAGTAAAACACCACCACCGGTGTGAACTTTTATTAATATTAAAGCCAAACGGCACTTACATACCATGGAACGGGCTTTACATTACTCAATAGCGAAACGTTCCATAAAATTAAATGCAAAATAAAATGTATGATCTGTGCTAAACAGCAAAATCAGATCAAATACAAAGTAAGTAAATAATGAGCAAGCAGTGGATTTAAGCATCTACCTCATCGGGGTTTTCCTCGTCAGAACTCTTGTGGTCATGTAATCTGCAAGCTACAAGACCCCAATCACGGTTGCATATACAAACTTCAACTGCATCTGGTGATAGCCTTGCGCGTCTCTCTGAAATGACACGCTTTCCAGCGCTGAAAGCGGACTCCGATGCAACGGTTGAGACGGGAACAGCTAGAACTTCTTTGGCAATGATGGAGAGTATTGGAAATTTGTTACTTCTTGCTTTCCACCAGTCTAGAATGTCGGTCTCACTATTCTCCCAAACAAGGTTAAGGTATGCGTCCACTTCAGTAAGACCGGATGCGGCAGCACGGGGCCGTTTGAGGAGTTGTTCAGCCGGATTGAATGACAATGAGCCCGATGAAGACCCGATGGTAGATGAAGTAGTGTTTGCAACCTTATCCTTATGCCGACTGACATATATCTTAAATAACTCTCGCAAGTGCTCATCAATAGAGGCAGTTATAGCATGAACAGAAATATGTGTCATTTCTAAGAAACTATAATAACCCTCAAGTAGCTGTTGCGTACCTGTGATTCTTACGGTCGGGTCTAGTGTAGCTGCAAGTAAGTAGATTGGGGGTATAGTACTGAAATATAAAATCCATTTATCTTTCATGGCCTTAATTGTGTCTTTTAAGAACTCGTCATCTTTGTATTGGTTCAAAACCCATGCAATGTTGACCATATGCATTAAAACTTTGTGCGATGTGGGATAGTATACACCGGAGCAAAAAACAGTGGCATCATAAAAATATCGCAGCACAGCAGCCAATTTTGACAGTTTATCCCACATCTCTTGTTTCAAAATCGTGTTCTTTTCTCTGACATTTATAAAACATGTCATGTATGCAGCAAATGGCATCGCATCTATCAACATCTCATAAGTGGAGTTCCATCGGGTAGGGCAATCAAGTTTAAAACGTTTCCAACTAAATTCGAGGCCATTTTCCAGACAATATTGCTTAAATTCTTTAGAAACTTTCGGCCTTGACTTTAAATAGTGGAGTGCCCACCTAATTGGAGTAATTTCATTACTCAAAACTTGAAGACCTTTTTGGACAGCTAAGTTTAAAATATGACATATACACCTAATATGAAAAAATGCGGCATCACGGACAGGTTCTAGTGATTCCTTCAATGTCTCAGCCGCGACATCGTTGTTTGATGCATTATCAAATGTTATGCTAAAAACCTTGTTATGACAAAAAAATTCTTTTAAACTTTCTGAAATTACATTAAATATATTCCAACCAGTATGATCGACCTCCATCCACTTAAATGCAATGATACGTTTTCCATCCACTTAAATGCAATGATACGTTTTTGAATGACCCAATTATCATCAATCCAATGTGCAGTTATACAATAATAATCTTGTCCTAGTGGTGAAGTCCACATATCACTAGTAAATGAGATTGAATGATCAAAAGCAGAGAAGTATGCTTGTAAGTTTGATTTCCTAGCTTCATAAATTTTAAATGTCTCCCTTCTAGCAGTAGTCTTAGATGTTCTTTTAAAAGCAGGGTTTAAGTATGATGTAATCCATTTTTTCATGTGTCTATCTTCCGATTGTGTAAATGGTTTTTCAGTTAACATCATCCATTCTATCATGCCTTCTCTACAATCTTTTTGATTAAATTTAAAAATACCTGATCCGCCGGCACTGCTTGCAAGCTGTGTCTGACCGCCGGTACTCGTAGCTGCATCTGGACATAAAGTCGGATGCTTTGATTCCATGTGACGTCTCAGTGTTCCTGTGCCAGCGTTCTTCTTGTGCGAGAGCTTTTGCTTGCAATGTTTGCACTGTGCGAACCTCGCATCATTTCCATGACTATCCTTCTCAAAAACTTGGTCAAAATGCTCCCAAACCCATGCGGTGCGCCTCGCCGTCTTACCTTTTGGCGGAAGTTCGCCTTGATGGCTTGTCGGGGTTTGTTCAGAACCATCTCCTCCACCAACATTCCCTGCTGTCGTGGGCTCCACCTCCTCAACGTCGTCATCAGAAAGTTGATTGTCGAGGCCCAAGTCGTATTGACTCATATCGAATTGCTCGTCATCGTCAGTTTGTTGAATATGAGTCCCACGGGTCGCCGGTCGGGAAATGCCATGGAAAAATGACCTCAAACCGGTGCGGGATGAAGAGCTTGAGGCATTTCCCTTTCCTTTTGATGCCATTTGTGTGACGAAAAATTGAGTAGATCACGAGGCTTGAAAGTAATTGAGAATTGATTGAGAATGAAGAAAATAATATTGAATGCTTCAAAGAAATGAGAGAATATAGTAGTAGAGAATGAGATATTGCTAAGATTGGTGTGAAGAAATGGTGGAAGTGGCCTCCCTATTTATAGGGGAAGGCCTTATTTTTTTTTTTTTTTTTGCCTAAAAAACCCTTACAAAATAGTTGTTGGAGGGGGCAAAAATGTAATTTCTGGGGTCAAAAAAGGGCTGGGAGCCGTTACAGGGACTGAAGCTGTCATTTTCCCTTTTTTTTAAAATTTTCGGAACGTTGGAGGGATTTTGACCGTTGCGCCGCCGCCGTCCCGTGCCGGTCGCCGTGCCGGTCCCGTGCCGTGCCGGGCCCAGCTGCCTCCTGGGCCGTGCCGAGCCCACTTCCCTCCCCCCTCTCTTCCAAGCCCATAAACGGCCCACATTGATACCGGTCTTCTAAACGGGCCCGTGCCGTGCCGGTCTTGACCGAGCCTGGGCCGTGCTTGACGCGAGCCGGTCCCGAGCTGGGCCGTGTCAGGACCGGCCCAATGAACATCTCTACCCGTGAGTACTATTTTTCAACTATAATATTAAAACTTAATAATTTCATAAAATTTATGAATATAAGTTTTTGGAGTTTTTTAATATATCTCCTATTCATGAACAATTTCAATCATTTAGGATTGAGCACTAACATTGGTATGTATTACTATTTCTCCCCCTATTTTTCTAACCTTATATTGTTCACAGTAATTGATGTATACTTTTTTATTTTAAAATTTTGGTATACAAATTCTATATTTATAATTATAAATAGTAAATAAAAATTTTTATTTTGTAAATATAATTTTTATTTTTTAAAAAAATAATATAAAAAGAGACAATTCATTTTAAAACTAAATTTAATGCCTTATTTTTATACAAAATGAATAAATTGACTATTATCATATAAAGCGTAATTTATAAAATAATGTATTTTTATTACTTTTTTAACTTATCCAACCTTTGAAAAGAAAAACTAATTAAAAATACTTACTTTCAAGAAAAAACAATCTAAAATTAATTTTTGGACTCCTTTAAGTGTATGAATTTAATAGATTAATAACTTAAATAAATATAGTTTACATAAAAATGATGAATAATAATATATAAATTTAATTTAAAATGAATTAATTCCCCCTAAATTTAAATTAGAAAAGGTAAATGATGCCATCAATTAGAAACGAAGGAATTAATAATCGCCGCTAGATAAGATCTCTCACCCATCCAACGGTGGTGAATATGTAGTGACACTTGTCAGGCACTTATCCGTATATCAAACACTATGGTATTGTATGAAATAATGCATTTGGTCATTTGCATTCAATAAGAAATTTGGAAAATAAAATTTAACTCCGATTAAGCCTCTTAGAGTAGTCAAGCTGTAGTTATTTTCCGAGCACCAAAGACAATAAACACATCAATTAGTCTTAAATCATTCCATGTATTGTTTAGTTTCTTACCTGTCTATGAAAATTGTAGAACATTTACCAGCACTGCCTCACTCAGAGTATCTTTCTTTGTAAAAAATAATTAAAAGAATCACCTCTTAGGTTAATGTATTCAAAGACAATACAAACTAATGAGATGCGTGGTAGAATATAGCAAAATTTACACTTTAATGTAGAAGAATGTTTAGAATTCTCCTTAAAATTGAGTAAACTTTTATAAGCCAATGTTAAGAGGTCGGTCTCTAACTCTGTTAGAAGATGAATTAACAAGTAAATTTAAGTAAATTACTCTACCAATTCTGTAATTAGTGGTAAACAATAACTTTGTATTTAATAAATTACCAATCTTGAAATTGAAGAATTTACTACATATGGAATTTCAGGCCAAATCTGTCATAGGGGCGGTAATTTTGTTAAATCAATGTATGTTAATAACTTTTTCCTTACCTAAAATTAATCCTATGAATGCTCCAACTTTTATTTAGGAAAATTTACTCATCTATTAATTACACTGCTTTTTACGTAATTAAACCAAAATTAGTCAGGGGAGTTATTTATGGATTTAATATATCCAAATACTAAAATAATATACTTATTTACGACGAAGAATTAGTTGTCCGAATGCTCCAATGATTTTTGGAAAATAGTCAATTACTACTTTGACTTATTCACTAATTTAACATTCTTACGTAATTTCTTTGTTTTTTTTTTTCAAGAATAGAATCAAGTCCTGATTACATGGTTTTAATGCCTCCCATTCCTTTATTGTTTTTATACTAATTGATAAGTTGCCTAATCTAACTCCAATTTAATTACTGTAGGTTAATGAACTTTGTTTTGAACAGTTAAATCTATACCCTGTTTCAATCATTACTCTGTAAAAATCAAATAGTTACTATTCTTTTAAATTTATTTAACGGTGTTAGGGATTCCGTTAGTTCGAAGAGAGGGTAATTTTGGATTTTAAGTTTTTATCCCACAAGACACAGTTCATGCAAAAAAATAAAAAACATTAAAATGTACACGTGTCAAGTAGGAAGGGTGGCAATTAAGAGAAAGATAAAAAACTCCTTTGAGATTATTCTGCTTTATATATATATAATTAGATTAAATTAGATATTTGGGTAACAAAACACGCAAACCAAACAAGCTGAAGAAAACTTAAAAGAAAACAAAAACAGACAGACTTCGACCCTCCCGTTTGCAGAAATTCAACGACACAGACCTGAAACGCTGACGGACATGGCAAGAGGATTTCAGCTTCAAAAGCTGTGTCCATGAACCCAGAAATAAGTACAGAAACAGCGAGTACAATACTAATCAGATATGGTCCCATAACTGGAGAAAGATCATAAGCATCCTCCATTCTAAACCACATATGACCAAGCAGTTGATTTTCAATTAGCACAGAAAATAAGGAGCAAATCCAACAGATCACAAGGAAATAACCAAAAATTCTTCATGACCATGCTCCACATATTCAACACTCCCAAGTACACAGGTTGGTAGGCACAACATTTCTACAGCTAAAACTTTCCAGAAAGGAATTCTAAAATGAGAATTTTTAAGACAATTTCCTCAACTCATTTCAATCATCATTTTCATCTTTCGATTTCTTTTTGTTCTTCTTTTTACCTTCCCCAGTCGCCCCTGTGTCTGCTCCTTCATCTTTGTTCTTCTTCTTCTTCTTTTTCTCCGTAGCATGTTCCTCAGCTTCAATGGCATTTGTGCCCTTCTGTTCAGCATCATCACCCTGATCCTGCTCCAACTTTCGCTTCTTCTTTTTCTTTTTCTCTGATTTGGCATCCAAAGAACCATCTCCATTTGTTAAGTCAGCAGGTTTATCCTTATCCATACCATCACCATTTTCAACTTCTACAGCTTTTGACTTCTTTTTCTTGCTTTTCTTTTCTGAAACTTCAGTAGGTTGTACATCCTCCATTTCTTCATCTGCATGGCAATGAAATCAGGAGGCACAATCAGCAATTAGAAAACACAGTCAAGCAGAGAGCTAACCAAGTAAAGAGCCAGCCAAAAGGCATAGGAGAAGTCATAAAATCTGGAGGCATAAATCAGCAATCGGTATGGATAGAGAGCCTAAGTGATAAAACAAGTCCAACTGCCACCCACAAAGCATGGGGAGAAGTTATACAGCCTCCGCACATATTTCATCATTAACCCAAAGTAGATTTATAAAATTAATATATATATATATGTCTGCAAACAACTGTATGGGGATACCTTTTCCCTGCACACTTTCAATGGCAGATTTCATTACGTCTATGTTTTTACGTGGTGCAACCCCCTTATCATAAAAATCAAGTCTCTCCTCAACTTGTTCTCGTAGCTTTTCTCCAAAAGCTGTGGTGCTTCTATCTGCAGTTTGAAATGATGAAGAAAATTAAAGTTTCAAGGAATCACTGAGTGAACTGGGAATAAAAGAAGATTTAGATCAGAGTTTACCTGCAAAACAATCTATACGAGATGCAATAGAACACTTATTTGCGAGATAGCGTGCCATTCGACCCTTGTTCTTAGCAGATGCACGGCCGATGAAGGATGAATGGAAAATTAGACCATACTTTGGTGTATTCCCTCGAGTTTTTAATGCTCTGCAGCCAGTCAAGGGTTAGTCAGTGTGTGTCTGTGTGTGTATGTCCATTTGAAAACATTGCAGCATACTTTACATAAAAGAAATCACTCCCACAGGGAAGCATGTTAGTTTGGTTAAGCTAAAGAGAATGTGAGATTCATCAGATGAAGGATGCACTGCATGTTTTTCACAAAAATTTCACTAGCTTGATGAAAATTGCCTTCTGTAGCACAAAGAATCTGGAAGGGTTGAAAACGTGTAGAATTTCTGTAAGAAAGAAAAACCAATAAAGTGTATTGGCTCTTTCATGTTGACAATTTTCAGAAATAAGTTATAAGATTACTTAATATGTTTAGGTAGAATTTACAACAGTCCCATCGTTCTTGACAGTGATCAATGAGTTGAATGCTCTTCTGAAGATGAGCAAAATACCTGAAAAGTGCCTTTTCAGCGCCCAGAATCTGAAGGGTGGAAGAGGGACATTTCGCCAAATTGGTGAGACTGCCAGCATGGGAGATCAAACGAGCACCAACAACTTCCCCAATCAAGGAGGCCAAGTTAGGGGCGATGTCATTCATCTTAGTTACCAGATAATCATAAAGCTTCTTCCTATATTCAGATAGATCCATTACCCTCTGAGCAAATTGCTGGACATTAATTAAATCAATTGGAGACAAATCCTGCCCTGCGGAGTAAGGAGCATGAGTGACTAGAAAATGCAACAAAATTTGAATGTGGTTTTTTATCTGAGAGGTATACCCATTGAGGCTTTTCCAGCCTCTACAATTTCTTTCGCTTTATCCTCATCTCCAAGTATCTCAGTCAAGCCCGGAATGTGATCTTCAGACAACTTGGATTTGTCTTCTATTAGTTTTGCAACTCGAGCATACAGATAATTGTCATTGACAATCTTCACCAATTCCGGGAAATGCCAAGAGTACCATTCTCTGCCGAAGATAGGTCAATTTATGATTTTCACAAGCATGAATAACAAAGAAATCAAACTTTCCTGAAGGAAATAACCAACCTGACCCTCATGGAGAAAGAGTTAATATCCTTGTCAAGGGTATCAAGAAGGAAAATGGCTTGAATAACCATGTTGTCAACACGGTTAACATTGAATTTGACTTTTGCTCTGCTGTAACTATGGCCAAGACCAAGTTGAGCTTTTTCCAGATCCCCAGGCTATTAATACAAACATAGCGCAAGCAACTCATCCCCATAGGAGCCAAAAAAAAAAAGGGAAAAAATCAAAACAAGAAAGAAGCATGCAAACCTTGAGGTCCTTAATGAACCTATCAAAATGAAAGCGCACTCCACGAAGCAGCTCAAGAACGAATTCATTACTCTGGCAAGGAATCTTAGTAGTTTCAGATATTTGGGAACCTATCTTAGGCTCTGCAATGCCCAAGGTGAACTTCGCCTTCTTGCTTTCTTTAACTTTTGGAAGATTTAGCTCCAAAAAGCTCCTCAATTCATCGGTCATAATCCCTACAACCCATCAAAAGAAAACCTGCATCACAGCTAGTACACAAGCTCTATAATCCGCATCTTCAGTAGCAGCCACTTGAAAAAGTGCAAATATCACGAAGAATTCCCAGTTAACCATATCTAACGTAAGCAAGAGAAAGGGCAAGAAACTGCGGGTTGTTAAATTTTGATCAACGCTCAGCGCACATAATACAAGAATGTGAAAATCCACTCCTAAAACCATTTAATGCTTTCCTAAGTTGAGCCATTGCCTAGAAGTCCAGTAAACCCCTCACTTGCAGCTTAATAAAAACAAAAAATTCATACAAAACGAGCAAATAATCACATAATCTTCTCAAACAAACAAATACTCTCCTGAACTTCAAACATAAAAAAAATGGGTAGAAAACAAAATTTGTAGCTTCGTCACCTTCAGAGACGGAGTTGCATTGATTGAGAGCGTCGAGAGCAGATTCAAAGGGGTGGAAAGCAGTGAGTTGGACCACCTTGCCGAACCGGTTCAGGTCGGAGACAGAGTTCCGAACAGCTTCCGTGTTTTGGCCAATTTCGTCGAGCCCATGAGCCGAGAAAAGGGCATAGCCCGACGCCGACTCGTAGAGGAGGTAGAGAGCCATTAGAGAGGCTCAGAAGAGAAGGAAGAGGAAGAACAAGAAATTCAATTGTAGCAACTCGTGTTTTTTGTTGCCCGCGAGAAATGCAGGCTAGGGTTTTGAGGATGTCGAAGAAGGGGTGAGTCGAAGCAGGGTTTAAGGTTTTATATCGGCCTACTTAGTTTTGTTTTCTACGTTTTGGGCTTGCTGGATATGAGTTTATGGGCCTATACATTCGGCTCCCCTTTCGATTTTGTTTTCAGCTTTTTAAGGATTTTTTTTTTTATAAAATGCAATCCGTTAACAGCCATCACAGGCAAGAAATACAATCCAACTTTGCAAGGATAGAGATAGCCCTAAGAAGCTTATCAGTCCATGCAATATGATTATCTAAATTCCAATTTAGCAAACGCAACAGTGACACTATTAGCTTTCATACTTGTATGAAAGACTTGCTAGGTTCTGAGCTGAGCTAGCAAATACAACTTCTTTCACATAAGTTAATGGCTTCAAAAATACTCATCGCATTAGGGGTTACGACTTACACGACCTAAAGAGCATCAATTTCAAGTACTAGGTAGGTAGAATCAAGCCTCTTAGTCATCTTCAACCCCTCCAATACTTTTTTGGCACTCTGCGAAAAATGTGCTCAACATGCCTAGGCAACTAGTAACAAAGCCCTTAAGCACTCTTTCTTCATGGTCACCCAAAACAACCCTCAATCCTCATTTCAATCCTCATTTGCCAGCTGGGCCAATCGCTGCATCATTATTGAGCTTCACGAATCCTATATGTAGTTTGCACCACATATCTTGGGGTTTTCATATGATAGAGGATCATCAACTGCAAGGCCGCATTATTCATTTTCAGTTGTACCTTCCACGCAAATGCGAGTGATATCAGAAAATTATATTAGTGGGGGCAATGAAAAATATAATTAATAAAATAGTTTCATATTATTTACAATTGTTAATGACAAGCTTTCATAGTTTGAAAATGTTGCATAATAAGATTATTACCGGTATTACTAAATACATCGTTTTTAATGTTTTAATAGATTATTTTTAGTATCAAAATCTATTTTATGCTTGAACAAAATTTTTTATTTTTATTTCAAGTATTTATAAGCATAAATTATATGAAAAAATTTAGAAATTCATACAATAATATATTACTACTTTTGAGTAAGAAAGCAAAAAGAAAAAAGAAGAGACAAACTTTTGCAGGCTACAATAGTCAGAGAAAAGTGAAGAATCTCATTCACCACCAATTCTAATTATTATTTATACTTTTTAATGAGTCTTTAGAAGTTAATACTTAGTTGGTTGTTTTCTTTTTACACCATTTTTGTGTTAAATTCTATAATTATACTAACAATTCTTGTGGTATTTAGTTTCACCACTAGCTTTTATTTACTTCTATTGAGACTACTCATCAAAACTAAGAATCAAAACTAAATCTTATGCACTTTTGACTTTTGAGTGAGTTGGGACATTATAAAAAATTATTTAGGACAAAACAAATATTTTATTAAAGATTATTCACCAGTTATATACTATTTTCAAAATTCAAGGGTGGCAATTGACCCCACTTATGTAAACATGGTGCCACCCCTGTCACCCCTGCATGCAAAGGAAGGGTAAGTTTATCCTTTTCATTAAAAAAATAATTATTTAATATCTTTATTTATTTGCTGGTTTTCAAAATTCCAGAAAAATATAAGACTTTACTTCTTTTTAACCAAATTAAAGAACATAATTGTATTTAGCTCCTCAAATACGTCATTGTTTGCTGGTCAAGCGGTTGAAACCCTCTACCTCAATTTCCTTCCCCATACACGCCTGCCATATTGATTAATCATTTTTAGCTCAATTATTTCCACTAAAATAATGAATTACAAAACGGCTTATTCATCATTTTAAGGTTTTTATCTATAATTTATTCTCATTTGAAATTTAATACTCTATTTACTTAATAACCAATTAAATAAATATTTTTAAAGTAGCTATTTTTTATTAATTTTTTTCCTTGCACAACCTAAAAACAAAAAAAAATGAAAATACCCTTTTTACATAAAATATTTTATTGAGCTTCTTAAAGTGTAATGTCTAATATATTATTTACGTAAATAATTACTGTATATTGAAACAAACATTTCTACAGATTAATATTTTAATTTAAATTATTTGAGCCTTTATATGTTTTTCACTAAAGATACGCTTGTCCTCTCAAAGAGGAATAGGAGACTAATGGAGAAGGAAAAGTGGGGTAGAGAACGTAATTGTTCCTCTTCAAGCTAAAAGGACTTTTGTAGTGCTCACTAATTTTTTTTTTAAAAAAAATGATATCAAGCAAATTTAATGTACGTCATAATTCTATATCTTGTACAGATGTTTCTGATTATAAAAAAAATGATAATAACAGATTATTTATGCTTTATTTAAAGGATTTTAATAAAGTTTACTAAGAGTGGGATGCATATATTGAAAGTTATGTAATATACTTCCATACAAAATGGATGGAGAAATTAATGTACTAGTCTTTTTCAAAGATGATGAGGCCAATGATCTAACTTCCATGCTACCTATCCATTACAAGTTTTTGTTGATTTATCAACTATCAAGCTCAAAATTTCCTCAGGGTTGAGTAAAGGAAGCAATACATTATTCCCAAAGGTCACAAGTCACATCTGGATATAGCTTGGCCTCCGTCTCCTCCTATTACCTTATGTTTTTGTGGGGGGAAACCAAGTGCTACTTTTGCCATTTGGGTAAAGATAAAGATGCACCTGATGTTACATGTTAGGGCTATTTGAATGACTTTTTTTGCCAAGACAAAAATGATCACTTGTACAGAGACAAAGTCTTTCACATAATAAAGGGAATTGTTTTTCTGATTACCGAAAAAAGAAAAAGAGAACTGTAGCTCTCGGGACATTAATTTTTGTACAAGGGTAATGTAGATATAGGTTCGAGCCTCTTTTAAAATTGTAGAACTCCAATTTTAGTACTTCAACTTTAAGCTAAAATATATATAATCCTGTCAAATTGATGACAAATCCCTTGTAAAGATTAGAGTTTAATAAAAATTTGTATTTTAACCCCACTTTTCGAAAAATGTTGGCTCCGCCCTAATGGTATACTAATGTTACTTTGTTTTGTCTTTTGATTTTTTGCATTATATATTATTATTTGTCCATTGGTGTTTATATTTCTTTCCTAACATTGTTAAGCAATATCAACTGTTTTGCTCTATATAAGTCTTTCAATTAGTCATTTAGTTGATAAGTTAACTTCAAATTCAAATGCATGAGATCTAATTGCTTTGTTAACTTTCTATTGCCTTATATATGTGTGTGTGTGTACACACACTTGTTCTTTCAAACTAATTTGAAATACATTTGTTTTATGAATTTCTTCTTCCCTAGCAAGCTGAGGAAGGCTTGTAAGCTGCAGTGTGATTCCTCGCGCCTAACTTTTACTTCTTCTCCTTTTTTTTTCTCTTAAGGTTAATAATGTAATATCACAGACATATTGCACAAATTTTTATAGTATTACTCTTACCTAATCATGCAATTACAATCCTAAACAAATCATGTTCTTTATCCACTTCCCAAATTTGATTTGATTTCTCATAAAAGTAACTTATTTTCCAATAAAAATTTTTTAGAAAATTGTCACTGATCATTTATCCTGAACCCTTCCCTTCCCCTGCTGGCTGTGAACTTGTTGGGTTGATGGTTGAAAATTGCAACACCATATCCTAAGAGACCCATATCACATATGTATGGCCAATATTATTGTTCAATTCCATGTGTAAGTCCATTATTCCAATTCCAAAGTTTGATGGGCAATGGACATTGGTGGTGACAACCTGTCACTTTATGGAGATAAGTTACCATCACAAGTTCCAACAGAAATGGGCATCATTCATTTAGCTTCCACCAACACCCATCATTTGGCTCCCTTCTGTAGGTTGATTCCTGTAAGTTCCACAATTAGTGGATTTTGTTTTGGGTTAATATTATCATAATGTAACTGGCTCCCAACTATATTGAGGTTGATGGCGTAGAATTAATAGTGTTCATTAATTATTTAAAGTTGTTTGTCAGTATTAGTTGAAGCAAAAGGAAAGTCATAAATGTCATTAATGAAAAAAAAGTTTAAATCTATTAGCATCATAAGTTTTTCTATTTGCGATGGAAAATATGATGAGATAGTGATGAATTGAGATAGTTGTTATGGTAGAGTTTCATTACCAAGATTGATATTGTTCAATTAACATGTTTATCATGTAACATGACAATTAGGGCCACTTATTTAATTTTTGGGAGAAATCAAATAATGAGTCACCTAATTCATTATTCTGTTAATTTTTCACTTAACTTATATACAAATTGAAAACTATACAATTTAAGAAATTCAAAAAAATTCTAAAATATTTTTTGGAAAATTTAAGTAATTTTATTATATTTTCTTTTTTAAGTTGGCCAGGAAAAAAAATCATAAAAAAATAATTACTTTCTAAAAAAATTTTATTCAACTGATTATTAGGTAAATAGAGTTAGCTTTTCAAATGGAATTGATTGATTATTTACAAAAAGGAATCAAAAAATTTGAAAATAATTAGTTTTTGAATTGGGAAAAAAATAAGTGTGATCTATATGCTTCTTCTCAAATCTGTCAATGAAGAAGCCACTCACTCTCAGGAGGTGCTCATTTCTATGAACCCAGTTTCTGAGCTGTGGCTGCTACTGGCTACTATGGAAGTGGGCTCCTTCTATAAGAGATGCTGCCAGTAATAAAAGGGAAATGAAAAAAGATTCTGAAGAATCTTACATGCATTGCTCTGTACATGTAAAAGAAATCAGCAATTATTAGAGGATTTATTTCAGTTGCTGCTCCAATCTAGTCTTACCCTTACTAGATTTCCCATGTGGCCGCTGGCCATCTGCAAACGCACTAACTTCACCAGGCCCCATCTGATGTCCTTCAACTTCCCTACCAGAAAGGGCAGAAAATTCACCAGTTCTAAAAAGAAATTTTCATTGAGGCAATTTATTCCTCATAAATGCTTGTCGAACTTGCTCCTCATCTTTCCTATCGAACACTTTCCTCTGCTTTTTGCTCAAGGTTATTGGCTTGTAACTTTTCCAAAATCCAACCTCATATAAATTTCTTATGTCCCTTCTGCAGACTGCATTCTTAAAAGTCTGCTTAATTTGCATTTCAAATTGAATTGAAGCATCTCCTGTGGCTCCTCATGAAATAAAACAGACTAATGGGGAACTGTTGCTTGTTTTTGGTCATTACTTTGTTATGGAGCTTGTCCACTTTGGTTACTTCCCAACTACAGTCCTCTCAAAAGCAAGTCTTGCTTCAGATAAAGAAGCATTTGGAGTACCCAAAAGAGCTAGATATATGGTATGATCATGGGACAGATTTCTGCAGTTTAGCTCCTTCTGCACAAGTAAATCTCACTTGCCAGTACAATTCTGTCACTGAGCTCAGAATAATTGGTGACAGAACATCAAATAAGGTCAGCCATTTTCATGGTTTTGCAATTCCAAGCCAGACATTATCAGAAAGCTTCTCCATGGATTCTTTTGTTACGACTTTGACTAGGCTGACAAGCTTGAGAGTTCTTAGTTTGGTGTCATTGGGAATTTGGGGTCCCCTTCCTGATAAAATTCATCGGTTATCTTCGCTAGAATACTTGAACTTTAGTTCCAATTTCCTCTTTGGTTCAATCCCTCCTAAACTTTCTTCGATGGTGAAGCTCCAAGCCCTTGCACTGGATGATAACTTCTTCAATGACACGGCTCCAAGCTGGTTTGGTTCTTTGTCTAATTTGGAAAGTTTGAGTTTAAGACACAATGCATTATCTGGTCAGGTGCCTGATCTTGGCAGCTTAAGAAATCTACGAATTCTGGATTTGAGGGGGAACAGGTTAGCCTCTGACATGCCAATACTGCCAAAAGGCTTGGCAACTGCAATACTCAGCAACAACTCTTTCTCAGGTGAAGTTCCACAGCAATACAGCAAGCTAACTCACCTTCAACATATTGATTTATCTTACAATATGTTGAAGGGAACAATCCCTGCTGGTCTCTTCTCACTGCCAAACATTAACTACGTGAATTTGGGATCGAACATGTTGAGGGGGTCACTTCCAGACAAGCTAAGATGTGGTAGAAATCTGGAGTTTGTGGATATAACAAATAACAAGCTCACCGGAAGATTGCCTTCCTGTTTAAGCATCAAATCCGTTAGGAGAGTTGTTGAGTCAGATGGCAATTGCTTATCAGTTGGTATCCATGATCAGCATGAGGAATCATACTGCAAAGAAGTCCAAGTTGGCAGCAGAAAATCTGGAGGAGTGGGAACATTAGTTGGCATTGTTATAGGAATAGCTGCTGCTGCAATTCTTACTTCTATCATCTTCCTAATCACATATAGAAGATTCTGTCCCCGTGGGACATCAGGGCAGCATTTGCTGCATGTAGCAATCCAGTATAACCCTGCAACAGGATTTTCTTCTGAGCTCCTCGCCAATGGAAGTAGGCCATCGGTTGTTCAGCATATCTGAATCAAACCATCTTACAATGTAGAGTTATTGGATTAGGGACTGACTTTTCCTGCTCTTTTCTTCAGGGTTTATTTCTGATGCTGCAAACTTTGGCATGCTGGGCCTTCCAGCTTCTCGGTCCTTTACTATGGAAGAGCTAAATGAAGCCACAAACAATTTTGACAACTCTGCTTTTCTTGGTGAAGGTTCATATGGGAAGGTAAAGATACAGTCTCATTTAGCAATAGAAGTTAGAGCACAGAACATTAAGTTCTCAGTCTCTCCTTTTTGTTTTGTTCAATCAGCTTTATAAAGGGAGATTAGACAGTGGAAAACAAGTGGCCGTAAGGTGCCTGCCAACATCGAAGAAATATTCCATTCGAAACCTGAAACTGAGGTTGGATTTGCTGGCGAAAACTCGTCACCCACATTTGGTTTGTGTATTGGGACACTGCATTCATACTAGTAAAGAAGATGAGTACACTGTGAACGGAGTCTTCCTAGTCTATGAGTATGTACAGAATGGAAATTTTCGTGCTCATCTCTCCGGTAAGTTGCAGCAAATTGTATCCTATGAGCTGGGGCTTGCTCACTTTCATTAACCTGTTTGCTCGTGAGAAGTTTCAGGAGACACATTGAGCTGGCCAGATCGATTAGCAGTTTTGACCGGTGTTGCAAAGGCTGTGCAGTTCCTGCACACTGGAGTCATTCCTGGTTTCTTCAGCAACAGATTGAAGACAAACCAAATCTTGCTCAATGAGCATGGAGTGGCAAAGCTTAGTGATTATGGCCTCTCCATAATATCTGATGAAATCGCCAACAGTGGGGTGAGAAACCTCTTTATATGAGCTCTAAACTTTGCATTCAATTCTTTGTTTCAGTCAGCTGAAGCTACCATTCTGGCTTGTAGGCAAAGAGCAAAGAAGATAAATCATGGTAAGCTTGTGACTCAAGAAAGGCCACACAAATTTATCAGAGAAAAACCAGGTAAATATCATAACAGCCTAATGATGCCTTGATGCTGAATTATGGTTATTTATTCTTAGGGAAACCAAAAAATTGGAGGATGATGTCTATAGCTTTGGATTGATTATGCTGGAATCAATTGCTGGGACATCAATCATTGGTAAACCGGAGACATTTCTGCGTGATAAATTGGTATGTTATAGAACTGGCATAACTCAAGAAGCATAGTTTCCTGGTGTAATGAATTTTGAGGCCAGGTAATGTAATTTGCAGGCATCTTTAGGCAGCCAGGATGGGCGTTTGACAGCGATAGATCCAGGTGTTCTTGCCACTGGCTCTCAAGAATCCATAGCGATTGCAATATCCATAACCAACAAATGCATATGCCCCGAATTGTGGAGCCGTCCAACATTCGAGGACATACTCTGGAATCTACAATATGCATCTCAGGTTCAGGCAACAGCAGATGGTAATAAGAACTTCACACACTAACATTGAACTAGGTTGTTAAACAGTCTTAGCATGAAAGTTATCAGTTCCTTCTATATCTCATGGATATAGGAGGTGTCCAAAAACCTCTCCGGCCTCCCTGCCCTAAAACAGGTATTCCAACCCAAGGGTACCCAGTTTAGGGATGAATTTAAATGCATTTTTTCCACGTTTAGCCGCATCCAAACACTGATCTAGATGTTTGGTTCTGGTTTTTTGTGTGCGTTTTGGAAAACGCATGTGGCTCACTTGACAATCTCACAAGTCACAACCACTCGTTTACAGCACATTTTATCAAACACACCACCGTACCAAACTAGGCCCTAGTTGCAAGACAAAGCAAGGACAGAGAGACTACTGCTCAAACTTGGCTCTTTCGTATTGAATCACCCGAAAAACTCTAGGACAAATATATTGGGCCTGGCTATTTACATGGCAACCAGTAACAAACTGAAGCCTGGACACAGATTCTATTGAACTTCTAGCAATCACTAATTGGATATTCAGGGACTGGTAGGAGCAGCATATATATGTTCGAGATGCAAGAGAGTCAAAAGTCCACTCCAGGTCTTGAGAGGTGGATCATCAACTTGAAAGTCGACAAGCTTTCTATGTTTCCTATTGTGATCTTCCAGTGACTTCATCTGCTCATGTTGAAATTGAAAATAGGATATTTAGGATGCACGAACAAATGCATTACGTGTTTTGTAATACTACTGGCCCACAACTCTTTTAGTAAGAAAAATTAATGAGTTATTGTAGGTAACACCTAGTTCATTTTAACTTAAATTAATTAACTTCAAAATAATTTATTTTTATTTTTATATCTTTTTTTCTTGTAACTAATTTTAATTAAAAGTCAATATATTGTAGTTGTAATAATCCATTTTAGATACAATTTTTATAATCTTACTAAATTTTTATGAATTTTTTTATTTTAAGGTATTAAAAAAGAAAAATTCATAAAAAATTAAAAACAATTTAAACATTTAGTTTCAAATGAATTATTGTATCTACATAATATTGGCTTTCAAATAAAATTGGTTTCAAAAAAATATATCAAAATAAAAATAAGTAAGTTGACTTAAGTTAAAATGAATTAGCCCTTAAGCACAAGTGGCAAATTTGCCAATAAAGTTTATGGAGATGTAATGTTGCCACTAGACTTTTTTTATGAGTAAATTTTTCATTAATCTTTTTAAAAAGTATAAATTTGTCATCAATATTTTGTTTTTGGGAATAAATGTGTCATGTTAAAATTGCTTAGCGTGGTAAATATAAAAGGAAAGAAAAACAAGAAAAAATGCAAGTTTCAACTCTAAGTTTTGTTTAACTAATACTATACCCGTAGTTTTTGAATCTATTATTTTCATCATCTTTTTCACTCAAGCAATCCCCTGTACCTTTCGCCACCCTCTACTCTTTTAACCATTGGCACTACCTCTACTCTTCTACATATCTAGGACAATGCTCCTTAAATAAATTCTAATCAAACAACGTTCGATTAATACAAGTGAGACTAAATTTAGAGACACTATATTTCTAGAATAAAATATTAATACCAACATTGGTAGATTGTTGCTTACCGACAATGAAAAAACTAAAGACAAAAATGCTCAATAATGTGCGGGTGTGGCCAAACATGGAGTTTAGACTCATTTGTGTATTGTGAAAAGTTTAACATTTAACATTGTTATGAGGATTTGTATATATTATTTGTTCGTGACTTTACTACTTAGTTACCCCTCATGTGAGCTTTTATCTCAATAATAAAGTGTTTATTATTTAATAAAAATAAAATAAACGGTGCTTGATTATTGTACGTATATTTATACAGAAGTGAAATCATTATATTTAGTGATTTCTCAAATTATATCTCTTATTTTTATTGAAAATTTGGCAAAAAGGACAAATAAACCATTAATCTTTTCACCTCAACGTATATCACCCACTATTTTTTTTACAGTTAAATCGCTCATTAACTTTTGCGATTGAACTGATATTAGTCACCATTGTAACATTTATCCAGCCGTATGATAATGTGGCAAATTTTGATGATGTAGCGACATACATGACTATATACATGGCAAGCTTGTGTACAAGAAACAAAGGAAAACTCCCAACTTTATTCCCAAACTTTTGTCTAACACTATAAATATTGCCCAAACTTTCCCCAATTTCAAGTTTGTCCCTTTATGGTGCTACATTTTTAATTTCCTCACCCGCTCCCTCACGAGCAATGATCTTGCCACCACTGATCCCTAGAACGCTGATTCCGGCTAATCCATGCTCAATCGCTAGCTTGCCATCCAGCTCTTCCCCACCATCCCCATCAACATCATCCAGCCCCTTGAGGAGATCTTCCTCCAGTCTTCCACCTACCCTTTCTTCCTTGTCTCTAGAGACGAAGTTCTACAATGCGGCATCGAAGAATTCGGGCACACTAAAGATGAAGTTCTATGGCACGGCACGGCTTCTCTATCCTTCGTCCGGCACTGCTCAATACCATCACCAGCGACAAATCTAGCCTCCAAGCTTGCCTAAAGGAAGAGGTGCAATCAAAGTGTGGGCATGGTTTTGAATATTCAGCACCTGGATCTCGCCTTGGTGAGGGGAAGGAGGGAGAATGAGAGAACCCATAGAGAAGAGAAGGAAGGGAAGTGAAAGTTTAGGAGAAGATGGTTTTTTAGGCATAATTTCTAGTTTAGGGGCCTATGTGCATGAATTAAATAGTTTGAAAATAGATTTTGTAATTTACCCAGAAGGATAGTAATTATGTGGCATTAACAAAACAGAATATTTTTTAGAAAACAGAATATTCTTTACGTAAGTTGTGCAAGTAGCTATTTCACCCAATTTTCAAAACAATAGTTATTAAATTTTACCCAATTATGAACATTAATGAGTGATTTAATTGTAAAAAAAAAAAAAAAAGCGGTAGATAATATACATTGAGACAAAAAGATTAGTGGTTTATTTGCCTCATTTTCTTTGAAAATTTTAACAGACTAGTTCATCTTTTAGTCACTTTGGGGTTTGAAGGCCATTTGATTTGGTTCAGGTTCGACAATGCGAAAACAAATAACGAGCCTTACCATTTGGCCTTTTTTAAATTGTAAAAAGTAAAACTTAGGCTATAGTAGCGTGACTAGCGTCACCAATAAAGGCATAACGGCTTCATATAGACCGTCGATTCCTGTGTGACTATGATGGACGGCTCAGATAGAGCCATCCCAAAACTTATAAACTTATGGAGCAGATAATTCTTTTTCTAAGATTGATTTTATATGTATTGAGTTCCAACAATTTTTTTAATTATTAGATGATCTTGATCCAATTATAAGGATATGGTCGTTAAAAAATTTTACCATTACCTTTCAAAACGGAGTTAGAAATCCAAGGAAAAAGATATTGCAGGCTTTCACATAATCTTTTAGGTAAGCAAAGGCAAGCATGAGAATATGGACATCAACAATCAAATTAAGGGAATTAGAACTCATGGTTAAACTAAAAAACTTTATGAAAATACAATTTTTCACTTCCTTAAAACAAGTAGGGCACCTTAATCTTCCAATGTAACACTAGTTAACTGACAACATATCAGTATGGACTTCAACACTCAAGCTGACAAAGTCAACGTAAATACATAGAAAATACAGTTACATACCCTTCTCAAGCATTGCCCTAATTCTCGTCGTAAGACCGAAGAGTCTGATGAACCCAGCAGCATCAGCCTGATTATAGATCTTCCCACTCTCAAATGAGGATATATCCTCCCGGTACAAGCTATACGGGCTTTTTCGACTTGTCACAGAAACAGATCCTTTGTACAGCTTTAGAGTCACTGAGCCTGTGGTTGTTTCCGTAATCTTTTCCATAAAAGCATCCATGGACTCCCGGAGAGGATCAAACCACCTTCCAGCATAGACTAGCTCTGCATACTTAAGAGCTAGAGAATCTTTGACCTGCATGGTTTCTCGATCCAGTGTCAAGGACTCAAGTTCACGCACTGCCGTGAAAAGAATGGTCCCACCAGGTGTTTCATATACTCCCCGGCTTTTCATACCGACAAGGCGGTTTTCAACCATGTCAATACGGCCAACTCCATGTCTCCCACCAATCTCATTGAGTTCAGCAAGCAGAGATGCTGGCGAAAGCTGCTTCCCATTGACTGAAACAGGTATGCCAGATTCAATCCTGATCTCAACGTACCTTCATGAATTAATACAAAATAACAAAATGTTAACTGGTATTCTAAAACACAAAGGAAGTTTACATATGGTAGATTTAGAAAATTTACTCAGGTTGATTAGGTGCATCTTCAGGATCAACGCTCATCATGTACATATCTTTCTTTGGCTCATTTGCTGGGTCTTCCAAAATATCACCCTTAGAAAAGACAACATATTTTAGCAATCTTAACAAAGAGACAAAACGTACAAGATGAATAATACAACTATTCAGAATTCATGAATGAGAAAACGTGCAACTGAAAATACCTCATGACTTAAGTGCCATAAGTTCCTGTCCCTACTATATATTGATTTCTTTGTCACCGGAACAGGCACATTATGCTTCTTGGCATATTCAATAGCATCTTCCCTTCCTTGAATATCCCACTCCCTCCAAGGTGCAACAACATTTAGTTCGGGATTTAGAGCAAAGAACGTGAGCTCAAACCGAACCTGAAAAGCGAGAGGTCTGGTGAGCTTACAAGAGAAATTAGCAGTGAGTTGTACTACTTGGGTTCGTGTAAGATACATACTTGATCATTTCCCTTCCCCGTGCATCCATGAGAAACAGCATCAGCTCCAACTTCTTTAGCAACGTCCACCATGGCCTGCCACAAGGCATAAGCAATTATCAAGAACCATATTCATAGTCAGGCAGTTTCTCAAGTTTCCAAAACTTGAAGTCATAGGGATGTGCATGTTTACATGCTCTGCTTTGCATTTCTTAATATCTCATCTGATTTAAATAAGCTCCGTGAATGCTCTTTTACTTCTTTGTACTAATTCGTACCGCTAAAGTTTGCATAAATTTTGCTCCTCTATTGGTATGTGCAACTATTTTAACATAGTAGCAGTTAAACTTCCATAAGAAGTTTTTTTTTTCAGTACACTAAGAAGACAACACAGGTTACAAACGTATTGACCAGTTGAACAAAGGAGGAGATATTTAACAGCCACAAAGCTCATATGCTTGGAGAGCTAATGCATCCCATCTGTCATGCCAACGTAGTTGAAGTGGCCAGACTCTGTAAAAGGTTTTGGATTGACATGCAAAAAGTTTCTAAATCACCTTGGCAATGACAGGTCGAGCCATTGAAGTTCCTAGCAAGTATTTCCTTTCATATATTGCACCAGCACGCAGGCAAGGGAATATAAAATCTCTGACAAATTCCTCTTTCAAGTCCTTCACTACCAATTGACAAGCCCCACTAGCCTTAGCTTTTTCTTCCAAGCCATCCAACTCCTTTATGCCCTGAAAGAATTTAAGGCTCTAGTTAAAACACAATATTTCTGAACAACAACATCATTGCAAAGCTCATCTATATACTGGCAAATTAGAACTTAGAAGTCACTGTAATTCACTTACTTGACCAACATCAGCAGTGAAGCATACAACCTTACAGCCATAATTCTCCCTGTGAAGGAAACAAATTAAGGACTTCGAAAATAATGGGAAGGAAAATCAATACAAGGCCAAAAGCAAAAGCAATTAAAAAGTCGAAACAAAAGTTGTATACAAAAGAATAACCCAACAACCAAAGCTTGGCTGGTGGTTTAACATTTGTGGCTTCCACAAGATGTCTAGGACTCAAAGGCTCAAAACACTTGTCCTCAATCAATCTCATCATATATATCCAAAAGGGCAAAATGAAAAAGAAAAAAAAAAAAGAAGAAAAGGAAAGAAAGAGATTGAGAAAAGGCTCAAGGTGCAACACCTAACAAGGAAGCAAGCAATAAACTCTACTGCCACGCCAACTCATCAATTCAATGGCCAACGTTGAAATTGAAATGACCCGGCATATGGGTTTAGTTATAGAGATTATGAATAAAAAAAACTTAATTTCCTCAGTAAATTTGATAGGTTAACAAATAAATACCTATGCCATGTACTAGGTCCTTTGGCTCTTCATGTCCATATTAAGACATCTGACAAAATCCGTTTTCTTTTTAAATTTCCATCAAAATTTGTAATAAATTTCCAAGAAATTTGCATCTGCTAACATCATCTATGTTGGCTCCATAACTAACTTGATTATAAGTATTCAAAAATAAATTTCTGAACAAGTACTGTTCCTCAAACAATTGAGTGCATCATTTATACGTAAGATGCACAAAAACATATTAAGGGGTGAAAATATTCAAACTTGATGAAAAAATTCTTAGTGAATCAGACTAAGCAAGAAATGTTCAACTACATATTCAACTGGAAAAGCCATCAAGGGGACTTACCTAAGCCATGGAACAATAACAGATGTGTCTAAGCCACCACTGTAGGCCAAAACAACTTTGTTTAATTTCCCAAGCTTCCCACCACTCTTCAACTCTGGACGAGCTTCCAGCCCCTTATCACTAGACAAAACTGCACGAGTCGTTGAACCAAAATTTGGAAGATCAAAATTGTGTCGAGACGCTCCCCCCCCCCCCCCCCCCCCCAAACCAAAACCACCCCAACAAAAAGGCAGAGCATAAGAAAAGGTAATACCTTTTATTTCTAACAAACATATCCATTACACATATAGTTCATGCTACCAATTTGCATTGGTTGTTCACAGTTATACCACGCAACAAGGACAAGATCAAATAACAAGTGTAACTACTCGTGGACATCTTTCTGGTCTCCTCTGATGCTAAACTTCAACCATCAAATTATTGACCAAAAGTAGTAATTGCCTCACCTTGAACTCTCTTCGATCGGATCACAGGTGAAATGCTAGCGTAGGGGATTTTCTGACCATAGAATGCAGTTTTTTTACTCCCAAACTGCCACCAAAAGTACTAAAACATGATCAACCAACATGCTTAGCTGCGCAACTAAAACCACATAGAACATTTCTCGTCTGCAATGTCACAACGAATCAGAACAAAACAGTCGCAAAATAACCTCGCTGAATAAAGGCAGATTTCTGGAGGAAGAAACTTGACCATGATTCATCCATTTGTCTACAAATGAAGCAAACCAAGCAGATGAGCCAGGAAAACCACGAACAACAATTAGAGCTCTAATAAAATCATGAAACCAATATTAGCCTCGACTTAGATTATTTTAGCCAAAAAAGAAACACCCTGAAGTAAGATGATCGGCTAAAAAAGCAGAGACCCAGAAACGAAATGGACATAAGCAACTGGAGAAATTGAAAAAAAAATGAAGAAGAAGAAGAAGAAGAAGAAGAAGAAGAAAAACTGCATTGTACCACTTTTGTGGGACGTGAAAACGAACAGAGCAGATGACAAAGAAGAAGTCGCCATCAATTGAGCCATGTTCTATTGATCCGAAGACACGATGATGCCTAACAGTGACTCGTGTTCACTAGCCGTCGAAGTAGAGAAGAAAGAGAGGTTTTAGCGATTTAGGATTTCCCAGTGTCGTACCAGGCCGCCCTAAAACAAAAAGTACCCCTCAAACTTTAGTAACTACAACAAACGGTCACTCAGACTATAAATCATGGCAAATCACCCCCTCTAACTTTGCGGATAGAGGCATAGCCCCTTGGGCTCTCTTCTGTCCGCGCTCCTTCACGGCAGAGGCACTATTTTATCTGAGATGAGTTACACGACAGACAAGAGAAACAACAAGGACCTCAAAAAATTTTACAAAATAAGCATTCTCCTTCTGCCTCTAGTCTCGGGTACATGGAATTAAATACGCGGTATAATGCAGTATACTGCTTACTACATGTAACTAGTATACAGTATAAATATTTTTACACTTTGGCATTTTATTATATAGTGCACCGTAATATTTTACATACCGCTTATTTTTTGTGTACATTTTATCCAAAAATTAATAAAAATTAGAATACATATAAAATATGTTGAAAAAATTATTGAATTTATATCATCTTAAAATAATATTCTAATATCTATTTTTTTACAAAAATGATAATGAGATACGATGACATATACCATACGATATACATTAAAAATTTGGGGTATGTTATATCTAGCAATAATAGTGCGGTATATCTAATGATAACAATATTTAACACCTTATCGGATACAACAACCAGTGACCTTGGCGTTGACGTGAGTAGCGATTCCATGGTGACTGAGCACCAGTTTGTTCAAGTTCTATATTACTATGAAAAAATGACAACTTGGTTGTTCCTATCTTATGATACATATATCTAGGGAATTTGGCTCCTATAGTTTTTTACTCCTAGACTCAATAGAATCATCAAGCTTATTCATCTCATGACGGACCTTTCTACAATACCCCCAGGAAAGGGGGTATCAATACACCCCCAGATTAGAGCCATTAGATATTCCTAAACAAATCTCAGCCGTCTAATGTAGCACCTGTAACCAGTTGAACAGTTTAAAAAGGGGAGAGTTAAATTTTTTCGGGTCAAATTCCGGGTCACATTCGGGTCGCGAACGAACCCAGTTGAGATCCAATCTTCTCCTTATTGATTGCGATCATGGGTGGAAAATTTGAGCTAGACGTCAGCGTGGGTCGGTTATAACGACAATGGGAGATGCTGAAGCTTGGCCTTTGGACAGTGATGGCTGAAGGAATGGCAGTGATAGGTATGCGTGAGTCCGGTGGCCTTAGATCATCGATTTCACACTTGTGGCGGTCAGTGACGCTTAAAACAGGTACTGAGGGTTCTGGTGACATGGCGACAAATGTCGGAAATGGTTGGCGGAGGCTAATCGACGACGACAATGGTGTTAGTAAGGTTGACAGTGAAGGGTGACATAGAGGAAATGTTGGGGTGTTTCCCGTAGAATTTGTAACAATTTAGAGACTACGAACGTGATTTCTTCATTTTCAATAAAGTCTTTAAATATTACATGGTTTGTACCAAACCTTTTGTGAATATGTCAATTGTAAACCTAAACTTGCAGAGATTTCAGATTTGCCCAAAAGATCCAATAACCATTTAAGTACTCTAAAGTTGACTCGGTCACCATTTAAATTGATCCTTAAGAAAATTTTTTAAAAGGAGTGCCACAAAAATTTATGAATGTTATACAAATAAAAAATTATTGTCCACTCAACTTGAAAAGAACATGAAAAATAATTTTTTTCAAAAAATTAAGTTCAATTAATTGATTTTATTTCTTTTATTAAATTGGGTATGGAAGAGACTTCATAAAACCAAATACATAAAACTAGATACATAAAATCATAATCAGTTATGTTGTGTCACTTTTAAAGTAATCTAAAAATGTGACTGAGTCACCTTTTAAATAACCTAAAAAGAAAATAAAATTTTACTTTTTTATGAATTTTTTTTAAAATTATTGTCGTGTCCATTGCATCAAAAATTAAATTCTTAACTTTAAATTTTAGCAAAAAAAAAATGAGTTATAAATTATTTTTAAACATAGCTCTTTGATGAGGAAATTATTCATTTTTATTCAAATGCTAAAATCTTAATTCCATAATTAATTTAAGTACCTTAGAGTAAGACTATCTACATATAAATGATGCTTCAAATTTGTAAGGCATTTACATATATTCTGTAACTCTATAAATAGAGTAGGAAACTAGGATTTTTTTTAAAATATTCCAAAAAGCCATTAATCCATAAAAATTTTAAGTTTGCCTCCATAAAATCATATTCTCAAAACACAACAAACCCTAACCCTCAATCATATTTTTAAATGGTAAAATCCTAAACCCTAAACCCTAAACCCATGCAGTAACCCTAAACCATACAACAATCTCCCCACATAACCTAAACTCTAAGACCTAAATCATATCTTTCAAACCACAGTACAAGATGGATGCAAAATAACGATTGAAAATCGCGACCGAAGGTTAGTTGCCAAGTGTTTTAGTTGTTAAACAATTGGAAGTAAAAAAGTACACTTTTAATTGTGACTGATTGGCGATTGAACGTTTCAGTCGCCCACATATTAATCTTTTTTCAGTCAAAAATTTTTTATAGATTTGACTGTATTTGCCATTTAGTCAATTTTTTAGGTATTCAATTTGCTTCAATTGCATTTTCAGTGGCTAAGTTAATTTATAATTTTTAGGTTTTTGGGGGTTGGGTTTTTTTATAGTTTTGGGTTTTGGGTTTATAGTTAATGGTATAAATTAGGTTTAGTGTTTTCGGTTTAATTAGGGTTTGTACTTAGGGTTTTGGATTTAATTATGGTTTAGTGTTTAGTTAGTATTTAGGGTTCAGGGGTTAATTAGACTTTTTCTTTAGAGTTTAGGTTTTAGGGTTAATGGTAGTTAGGTTTAGGGTTTAAGGTTTAATTAGGGTTTGTATTTAGGATTTAAAGTTTAGGATTAATGGTAGTTAAGGTTAGGGTTTAGGGTTTAATTAGGATTTATATTTAAGGTTTAGGGTATAATTAGGGTTTAGGGTTTAATTGGGGTTTGTATTTAAGGTTTAGAGTTTAGGATTAATGGTCATTAGGGTTAAGGTTTAGGGTTTAATGAATAGGGTTTGTATTTAGGGTTTAGGATTAATGGTAGTTAGGTTTATGGTTTAGGGTTTAATTAGGTTTAGGTTTTAATTAGGGTTTGTATTTAGGGTTTAGGGTGTAATTAAGGTTTAAGGTTTGTATTTGTGGTTTAAAGTTTTGGATTAACAATAGTTACAGTTAGGGTTAGGGTTTAGAGTTTAATTACTAGGGTTTGTATTTAGGGTTTAGGGTTTAGGGTTAATGGTAGTTGGGTTTAGGGTTAATGGTAGTTGGGTTTAGGGTTTTAAGTTTAATTATGGTTTTGGTTTTAATTAAGGTTTAGGGTTTAGGATTTAATTAGGGTTTGTGTTAAGTGTCTTGGGTTTAGGGATATGGAATTAAAGTTTAAGGTTTAATTATGGTTTAGGATTTAGGGTTTAAGGTTTTTATGTATGTATGTAGTTAAGGTTTGCAGTTGTTTTAGGGTTTAATAATGATTTATGATTTAAGGTTTGTCTTTAGGATTTAGGGATTAAGGTTAATGGTATATAATTAGGTTTAAGGTTTACAATTTCAGGATATAGAATTAGGGTCTTAGAGGGTATAGGGTTTTATGTTTAGGGTTTAATTTAGGGTTTGCATGTTTAAAGTCTAATTAATTATTAAGATATGAAAAGTGTTCTTATGGTTCTTACTTCCCTTTATGTGATATAAATTCTTTATTAATTTTAACTTTTGGAATTATGTATATGGAGAAATTTTCATAAGCTTATATATATTTATGACTGTATCCCCTTTGTAATTATATTCACGCATGTACACACACGCATATTTGGTATGTATATGTACTTTTGAATTTCATATTAATTTTAAATAATTTCATTATTTGAATATTTTATTACTAATAATAATTAATAATAAGTTAACATTCATACAAATTTAATTTAATTATCAATTAAATAAAAAATAAAATAAATAACCAATTAGATTATTTAATATTAATTAAATAAACATTATATTAATTAAAATATATTCAGTTCCAAAATTTATGTCACCTATAAGTTCATCAACTGATTCTTGACTGAAAGTTTTAGTTGCTTATTACAATCGAGATTCAGTCACAAATAAATGACCGGGTCACGTTAAAGGTACCTTAATTGTGACCCGATCACAGTGAAGGTAACTTAAAAAGGTGATTGGGTCACGTTGAAGGTACATTCGTTGTAACCGGGTCACGTTGAAGATACTTTTGTTGTAACCTGGTCACTTTGAAGGTAATCTAAAAAGATTACCGGGTCACGTTGAAGGTACCTTCATTGTGACAGGGTCACGTTGAAGGTAACCTTCGTTGTGATCGGGTCGCGTTGAAAGTAACCTAAAAATATGACCGGGTCACAATGAAAGTACCATCATTGTGACCCGGTCACGTTGAAGGTAACCTAAAAATGTGACCGGGTCACGTTGAAGGTACCTTTATTATGACCGGGTCACGTTTAAGGTAACCTAAAAATGTAACCGGGTCACATTGAAGGTAACCTAAAAATGTGACCGGGTCACATTGAAGGTACCTTCGTTGTAACCGGGCCACGTTTAAGGTAACATAAAAATATGACCGAGCCACGTTGAAGGTACCTTTGTTGTGACCGGGTCGTGTTGAAAGTAACGTAAAAATGTGACCGGGTCACAATGAAGGTACCTTTTGTTGTGACCCGGTCACGTTGAAAGTAACCTAACAATATGACCAGGTAGCGTTAAAAGTACCTTCGTTGTGACCGGGTCACATTGAAGGTAACCTAAAAATGTGACCGGGTCACTTTGAAGGTAACTTAAAAATGTGACCGGGTCACATGAAGGTACCTTCGTTGTGACCCGGTCACGTTGAAGGTAACCTAAAAATATGACCAAGTCACGTTGAAGGTACTTTCGTTGTAACCGGATCACATTGAAGGTACCTTCATTGTGACTGGATCACGTTGAATGTACCTTCATTGTGACTGGATCACGTTGAAGGTAACCTAAAAAGTGACCCAGTCACATTTTTTGGTTATCTTCACGCTACCCGGTCACAACAAAGGTACCTTCAACGTGACCCGGTCACAACGAAGGTACGTTCAACCTGACCGTGTCACTTTTTTAGATTACCTTCAATGTGACCCGGTCACACTTAAGTTACCTTCAACGTGATTGGGTCACATTTAGTCCCGATACTTTGACAGACATGCAATTTTGTCCCAATACTTCTGGGAGTTGCACATAAACCATTTACAGACAATTTAGTCAAGTCACAATTTCACAATGGTAGAGTGAGAATCACGAAAAACCATGATATCTTAAATTTAATATTTTTCCATCATCTACCCAACTGTGAAATAAAAATGGGTCACTATATGAAATGACTAAAATGTCATTCTTGGTCCAGTTTTCTTAAATGACTTTTGTCATCTTTAAGCTACTATAGTTTATTAAACCGAGAGTTTGCTTGCATTAAATATTGTAAGTATATTAAATTACTAAAATAACTAATTTTACCTCAGTAATTATGATTCGAATTTTTGGAGAGCCATTACACCTAAGATTTTATTACTTGCGACAACCTACACTTGGGTTACAACTGCTAAAGACTGCTAAAGTGCAGCAGTATGTATTTGTTTTTGTAAATTTTTCAACTTAACTAACCCAAATGGTTGAAAATTAGTAAAAAATATTTTATGGTCATAAAAAGTATTCAGAAAAAGTAATTCATTGGAACATAATTAAGAAATTTTTTAATGAATTTTATAATTACACATGCTAATAGAAGGAAAATTAACCTAAATTAAATCGCATAAAAATTGAATTCTTTAATGTTAATTTTTATAAAAATCTAAAAAATATTTTATGGTCATAAAAAGTATTCAGAAAAAGTAATTCATTGGAACATAATTAAGAAATTTTTTAATGAATTTTATAATTACACATGCTAATAGAAGGAAAATTAACCTAAATTAAATCGCATAAAAATTGAATTCTTTAATGTTAATTTTTATAAAAATCATAGATAAAATAAAATCAATTCAACCATTTCAGCTTAAGCACTAATAATTCGACCTGAAACTAACTGGGATTAAAATTCACCCGAGATATTTTAAACCCAAACCCAAATGAACCTGACCCAACCCAATCATTTTAGAATTGTAAGTGACATTTTAATGACTATACGGAAAGTTTAAAGAAATATAATGGTGTCTTGTTTTGGTGACAATTATATCCTTGAATTTACAACTTGCCTCAGATTTAGGTACCCGGTCTTTAAATTATTAATTTTTTTACATCACAAAAACTGCAAAACTAGTCACTAGCATATATTATTCTTTTAACATTGCACATCAATCATATATTCTATTAGGTACTCAATTTTAAATTCCTTGCTTTGTTACTATTACTTTCTAAAATACTTTTCATTTGCGTTAGTAAGTTGATCAATATATACAAATTTTATATTTTGAGTACCATTGGTATATGTATTAAATAATATTTTATTAAGTGCATTATTCAACAAATTAATTTTTTATTTTACATCGCTAATATTTTAACTTTCCCTCTTTTTTTTTTTTCTCTCATCTCTTTCCTCACCTGAAGCCCCAATTGTCAAATTGGCACATGCAGCAATCAACGGCAAGGATGCTGCGGTATCGCGTATCGGTACCCCTTTGCGGGGAGGGTATTGTAGAAAGCCCCACCTCATAACTATTACGCGTGGCTCATATCTGTTAAGAGATGGACACAACACAAGTGGATTCCGTGCGGTTATTGGCGTCAATTCAACGACTCCTGGGTTGTGGGGGGAAATTCAACCTCAAGCCCCTTTCAGTTTGTCTTTCTATTGCTGAAGTCCTCCTAAATGAATTATCATCTATTTTCTAACGGAAAAAAGTGGCAACTGGCAAGAGTTGCGATTCCAAAAGATGGTGGGCCAATTGCTCCAATTCATAGTTTGAGGAGTTAAATGTCCGAATCAGAAATGTTCGAGGAATAAATAGGGTGTTAGGCCGGTGCTGAGTTAGAAACTCACGAACGACAAGCTGGAAAAGTGAAAAGTTAGCGATAGGCTTTTTCGTGAAGGTCGCGCGTTACTATTGCATAATGGTATTAGGAATGAAAAAATTTGATCCGACTAATAATCTAGTCTGATCCATCTAAATTTAAATCTGATTTTAGCTGATTTTATCATAAAAGTTAAAAATTAAAACCTAACTTAAACCCAAATCTGATTGCATGGAGACCTGAGAAAACCCGAATTTAAATTGGACTAAATCCGAAATGACCTAAGTATGAAATGATCCGATCAAACCGACATTTTAACTCAAATTAACATAAATATATGTTAGTAGAGATGTGAAAATTGTATTTTTTTAATATATTGCCAATTCATTTAAATTACATATCAATTATGACCATATAATTTAAAAAACTTTAAAATACTATAAAAATATTTTCATTTAGGGGTCTTTGAATAATAAATTAATAAAATAATTCTAAACCATAAACCTTAAACCCTAAATTGTAAACTATAAACCCTAAACCCTAAATACTTAACTCTACACCCCAAACCTAAACCAAAAGCCCTAAAACCCTACACATTTACTCTAACCTAAACCATAAACTCTTAATCATAACTGTAAATCATATACTTAAATGATAAATACCTATAAATGTATAGTTATTAAGGGTTTAAATCATTATTATACATTTTAAGTTTGATTAATTTCTCTAATATGAGCAATTATTCCACAAGGTTACTATTAATCCATAATTACTGTTCATACACGTAATTACTGTTTACCGAATTTCACTATTCATACGGCAGCTACTGTTCATAATTGGCTTACTATTCATCCATATTTACAAAATATGCTAAATAACTACTTTTTATGTTAACGGATAAAATCATGATCTCTCACAATTTTTACACTAATGATCAGGGCTTCAATCGATATAATATTCAATTCATAATCCAGCCCAATTAAGAGATAGAGAAGGCCAAATTTGGATCACAAACAGAATTAGTTCCAGCATTCATGCACTTGGCGATCATTCATGAGAAAAATCATATCTAGAGCTGTGGATGTCAGAATTGATTGATTCTAAATTCATCTAAAAGCCAACACATAGATCTTCAACTCTACTTCACATGCCAAGAACCAGTTTGATCATTTTCATTGCCAAAATCTGATTATAAATGAGACCATCTATTCTGTTGTGCCACATTCTAGAGATCAATTTCGGTAGAAAAATCATTACTTGAGCTATATACATTAGTTTTGAATAATCAAGCTATCATTTTGAAGCTAAAGAAGAGACCTACAAATCTCATGCTTTGAGAAAGAGCTAAATCGATGTGTATGATGGTCACAAAATTAAAAGAAGCTTTAGCCCGCCTTTGTTGATTTGTATTTACCTACCTTTTACTATTCTAGTCTACCATTTACTATTTCACCTACCCCAAGGCTCTATAAATAGGCAGCTTTGGGGAAGGATGAAATAAGTTTGGTTCTTTGGCCTTTTTAGAGTTCTTGTATCAAAGTTAGCTTTTTTTCTTTAGTTTTGTTCTTGTTTTCAATCCTGAAGCTTTATTCAAGATGTTTTTCTCTTTTTCCTTATTTTGATCTTTCAATCTATTTTTATTTAATCTTTATACATGTTGTTTACTTTTATCATGGCTAACTAATTTTTCTTTTGCTAAGGTGAAAGGGTGAAGCTTTTGGTATAAAGGTTATGGCTTGATTTGAATGGATCACAACGTTAACGGTATTTTCTTTCTTAATCTATTTAACTACCCTCCTTGTTAAGTGGGAGTCTTGATTCATCATAGTCAATCATTGGTACAAAAGCTACTTGATTCCCTCTATAGAACATGGCTCTGCCGGCTATATTGGAATCTTGAGTTATTGTGGACAAAGGTTGGCATGATGAATACTTGAACCCATTAGCAAGTGTTGGCGTTTTAAGATCAATGAAAGCTAATATAACTATGCTAACTAAAATTTGATTACCCCCAATTGGGACCTCCTTTATGTGTGGATCCCAATTGAGTGGCAAGATGGGCTAAAATTAATCATAACCGATATACTAAAAGTGGAATCCCCTAACCTTAGCTATTTTATTTGAATTTGAGTTTTTAATCAACACTTGTTCACACCTTTGCACCAAAATCTTTCCTTATTAAATTCTGTAATTTGTATTTCTTAATTCACTTCCCTGTGGTTCGACACTCGGACTCCCGAGATTTTATTACTTGCGACAACCTACACTTGGGTTACAACTGCTAGAGTGCAGCAAGTTTTTGGCGCCATTGCCGGGGAAGTAAAATTAGAGTACAAGTTCAATTTTTTTTTCATTTTGTTCCTTTTTATTTTGTTTTATTTTTATTTTGTTCATCATATGGAAGGCTGAGCCTCCTACCTACTTCTTATTTTGAATTAATCTTGTTTTCTCTTTATTTTTTTATTTTTTTTATTGTTGTTGAATGGAAGGCTAAGCCTCCTACCTCTTCTTTTTATTTATTTTTCTTATTATATTGTATGGAAAGGCTGAGCCTCCTACCTAACTTGTTATTGATATTTATTTTTCTTGTTATTATTTTGTTAATGCATGAAAGCTTGGTCACGTACATCAAGTGGTAGACTGGTAAGAGAATCTTCATCTTCTTCAAACATGGCTGAACACATTAATGAACAAGAAGATAATCATTCTCTACATAATGACCAAGATCGACCTAGGACACTTAGAGAACACATGAACCCCATAAGAAATAGCGCACCATCATGTCTAATTTTTTCTCCTGATGCATGTCACTTCAATTTCAAGTCAGGTATTATTTAACTTTTACCAACTTTTCATGGCTTTGATTCTGAAAATCCATACTTGCATTTAAGAAATTTGATAAAGTTTGTCACATATATAATAATCTAAACTATAGCATGAATACCATCCGACTTAAACTTTTTCCTTTTTCTTTAAAAGATAAGGATAAAATGTGGCTACAAAATCTTAGGTTAGGCTCTATAAGTACATGAGATGAATTGCAACAACAATTTTTGAAAAAAAAAAAATTCTGCCCATAGAACAAATTCTTTCAAAAGGCAAATCACCACTTTCAAACAAAATCAAGATAAACTTTTTACCAGTATTGAGATATATACAAAGATTTACTTAATACGTGCCCATATCATGGTTTTGAGACATGAAAAATAGTCTCACATTTTGATGAATGTTTGACACCTAAGAAAAGGTAAATGGTAGAATTGATGTACGATGGAACATTTAATGATAAAGATCCTGATGAGGCAATAAAATACCTAGATTTACTAGCAGAAAATGTACAGAATTGGGATACTGCTAGTACCTATGAAGCCCTATGTAAGACTCAATCTTCTGCATCTAGCAGATGTATATACCATCTTAAGAAAGATAATGATCTTCAAGCAAAATTTGTAACTTTAGCTAGAAAACTTAAGGCATTAGAAATGAAGAAAGCTGGTCAGTTGAAATTTGTTGAAGAAATTTGTCACATTTGTGAGACCAATAATCATTCAACTAGTAATTGTCCAATCTTGCCTTCTTTCAAAGAATGCCTCTATGAATAAATAAATGTTTTTAACAACTTTAAGAGGCCAACAAAAAATGCATACTCACAGACTTATAATCCTAGTTGGAGGAATCATCCTAACTTCAATTAAAGAAGTGAAACTCATACTCAACTGTCATAACCACCTTCCCACACCTAAAATTTTTTTCAATAATATCAAGAATATGCACCTTATATTCCTTTTGTTAGGAAAAGCATTGAAGACACATTGCATTCATTCATTAAGAAACAAGAGTCCATCAATGGTCAAACAAGTCAAACCATGATTGATTTACAAGATACTCTTGCAAATTTACATCTACACAAACATTCAGGAGAAAGGGAAATTTCCTTCTCAACCACAACCGAATCGTAAAGGTCACACCATGGATCAAGTAAAATCAATTATTACACTTCACAACCGTAAGGTTATTGAAAAAATCCATTCCTAATCATCGTGAAGGGGATGATGATTCAACATCTATAAGTAAAGAATGGGTTGAACCTATACCAGGTGAAGAATAGATTGAATCTCTACCTGCACCTTCATTTCCTTAGGCATTAATTGCCCATAAAAAGGTGAATAATAATCCTAAAATTCTTAATATTTTCAAGCAGTTAATGATAAATATCCCTTTGTTAGATACGATTAAATAAGTACCTTCTTAGGCCAAATTTTTGAATGATTTATGCATTGTTAAAAGAAAACTGAATGTAAAAAAAAAAAGTCTTCTTCGCCAAGCAGGTAAGTTCTGTTATTCAAAACAATTCTACTTTGAAGTACAAAATCCTGGTTGTTTAACAATTTCATGTTTCATTGAAGAACATAAAATTGAGCAACCATTACTTGATATTGGGGCAAGTGTAAACTTACTTTCATATTTAGTTTACCAAAAACTAAATTTAAGTGAATTAAAACCAACTGAGGTAACTCTTTTATTTGCTGACAGATCAGTGAAAGTGTTTAGAAGAGTTGTTGAAAATGTTTTAATCCAAGTTGATAAATTTATATATCCTGTAGATTTTATTATTTTGGACACATCGCAGTGGAAATTAAGAATTTAATATCTGTTATTCTAGGACTTCTATTTTTAACGACATCAAATAATTTGATTAATTGTGGGAATAGACTGATGAAACTTTTATTTGGGAATATAACATTGCAGCTAAATATTTTCAACTTGCTCAAGCAATCACCTAAAAGGGAAGATGAATGTGAGGAAGTCTACATCATTGATACCCTTGTGAAAAATTATATTCAGGAGTGGAGCATATTTGATCCTCTAAAAAATTGTCTAGTTAATTCATTTGAATCTAGCATGTAAATAGATTAGGATACATCTAACATATATGCATTGTTTAATTCTTTACAGCTAGAAGCAAACACATGTTGAAAGCCAAAAGTTGAAGAGTTGGTACAGTCGAAAGTTGAGGAGTAAGATAAAATACCCACACTAAAGCTGAAGTCCTTACCCAAAGAATTGAAGTATGCATTCTTTAGAGAAATTTCTTCTTATTCAATCAAAATTTCATCTACTTTTCACACTCGAGCAAGAAGGTACTGAAAAGCCTAAAAGTGTAATTAGATAGACATTAAAGGATATAAAGGGCATTAATCCTTTAATTTGTACACATAGAATAAACTTGGAAGATAATATTAAATCTTGTCAATAATCGCAAAAAAAAGTCAATCTACCTATGAAATAGGTAGTAAGATCTGAAGTTCTTAAATTACTTGATGCTGAAATTATTTACCCTATCTCTGACAACAAATAGGTTAGTCCAACCAAAGTAGTGCCAAAAACGTTTGACATTATAGTGATAACAAATGAGAAAGGTAAGTCTTTACTAACTCCAATCTTATCTAGTTGAAGAATATACATTAATTATAGGAAATTGACTCTTGCCACCAGAAAAGATCATTTTCTATTACTTTTCTTGGACCAAATTTTAGAAAAAGTATCAAGACATCTTTTTTATTGCTTTCTTGATGGCTACTTAGGTTATTAACAAATTCCGGTAGCCCTTGAAGACTAAGAAAAGACTATATTCACATGTCCTTTTGGAACCTTTGCATTTAAACACGTGCCTTTTGGACTATGCAATACCCCAGCAACATTTCAAAGATGTACGCTAAGTATCTTCAGTGACATGAATAAAAAATATCTTGAAATTTTCATGAATGATTTAACCATATATGGAAATTTCTTTGATAATTATTTTGAAAATTTGGAAAAAGTTTTAAAAAGATGTGAATAAAAAGGCTTGGTACTAAATTAGGAAACATGTAATTATATGGTCACCTCTTGAATTGTTTAGGGTCATGTTGTATCTTCCAAGGGAATTAAAGTTGATAAAAAAAGGTAGAGCTATTGCCCAATTACCTTTACCTAAAAAATTAGGCAAGTTCGCTCATTTTTTGGGACATGCAGGATTTTACCAAAGGTTCATTAAAGGGTTTAATGAAATATCTAGATCTCTTTGTAACCTTCTTGCAAAAGATGTTTCATTTGAATTAACTTAAGAATGCCAAAATTCTTTTAATAAGTTAATTGAGCTTTTAACATCTCCTCCGATCATGCAACTATCTGACTGGTCCTTACCTTTTCAGGTAATGTGTGATGCTATTGATTATGCATTTGGTGCAGTTCTAGAACAGAGAAAAAAAGGTAAATCATATGTGATTTATTATGAAAGTAAAATTTTGAACAATACACACATGAACTACACTACGATTGAGAAAGAACCACTAGCGGTAATATTTGCTTTAGACAAATTTCATTGTTATCTAATTGGTTCAACAACCATTGTTTACACTGACCATTCTGTTGTCAAGTACCTAATGTCAAAGCAATATGCTAAAACAAGGCTGATTTGCTGGATCTTATTACTTCAAGAGTTCAACATCGTGATCAAGGATAAGAAAAGCATAAAAAATGTTATCGCTAACCATTTGTTAAGACTGATGACAGATTCATCAATTGAGACCATACCTATAAATAATTGTTTTCCTAATGAATTTTAATTCTCTATCACTATAGTATATTGGTTTGCTAACATCATTTATGATAGGACAGATGCTAGCTCATTGAAGTGTCCAAAATAAGAAAATGTTCTTACATAAAGTGAAAAAATTTTACTAGGATGATCATTTATCTTCTCAAGTATTACTCTGATTAGATATTTCGGAGATGTATGCCTAAGAATGAGGTAAAAAGTGTCTTTGAATATGTCATTCAAAAGTATGTGGAGGACATTTTTTGTCAAAGAAAATAACTGCAAAGATTTTACAATCTGGATTTTATTGGCTCTCATTGTTTGAAGATGCACAAGCATTTTACAAAGCTTGTAAAAATTATCAAAAACTAGAATCGATTTAAAAAAGAAACATGATGCATTTAACTTTTATCCTTGTGATTGAAATTTTTTATTATTGGAGGACAAATTTCATGGGACCATTTTCACCATCATTTGGATTCATGTGCACTTTAGTTGCAATCAATTATGTTTCAAAAGGGGTAGAGGTAGTTCCATGTCGAAATAATGATCATTAAATTGTGCTTCAATTTTTTAAGGAAAATATTTTGAGTTGATTTGGAATTCCTCGGGCTATAATAAGTGATTGGGGAACACATTTCTATAATAGACTATTTGAATCTTTATTAAAGAAATATGGTATCACACAGAAGGTAGTCACTCCTTATCACCCATAAACAAGTGGACAAGTAGAACTGGCAAATATGGAGATCAAACAGATTCTTCAAAAAACATTCAACTCAAATTGAAATGATCGGTCTTTAAAACTAAACGTTACACTTTAGGTTTACCGTGCTACTTTTAAAACATCACCGAGTATATCTCCTTATAGGTTAATTTATGGAAAACCCTTTCATTTGTCTATAGATATTGAACATAAAGCTTACTGGGTTATTAAAGCTTTTAAGTCAAATCTTGATGCTGCTGTTGTATTGTGCAGGTTGCAGGTAAGCGAGCTTGAGGAGCTGAGAAATGATGCATATGAGCATGAAAATATATAAAGCTAGAACCGAAGGTTTTCATGACAAAATAATCTTAAGAAAAACAACTGAGGTTGGCCAAAAGCTTTTTCTTTATAATCCTCAACTTCACATATTTCTTAGGAAATTGAGATCTAGATGGAGTGGTCCATTTATTGTGAAACATGTCTTTCCTTTTAGGGCCATTGACATTGAAAATCTAAAAAACAAAGAGTTAAACCATTTTTAGAAAATCATTATTTGTGGGAAGAAGTTGTTTATCTCAGTGATCCTCACAATGATCATAATAAATAAATGTCAATGTCTTCTCTTCTTAAATAGTTTTCTTTTTGTTTATTTCCTTTTTTTTTTATTTTGCTTTTCTTCTTTTCCCGATTAAGTGGAAGATACAGTACTTCGTGGCTCTTAAGTCAGTTATTTTAATTTCTCATAATAACTAATTTCTTTCTCTCTTTCTCTCAATTTCTTCTAAAAAATGGATTCTATTCTTTTTGGTTTGTAAAAATACTTTCTCCCTTTTCCTATAAATGTTTTTAAAAGGATTTATCAAGCTGGATGTGAAAGATTATGAGTTTTGATGCATAAAGGCATTCTCAAATGTGTGCTTGGTTAATTAAAGCCAATGTTCATTTAGCTGGTGAAACCCTAAATGCATTCATGTACCATATGTCTAGTTTAGGCAAAAGCTTTTATGCCAAAAAGCGAGTGGCAAAAAGGTTACAAGTCTGTCACGAACATGGTCGATGTCGTTCTTTAGGGATAGTGTCTGATAATCGATAAGATAAAATACAATTTATTAAAAATGGCCAGAGTAAAGAGTCTTTAGATAATATCCGATTAACTCTTTAGATACATTTTTGTTCATTACTGTAAAATGAACTTCTTGCTTTATGGAGTATTTTTCATAAAGAATAAAAGCGTTACAATCTTGAGAATCTAACTGTAAAAGAACATATTTGTCAATTTGTAAGAAAACTAAATGGGAAGCAAATCCTCGACTTATAGAATGCGTTAAAGCCATCACTGGTCATAAAACCAGAGGAAGATGTGAACTACAATCACAACTACTATACATGCTATTTTTTTTTAAATTTCATTTTCTTCTAACAATAATCTACCTACTAATATAGGTGTAATCATTGCATTATTTTTTCATCTCTATAAATGCAAGTTTTTCTTTTTCATTTTTTACAGGATTAATGATAAAAATGGAGGGAACCTCAACTTATAGATTCTAAAATATATGTGTATTTTGTGGATCTTTCCCCAAAAAGGATGAAGAGTTCTTAAGAGTATTAAGTCATTTGAGTAGAGTCCTAGTTGAGCGAACAATACATTTGGTATAGAGGATAAGTAGTGTCAAGTTGATGAGAGGTGTAGCAACAACAGCATTTATAGGGGTAGCCAAGTTTTGGTATCATTCCTGCACCTTTGAAGTGGATCAATGGAGGCACAATTGGGGAAGAGCTAGTGGTTCCAAATATGCAAGAACGCTTGCTGCAAATGCTTTGTAATTCTGATGACTTTATTGCCTTACTAGGAGGGTTTGGTATATTAGGGGAAATTTTTCAAATTATTTCAATGACCTAACTTAATATGCACCAGAAACTTATTGGACTGTTGAATATTAATAATTTCTTTGCATGTTTGTTATCTTTCGTAGATCGAGTTATGCAAGAGAAATTTTTCTCACTATCAGCAAGACAGATCCTGATTTCTACATCAACTGCTGAAGAACTGCTTAACAAAAAGGAAGCTTTCATTCCTAAATCAGATCTAACAGTAATTCGGATAGACTAGGCATAACAGTCCTTCTTAACAAGCTTCATCCCATAAGTATCCTTTACTCTACTTGTTACTACCTTCCTCCCATATTTTTTGCACCATTTGAATTTTTCATTTAGTTTCACTTGAATTTATTCATATTAGTATTTGTTCGAAAAAAATTTAAAAAGATATACTTAGAAACTATATGTCTTGATTTATCATTTTTATATAAAATTTCTTCATTTATATACTAAAATGTTGAAAATAAAAAATCATAGATTAATTACTGAAAAGTGAATGGTGCAAAGAACATGAGACGGATGGAGTATTTTACTTTTGTTAATTTTTTTTTCTCTTTACAGGATGTTAATCTCAATAAACAACAAAAGCACTATTGAAGATAGCAACCTAGACATATGGATCTGTTTTTGGTATCTTGTCTTTTAGTTTTACCATCCGCATTATCTTTATTTATTGAAAATGAAAATCTTGAAATACTTAAACCAAAATAAAGGTAATTCTAATAGTAAAAATAAAAGACAAAATACTACAAACAGATCCATATGTCTAAGTTGTTATCTTCAATAGTGCTTTTGTCAATTATTGAGATTAACATAATCTAAAAGACAAAAAAAATTAACAAAAATAAAATGACTACAAGGTAAAGGATACTTATGAGATGGAGTTTTTTTTGAAAAGAACTGTCGTCCTTTGCCTATCCTAATTACTACTGGACCTAGTTCAGGAATGAAAGCCTTCATTTTGTTAAATAGTTCTTCAGCAGTTGATGTAGGAATCAGGATCCGTCTCGCTGATTCTGAGAGAAATTTTTCCTACATAGCTCGATCTACGAAAGATAACAAACATGCAAAGAAATTGTCAACATTTAACAGGGCTTTTGGTGCATATTAAGTTGGGCAGTGAAGCTATTTGAAAAACTTCCCCCAATGTAACAAACCATTCTAGTAAGGCAATAAAGGCATCAGAATTACAAAGCATTTATAGCAAGCATTTTTGCATATTTCGAACCATAAATTCTTCCCTAATTGTGCCTGCGCTAATCTACTTCAAAGGTGCAGGAATAATATCCAAAACTTCACTACCCTTTACAAATGTTGCCTTTGCTACATCTACTAGCATCCCGACACTACCTCCTCTATATACCAAATGTATTTTTCATTCAGTTAGGGCTCTACTGAAATCATTTTCTGCTCTTAGGAAGTCTTTAATGATTTGCTATTCTTAAGAACTCTTTTTCATTCAAATGAAGCATCTTTTGCAAGGATGTTACAAAGAGGTCTAGATATTTTACTAAACCATTTAATAAACCTTCTGTAAAATCCTGCGTGTACCAAAATATGATGGAACTTCCCTAACTATTTTAGGTGAAGGTAACTAAACAATGAGCTTTACCTTTACTTTATCAACTTCAATTCTTTTTAAAGATACAACATGACTGAAAACAATTGCAGAGATGACCATTTAATGACATTTTCCCCAATTTAGTTCCAAGTTTTTTCTTCACATCTTTTTAAAACATTTTCCAAATTTTCAAGACAACTATCAAATGAATTTCCACATATGGTTAAATAATCCATGAAAACTTCATGATATTTTCCAATCATTTCATTAAAGATACTCAACGTGCATCTTTAAAATGTTGCTAGGGCATTGCATAGTTCAAAAGTCATGTGTTTAAATGCAACGATTCCAAAAGTACATGTGAATATGGTCTTTTCTTGGTCCTTAAGAGCTACTGAAATTTGGTAATAACTTGAAAAGCCATAAAAAAAAGCAATAAAAGGGATGTCTTAATACTCTTTCTAAAATTTAGTTCAAGAAAAGTGATGGAAAAATATATTTTCTGGTAGTAAGATTCAATTTTCCTATAATCAATGCATATACACAAAGTGAATGAGATTCAAGATGGTAAAGACTTCTTTCGCACTACTTGGGTTAAACTAACCCATTTGTTGTCAGAGATAAAGTAAATAATTCCAACATCAAGTAATTTAAGAACTTCAGATCTTACTACATCTTTCATGTGTGGATTGAGTCTTCTTTAAGGTTTTTGACAAGATTTAGCATTATCTTTGAAGTTTATTCCCTGTGCACAAATTAAAGAATTAATGCCCTTTATGTCCATCTAGTTACACTTTTATGGCTCTTAAGTAACTCAATCAACTTACTTTCTTACTCGAGTGTGAGAGTAAATGAAATTACCACCCGAAAAAAAACAAGAATTTTCTTTAAGGAATGCATACTTCAATTCTTTGGGCAAGGGCTTTAACTCTGGTGTGGGTAATTTATCTTGCTCTTAAACTTCCAGTTGTCTCAACTCTTCAACTTTTGATTGTCAACATGTGTTTTCTTCAACCTGTGAAGAATCAAGCAATGCAAATATGTTAGATATATCCTAATCCATTTGTATACCAGATTTAAATGAATTAACCAGAAATTTTCTAGAGGATTAGATATGCTCCACTCTTGAATATGATTTTCCACAAGTGTTTGATGATGCAAACTTCCTCACAGTCTTCCCCTCTTTTATGTGGTTGCTTGAACAAGTTGAAAACATTTAGCTCTAATGTCATATTCCCAAATGAAAGTTTCATTAATCCATTCCTGCAATTAATCAAAGCATTAAATGTTGTTAAAAATAGATGTCCTAGAATAACAGGTATTGAATTTTTGGTTTTCATTAGCAGTGTGTCCAAAATAATAAAATCCATCGAATATATGAATTTATCAACTTGGACTAAAATATCTTCAATAACTTTTCTGGGCACTTTCACTGATCTGTCATCAAGCAAAATAGTTACATAAGTTGATTTTAACTCATCCAAATTTAGTTTTTGGTAAACTGAATATGGAAGTAAGTTTACATTAGCCCCAAGATCAAGCAATGGTTGCTTAATTTTATGTTCTCCAATGAAACATAAAATTGTTGGACAACTAAGATATTTATATTTCAAAGTAATATTGTTTTGAATAACAAAACTTACCTACTCGGTTAAGAAGGCTTTCTTTTTCACATTCAATTTTCTTTTAATAGTGCACAAATACTTAAAAAATTTGGCACAAGAAGGTACCTGTTTAATCACATCCAACACAAAGGGATATTGATCTTTACATGCTTGAAAACATCAAGAAGTTCGGGATTATGATTCACCTGTTTAGGGATAGTTAATGCCTGAGAAAATTGAGGTGTAGGTGGAGATTCAATATGTTCTTTGCCTAGTATAGGTTCAACCACTTCTTTACTTTTAGAAGTTAACTCATTGTCTTGTTTGCAAGGATCAAGAACGGGTTTTTCAATAACCATACAGCTGTGAAGTGTAATAATTGATTTCACTTGATCCATAGTGGGATATTTGGGATTTGATTGTGGTTGAGAAGGAAATTTCTTTTTTTTTTTTTTAAAGTTGAGCGTAGATGTAAATTTTGTAAGAGTATCTTGCAAATCAATCATGGTTTGACTTGTTTCATCATTGACGGACTCTTGTTTCTCAATTAATTAATGCAATGTGTCTTCAAAGCTTTTCCTAAAAGGATGAATATTAAGTGGATACCCTTGAGATTATTGAAAATTCTATTGGGTCTAAGAATGTGGTTGTCATGGTTGAGCATGATTGTCATTTCTTCAACTAAAATTTAGATGATTCTTCTAACTAGAATTATATGAGTATGGATTTTGGGTTTGTTTCTTGAAGTTGTTCAAAGCATTAACTTGCTCATAGAGGCATTATTAGAAAAAATGTAAGGTTCAATGGAATGGTCATTAGTCTCACAAATGTGATAAAATTTTTCAACATATTTCAATTGCCTAGTTTTCTTCATTTATAATGTCTCAATGTTTCTAGTTAAAGTTGTAAATTTTGCTTGAAGATCAATTCTTTGGGTAAAGGTTTTAATTTTGAAGTGGGTAATTTGTTTCAATTGAAGATTTTTATCTATATTTTGACATTGAAAATAATGTCTCAATCTGTTTGGGGGGAAGGATAGTTGACATATGAATTTTTTTTTCTTTTAGAGTAATTTTTCTCATGCTGATATTAAAACCATTAGACATAGCCATTGCTTTGGGATGACTGAATAAGGAGTAATTTTACTCTTGAGATGCATCTTATTTTGTATGTTAGGCATAATTTTTTTTTCCCATACATAAATAGTTACATGTAGGAACATTTAGCATAAATTTAGATTGTTTGTTTGCATTTAGGAACCAACTCATGAAATATCGTGAATGGATGTATATCTGGTAAACTTGAACTGGTTGTTAATTTTTCATAGTAGTTAAAGCAAGTTGCTTATTACCTAAGGAAAATAAAGAACCCAATGAGCGCCTTGAGCCCTTAAAGTTTATTACAATGTGGGAATTTCTTTGTTGAAAGTGCTTACTTTGTGGTTAGAGCTAAACCCTGCTTGGATGGGTGGCTTTGAGGACCTATGCAATCCCGTTACTTGTGTGTAACTTTAAAGATAAAGATGGCATTTTAGGGCTAATCACTTACCAAATGACTAACCTTATACATTATCCCTTAGTGAGCCTCTTTGAGCCTTATAGCATAATTCTTTGTTTGAACCCTACAAGTTTAACCGCTTCCACTTCATTTTGATCATTTGATGTCCTCGGAACTAGTAATGTTTATGTGATTTTAGGCATTAGAGAATTAAAGTGAATGTGTTGTTTCAATAAAATAAAGAATAAATGTGTATGTGTACTTTAGGATATATTGGGTTATCTTGTGCTTAAATTGTCAAAGTGGAAGGTTTTGGGGTGAGTTGAGTTTTGGATCATAAAATTGAGTTGTATATAAATGGATGATTTGGTTTTATATCTTCTTTGATTTGTTGTTTTTTTTTTGAAGAAAAAGGTAAAAGCGAGATCATAAGAAAAAGCCCTCACAAAATAAAATTTAAAAAAAAAAAGAAACAAAAAAGATTAAAAACAAAATGAAAAAAAGTATTAAATTTTATTCAAGAAGTTCAAAATTAAACCATATTTGTTCTATAAACTCATGTGTTAATATGGAATTGAATCTTGGAGATTGTTTAGGGTGTGGATTTAGGATACTTTTAGGTATTTAGTGTTTTAGGTGCTCATATTTATTATTAATTGTATTGCTATTTCTCTTAACTCCACCAATAAAATAGTCCACATCTGATTCCTGCATTCACCAAACCCAGTCCCATTAGAATCTTATATGAAGATCATTAGATTTACATTTACATGCAGCCCTTTTTTGGGAATTTAATGGGGGTAAAGTTGGATCTCATTGTAAGTTTTAGATTGAGAAACACAAAGTGAGCCATTATAACAAACTCACCGTAAAATGAGTGCAAATCCTCTACTTTTGGTAACAAAGACTTAACTTTTTCTGCTTTCATTAATTACTCTCAAGTCAAGTTTACAAGAGTTATATTTTCATAGTGTAGTGTGTCATGAGTTGTTAGATTATAAGTTTTGTTTATTTTTCTGAGTTTTTTATGTTGTACATGTTAGGGACTAGCAAGAACCTAGTTGGGGGGTGTGATAAATACGCATAAGCGTATAACTATTTAGGGTTTAAAACATCATTATACACTTTAAGTTTGATTAATTTCTCTAATATGAGTAGTTATTCCATCGGGTTGCTACTCATGCATTTAATATTCATACACGTATTTACTGTTCATACACAAGATTACTTTTCACCGCATTTCACTATTCGTATGGCAGCTATTGTTTATATGCATATTTACTATTCATACATATGTTACTATTTATCCATATTTACAAAATATGCTACATAACTGCTTTTTATGCAGTAGATAAAATCACGGTATCTCACAATTCTTGGACCAATGATCGAGGCTTCAATCATCTATAATATTCGGTTCATGGTCCAGCTCAATTGAGAGATAGAGGAGGTCAAATTTGGATTACAAACAGAATTAGTTCCATCATTCACATGCTTGGTATTCCTTTATGAGAAAACTCATATCTGAAGTTGTGAACGCTGAAATCGAGTGATTCTAAAGTCATCTAAAAGCTAACACATAAATCTTTAACTCTATTTCATATATCAAGGACCAATTTGATTGTTTTAAGGCCTAAATCCATGATTCACCCCTAACTTTGTTGACTCAGACATTTAACCCCTTTAACTATGACTCGAGGTAACTCAGCTCCCAAACTTTGTAAACTGGGACACATAAACTTTAACTGATGAAAATATTCATTTTCATTTTTTAAGGGTTTAAATGACAATAACATTGAATAAAAAGGTTGAATTTGATGTTTTATCAATTTTTGTTTAACAGTTTGTCTTCATCTGCAATTTTAATTAGCATGTTGAGGATGCTTCCAATTTCTCAAGGAACTCTCTGACCTCCTGCATGTGAAGCTGTAAAGGTAGACAACCTTTCAAACAATAATTTGCTAAAATACCAAGTTTAATCTCCTTGTTCAATGTTATTGTCATATAAGTCCCTTGGAAACCAAAAAGAACATTTCCATCAAATGGGAGTCGTTATATGTCCCAGTTTACAAAGTTTAGGGGCTGAGTTGCCCGAGTCATAGTTGAAGGGGTTAAGTGCCTGAGTCAATAAAGTTGAAGGGTGGATTGTGGATTTAGGCCTTGTTTTAATTACCTAAATATGGTTATAAGTGAGACCATATGTTTTGCTGTGTGCTAAATAGTAGTTTTGGTAGAAAAATAATAACTTGGTCTACAGTTGTCGGTTTTAAATGATCAAGCTATTGTTTCGAAGCTAAAGAAGAGATTTATAAATCTTGCACTTGAGAAAGAGAAGAATCAATGTATATTGTCGTTAAAAAATTAAAAGAAATTTGAGCCGCCTATGTTGATTTGCATGCACCTACCCTTTACTATTTTACCTACCCGAAGGCTTTATAAATAGGCAGCTTGGGGATGACAAAATAAAGCCAGTTCCTAGGCCAATTTAGAGTTCTTGTATCAAGCATAACTCTCATTCTTTGATTATGTTCTTGTTTTCACTTTCAAAGCTCTGTTCAAGGTGCTTTCTTCTTGTTCTTACTTTGATCGTTCAACCAATGTTTATTTCATCTTTAAACATGTTATTTACTTTTATCATGACTAACTAATTTTTCTTTTACTAAGGTAAAAAGGTGAAGCTTTTGGTATAAAGGTTATGGTTAATTTGAATGGATCCTAACATTATTAGTATTAACTTTCTTAATCGATTTAGCTACCCGTCGTTGTTAAGTGAGAGCCTTGATTCATCATAATTGATCATTGGCACAAAAGCTACTTGATTCCTTCTATAGAACATGGCTCTGCCGGTTATGTGGGAATCATGAGTTATTATGGATAAAGGTTGACATGATGGATACTTAAACCTATTTACAAGTGTTGGCGTTATAAGATCAATTCCCTAATTGGGACCTCCTTTATGTGTAAATCCCAATTAAGTGGCAAGATGCGCTAAAATTAATCGTAACTGATATACAAAAAGTGAATCCCCTAATCTTAGCTATTTTATTTGAATTTGAGTTTTAGTCGACACTTGTTCACACCTTGTACAAATATTTTCTTTGCAAAAATCTGTAATTTGTATTTCTTAATTCACTTCCTTGTGATTCAACACTCGAATTTCCCAGATTTAATTACTTGCAATAATCTATACTTAGGTTACAACTGCTAAAGTGCATCACTAAACCTAAGCCCTAACCCTAATTGAAACCTTAAACTTTACCATAAATCTAAACCCTAATCTTAACCATAAACCTTCAATCCTGACCATAAACTCCTCACCTTTAACCTTTAAACCATAAACCTTAGCACTTATTCTTTTTCCTAACCCTTACCTTAATAACCTTAACACCTAATCTAAACAACCTCATCCTAACACTTATCCTAAACTTAAAGTTTCCCCTTTCATTGCTTTCCATATTTAATAAGCCTCATATTTGGGGGTTTTCATATTTAGTAACTTCTATTTTTTATAGAACATTCATATATAGTTAGTCTCATATTCAAAGACTTCCATATAAATGTTCCATATTTTGATTCTTTTAAAAACAAATAATTTCCATATTCTTAATATTGATGATTTTGGTAGACAATTGTCAAAATTACAACAGTGGTCCTTAAACTTTTAAGTATAGTTCAATAAAGTACCTAAATTTTGGAAATTTTAATTTTAATCACCCATAATAATTACAACATAGGTTCCTAAATTTCTTAAATCTTTACATTTTCACCCATGATTTTTAAAATTTTACAGTTTAGTCACTAATAGAGTAATAGGGAACTAGAGTTATATTTCATAGCAATTTCATACCAAAAGTTAGATATCCAAGCAAAATTTTTGGAACCTAATTATGAAAATTTTTATGAATTTTTTAATTAAACATACTATGAAAAGAAAAGTTAAAGTAAATTAATTGCACCGAAAATTGAATTATTTAATTTAAATTTTAACATAAACTAAATAAAAAATCAAATTAATTAAGTGATTTTAGTATATGCATCAGTAACCCGAATAAACCAAAATGGTCAACCCAGTTTAGCCCAATACCCGAATGACCCAACCTGAAACCACCTGTAAATGAAATAGACCTGATATGTATTGAACTCAAACCCAAATAAAACTAATCCAACCCAACCTGAACCAGAAATCTACTTTACCCGAACCTAGCCTGAACCCAAATGATCCAACATGAACTTGACTTAGACCCGAATTTATGCTAATTCCGATTAAATCCGAACTTGAATAGACTAACCCGAACCTAAATAGACTGACCCGACCTACCCGATTGTCATCTCTAAATGACATTTGCACTTACTATGAAAAAAGGAGTCGAAAATGTGCTGGGAAAGCAATTTTTATTCTAAATTTTTTATCAATTTTTATCAATTTAATATTAACATTTTTTAATTCTTTAAATAAGTTCCAAAATATTTAAACTGTCAAGTTTTTTAGTCTTAAAATTATCATATTTGTTACCTAGTTAGCAAATCGCACATGTGGCACATAACGCCATTTTATTCCTATGCCAACTGCCTTTTGCCCAACATTTTCCTAGGATGTTGCAGCTGTCCTCTGTGCCCTTCACTCTCATCCTCCCTCAGGTGTTGGACCAATTGCCTCTCGTGCCCTCAACCTTATTGCTAGGAACTAATTCGCACATTATTGACAATCATTGAATGCTAAAGAGGACTGCCTTAACTCCTAAAATGATGCATTGTGTGAGCTCTTTCTGTCCCTATCTCAAGGGTGATATTTTGGTTCACAAATTAGGAAAGACTCGATTGATGAAATTTGGGGAATATTCAAAAACCTTGACAACATACCTACTATCGCTCTTTACCTTTTCAAAAAATGTAGTAAAGTTTTTGGTGTTCTTGCTTTGTTTGCACACTAAACAAAATAAAGGCGAGGTCTAGGAAGGTGATAAAATTTTGAAATATGCAACTTAAACCACCAAAATTATGTGTTGGTGTTACTTTTGGTTTGAAGTTTCTTGTTTGCATAGTAAGGTCATTTGTTGTAATTAAACAGGAAGTTACTATGACTATGTGAGTCTTCTTAAGGATTTCTAAAAGGCAACATTAGCAATTTCCATCAAAGATAATGAAGAAAACTTTTGATTTGTGTGCATTTATATTTTTTTCTTTTATAAATTAATCAATATTTTGATAGAAATATAAGTGTGTATTCAAATGAAGCCTTAGTTTATCAAAATTATATTCACATAAAATCTCACGCTTTAAAAATTTCAAGAAAATTTTATGGAAAATGAGTATTTTAATAATTTTATTTTTCAAGTCTAGGTATAGAAAAAAAATCATAATCATTTTTGTTTTATAAAAAATACTATTCGAGTGATTGTAGATAGAAAGAATGTTATATTTCGAATGGTCAAAAGTAAAAATGAACATAATGCGTTCTTTAATGATGCTAATAGAATATAACTTAAATAATAAGTTAAAACTATGATGGGGCTAAATTAAAAATCATATGAGTTTGGGGTTTGATTTGCAAAAATTTGAAAAATGTAAGGATAAAAGTAAGCGACACATATTGTCATTGAACTAAGATTTATGTTACGCATTCGTTCCTCAACCAAAAAATGTTATACTAGTAGTCCTTAAACTATTTAAATTGTTGCACTCACATCCTGACTTTACCCAGTGATGTTAAGTAGTAACAGATTTATTACATGGCATATGATGTGGTGTTTTGGTGGGGTATTCTTTTAATTTATTCTTGACAACTTGTTGGAAGAAAGACTTCAAATTAGGGAGCAGACTTTAAATTAAGGAATTTAAGGTTTGCTTGATTTGGGGTTTTGATGTGGATTTAGGTTTTTGGTGAGATTCGAAAGGAAGGTCATCTGCTCTAGGCAATCATCATCAATTCTAGTAACTGTGACATAAAAACATAACTAAACATAAGGAAAAGTAATGTTCATGATGGAATCGATTCATTTTTTTTTTTGGCACATTTGGTGGATGGATTTGTAGTGAGTTCATATGTAAATCCCAAACATTTGGTCTACAAAATAGAATGTTTACGAGTAATATGAACCACCTTGAAGTTAAGGGTTTAACATACTAGAACAAGTGGTGCAAATGTGGACATTGAGACTGGTGAAAATTTCTAAATCAGATAAGAATCCGAACAAGTTGTATTATGCTTGTATTGAGAACAGGTATGGATTTTTAGGATGGTGTATGCCAATTCGCAAGATGTAAAAAAAGGGACAAAGTTCTAACAGAAACAAGGATGCAGGGGTTAGCTTTGGTGCTCTTAATGTTGTAGACCATAGCAAAGTTATGGCTGTTGTACATAGAGCCAATGTGGTGTTACATAGATTAGAAGGTGGGTTAGTAAAGGTTGAAGGTGTGTTGGTGAGGATAAGGGAATGGCTTACTATGAGATTATTCTTCAATGTGTTTGTCATTGTTATTGTTTTTGGAATTGTAGTGACTTTGAAATAGTATGCTATGTGCTTCGCCCAGATGAAGGAAATAGTGTGTCATAATTTTGGCTTGACATGGACATGAATGAATTTGTGTTTTCCCTTCTTTGCCTGCTAGTTTATGTTTCATGACTAAATGTATTTGGAAGGCTGCTTACTAGTGTGCTTTTCCACGTGTGATAGTATTCCATAAAACAAACCCCTTAATGCATTTGTGATCCAAATTAAGTGTCTTAATTTGCCATGTATGATGATCTTGGATCGAAGAACAATATATAAGAAAAGGACATCCAACTTCACAAATGGCCTTCACTCAAACCTTGTCATTTTTCTTAAAGCAAATATTATCATAGTTATTCAAAAATGAATTCATTCGAACTGCTTCTTTAAATTCATCCGTTGACCTAAATTTCATTCCAAAGACAAAAGTGCAGGGTCTTCAAGTCAAGTGCTTCATTAAATTCAGGATACTTAGGTCCAACTTCTTCATTCTCATTCTCAAACATGCTTTGCAACTCTTTTGATGTTGTATACTCACTAGCATTTCCATCTTCACCCCTGCTCCTTATTTCCATCCACTCTATAAGCCACTAAATCCTTCTCTTGATCTTTATGCAGTCCCTTCCTACTCTGGTACTGACCGTTATTAGCTCTAAAGCCTGTAATGGACTTATATGGGTTATCATCATCAGTTAGATCAATACTCACTATCATCAAATTTAGAGTCTTTTGCATCATCATCCACATTCTTTTCACTTTTCAAATCCTCACTTTTTCTCTTTCCCAAGCATTTTTTCCTTTATAAAACCCTGTGATTACACCATAACAATATTAACAAATTCTCTTTTTTGAAGGTACACCTCTGTAGTTTTACTTGGGGGAATGTTGTTCACCATTTCAAGCACTCCAGCATTACTTGAGAATTGAGTTAGCCCTATATGCAAGGGCTCCTTATCCTTTTTTTAGAAGTAGTAAAATTCACCAACATTTACCTCAATATTTAAGTCATTAACCATCTGATCAATCTCTAACATTGACAACTAGTCTCCATTACACCAATCCATATGGCCAATCCTCTTACCTAAATACTCAATATCTGAACTTTCATTTGATGGGTGAAATAAGTATCCTCCATGATGAAATTCAAGTAAAAAAAACTTTGAATCTTCACCTATATTAAAACACATTGGGCAATATGAGTAAATAACTTATCCCACAAGATTACATGCAATATTTTAACTCAAACATACCTCATTGTTAAAACATGTGCTTATCATGTTCTAATGCTCTCTAAGCAGAATTGTTCTTCAGGTTTCAATGTATAGATGACATAAACCCTAAACACTTCAATAAATAATAAATTATGCATCCACTAAATCAGCAAATATTTATTCATTCCCCTTTTTAAATTCATAAACACCATACTACGCAATATATTATTACTCCCACTAATTATTGTTGCTAAATAAAATGAGCTTCTGCCTTTCCTATTTTTAACCATACAACATCTTGCATCATACACTCTATACTTCCCCTCATTCATCTTTGTGCACATCCTTAAACCCTTTTTTCTGGGCTCAATTTAAAACAATTTGACAATGCAATCCAAGAATAAATTACAATTTTTTTAACAGTTTCCAATTTCAATCAGAGTTTCACTACACCATCAACAATCAAAACAAATAGAAACTTAAAACCAATAGTATTAGAACTTACCATAGTTTGGCTTTTTTTTCTTTTGTCTATTTTGAATGACCTAATCAAGCACTATGATTTCATTTCTAGAAATTCTTGTTCAAGAATCATTATTGGATGCACCAGTCACTTCTTATATTAAATTCTGCTCAACCACTCCCCATTCTCTTGTTAATCATACTTTACATAGTGAAAAAAAGCATTAGGGTTTTGTGATTAAGGCCCTAAAATGCTTTTCATCTTGAATTTTTTTTCTCACCAAATGCCACATCATATGCCACATAATAAATTCGTCGGTACTTAATGTCCCTAGGTAATGTTAGGATATTGTTGACACCCAATTGTGTTTGGGCACAAACTTTTGTTTAAGTTTTAGGTTAAGAAAATTAGTTTAGAGGGCATTTTCATTTTTTGGGACTATTTGGTCATTTGTTAGGAGTTTGGGTCATTTTTGTCATTTTAGGGTTTTGCATAGTTAGTTGATCTAGTCACATTTAGGTTACATTGTTATTTTGGTCTACATATCTTTAGAAATTTAAAGTGGTTATCTAGGGTAGAAATAGGATTTAATTTGGTTTAGGAACTAATTTGGAGCCCTAAAGGTCTTGTAGGGTCAATTTAGGGACAAAGGAAAAGTTTGGGTGAAAACTGAGGGATTTTAGAAGATTCTAGGCAAAATTGGAGAGTTTGAGGCAAATCTGTCAAAGTTGTGAAGATTTGGGCTTAATTGCCAGATTAGAGAAGTATTGGGTGAAATTGAGACTTCGCATGGAGTTTAGGGCTGAACAGCAACTCAAGAGTTTTTCTAGACTTGAATTAGTATTTTGACCAAAACTCTTTCAAATTGAATTTAGATCAGTTTTAAACTTGGAAAACCTAGCTAATCTCGCCTAAGACTCCCTAATATAAATATGGGTCACTATTGATTAAAAAAAAAAAGAGGCAGAAATTCGTAAACCTAAGTGCAAGTAGAAAAAAAGGTGAAACAACAATTTTGGTCCCTGCCTCTCCTCCCTCGCCCAAAAAAATGAACCCTAAGCTCTACACCATTACGCCACCATCCCTGCCCAATCTCCCTTGTGACGCTTGACTCTTCGCCTCCCCCGACGCTCCATCTTCCCTTCTCCATCATCGTCTCTGGAGGCTTTCGTCTGCTGCTTGCGCCTCCAACCCTCTATCTGCCGCTCCAGCCCCACCGTCGTCATTGCCAGCTGCTCATCCTCCCCCCTCGCGACGCCCTCCAAGCGCCTTCCATCATGCCTAGGTGCTCCCTCCACCGTCTCCAGCCATCCCTGCTCATCAAGCCCGCTGCGCGACGCTGTTGCTTTCGCCGTAGACGCCGCCATCCCATCTTGGGCCACCCCCCGTCGAATCGCAGCCGCTGTTCGAGGAATCGGAGAGGATCCCCTCGCATCCCGCTTTAGAATCTGACCCGACTCATCTATGTCCGGATCCGACCCTTCAACACCTCCAGTTTTGGTATAACCTTAACTTAGCCCTCTGACTTTCTATTTCATTCATATAAGTCACTAACTTTTTTTTTTTTTTTTACAGATTAGTCACTCACAGCAAATTTTTATTGTTTGTTTTCCTTTGTTTGTTTGTTGGTTTGTTTGTTTTGGCCTTCCATTAAATTTAGCCATTAAACCCACATAGGAATATGACCTATAATCTTTGTTTATTAATTTTTTTATCTCTTTAGTCATATTTATTTTCTCTTAATTTTGGCATAGTGTGATTTTCTTTATTTAATGCTCACAAAGCATCTAAAGTTTAATAACACACAAAAATTATTGGTTAAGAAATTTTTAAATGCTTATCAAACTTTTCAATAATCTTTTCTTGTTGATTTGATAAAATTCCGAGACGGATTATTCGTTTGAATCCGATTTGTCTAATAAGATTCACGGCTTTGAACAACGTGTTCCTTTCAAAATTCTTCGTGGATTTGGTAAAGTCCTAAGATGTCAAGGACGCCTAAGATTCTACATTCGGTTGATCTGATAAGATTAACGATTTGGAATTAAATTAAACAAAAATCACTTTCAATTGAAGGTTAGGTTAAGAAATAAGGATTTAGGAAAATTTAAAACCTAACCCCATAGTATCAATTTTCAGGCACTTTAATAAGGTTATTTTAGCATAACCAACTCATGATCTTAAAATCTCTCACAGATCATAAGAAGTATCCAATCGACCTAGATGAAACCGATTGGTGACGACTCCTAAAAAACATGTTGCTACAGATATGATTGCAATAAATGAAATAGTTTCAAGCCTACCAATATAACATTTTTTACCTGAGAGATGAATCTACAACATGAGTCTTAGTTTAAGGACAATTAATGCCCTAGAGCATTAAGGCTACCATAATGACATAGATAGTAAAAAAATGTTGCCAGCATAGGAAATTGATGCTACTAAGTATCAATTGTGCAATTGATGGCAAATGTGATAATTTTAGGATTCACAAAGTTAACTTTTTAACATTTTAGGACTTATTTGCTAAATTGAGGAATTTTAAAGGCCAAAATTTAACTTTGTCAACTCAAGTGAATTAGTCCTTTAACTATGACTAAATGTGACTCAGTCCCTCAACTTTTGAGAAATGTAGTTAGTCCTTTGGCAGCTTGGACAAACTGTAACCATAGTCCCAAATTTTAACATTTTAGCAAAATGACTATCACGTTTAAAATTTTCATTTGCATCACAATCGTGGATTAACAAACATTACTAACGGCCTGTTTGGTGTAAATTAACGCAAAAGTGTTTTTACATATTTTATTACTGGATGGAAGATTTTGGATGGGTCCCACTCTTTTGTTCCTTTAATACCCCTAATATTGAAACAAATTACAACATGCATCCAACCATCATTTATTTGCCCATGTGGCTTTACCAGCTCCACCCACCAACTATGTTTCTTCCTTAGATAATTTTTTTTTCACAGTCTTGTCTCCTCTTCCCTTCATCTCTCTATCACACAAGAGAACGCAATTAACATTAACAATATTAATTTTTTTTTATTCGAGACCCACAAACTTGTTCCCACATTTCATACACTTAATGAATTATCCCAGTCAATAGCCCTGATGGCCGCCGGTCTTTAAATAGTCCAAATGAATTATCTCGACTAAGCCAGATGGTGACCGTCTTCACAGGATCTTACTAAAACCGTACCGGAAAGTCGATGCACATCAGTCTCTATCTCCAGTTGAAGCAGTTGAATGTAGAGCACAAATTGCAAACAGTGAGCCACGCCAAGAGCCCAACAATTCCTCAAATGCTTTTGCATTCACTTGGGCCCACCTTCCTTTCAGATGCAACAACCTCCAGATGAAAATCTGGTCTGGAGTTTCTCCATTTTTTGTCCGAAAATGCTTTTTTTCTCTCAGAAAACAACCAGACCACACGAACACCTAAAGAGAAACTCCCCAATGGTTCAATCATAAATACTAAACTGGTTTAATGGCATCCATATTAGGTCGAAATGGATTAGATGGGCCAAAGGGAAAAAATGTGTTAACTAAACCTATTTAAGGCCAAATGAACTGGCCCTAAATTGCTAACTATAATAATTAAATAATTAGACTATTCTTATATGATAATTCAAAAGAAATTTACATAAAATAATTTAAAGAATTTATGATTATCTAATAATTTATATTTTACTTATTTTTTTAAAAAACTATTTTTTATTGATCTATTAGAAAGCCAAAAAAATCTATTTTTTATTTTCTCCACCTTTACTTTCATTTTATTTCCTACTGGTTTTCTTACCTTTTTTAGTAAAATAAATTCCTCATTATTAGAGGTTTATGCACACGAAGAAAAATCCAAAATTTAACTTTTGGATGATTTTTCCATAATCTTCTTCTCAACTTTTCTTTACTTTTTTATTTGTTCAATTTCTTGCATATTATTGTCTTATGTTTTCTAATTTGAATCTTTTGTTCAAATATAAATACTAGTTGGATTCCATCAAAAGAAAAAAAAAAGTAGTCAATCTTCTAATTAAGTGGATAAATCAAATTTTTATTCTTTACCCAAATTTCCTACTTTTATTTATATCTAGCTAGATTACATAAAGTTGTAGCCAAACAAACCAAAAATAGTAAGACAAATAATAAAAAAATTATATTTTATAAACTATAATAAAATATAAAATTATTGAAGAAAAAAGATAACAACAATAGAGCTCTAACATGATATTAATCAATATGGATTTTTATATAAAAATTGAAAGCAAGCAAGTTAGCTCTAGAGATATGATATTAATTTTATATTAGCAATCATTAGATTTCTTTCTTTTAATTATATGTACTATAAATTTGAAACCGGTATGGTTTGTATAGTGGTTTTTATATAATTAATAAGTTCAAAGACTTAGTGTAAGAGTTTTAGCTAATGCCTAGATAAAAATGGATAAATTATAATATTTATTTTTAAATTTTTCATTGGAAACAAATGATAAAAAGTCAAGAAAATTATAGTACATCTTCAGTATTAGTATAAGAATTGCAAGGGATGAATTAGTTTTGAAATGATGTGGTATGCTAAATCTAAATCACAAAATTTTAATACCAAAAAGATTAATTTGAATTTTTTTAAATCTAAATCTAATTAGAAAAAAACTCCTCCAAAAAAATAATCACTAAATTCATAACCCCCTGATATTGCACATTTTATATGAAAAAAATGAGAAAAATATTTAGAAAAATTAAATGATCAATGTAATAGTGGAATGAAAAAAAGATAAGTTTTTTGCCTTTCCAATAAATCAGTCAAAGTAGTTTCTAAAAAATTAAAATATAAATTATTAGATAATTAGGAATTTTTTAAATTATTGTATATAATTTTTTTGAATTATCATTTGTAAGTAATTTAATTAATTAACTATTTAACAATTTAATAAAGTTTATTAACTCACGAGTCTAATGATGATAAAAGTTTCTAAATAGAAGGTCATTTTGCCAAAGGACTTAAGGTTGTAATCTATTTTGATAGCTAAATAACTAAGTCACATAATTTTAAGAAGTTTGAAGACTACGTCATACTAAGTCAAAGTTAAGCGACCAACGCATACAATACAAGTTGGCAGAGTTTGAGGATTAATAGTACATTTAGGCCAATTTTAAAACTAACTTGGTAGGATTTGAAAAGTTTTAGGACTGAAAATACTGTTGCACCAAATGTTTTGGTATCCGTGGTATTTAAATTGGGTTTACATAATTGACCAACTATATTAAATTTGAGTGAATTATGTATATCGTAATTAAAAATAATAGTAAATCAGTTAAAAGTTATAACAAAATTTATGGTATGTGAGCCTGATGCTTAGATACCAATACCTATGTTTAAGGTTTCACAACGCATACGGCAACTTGTTAACATGTTTAGCATGTGACACATTTTCAAGAAGAAAAGAAAAATAAATAATAAATACAAAAAATGTGGAAATAATAAAAAATATTGACACCTGCAGGGGAAAAAAGAAGAACATGAGTAAAAAAATAAAATTTATGCTTAACAAACATATACACAGAAGGCTTTAAAAAAATTAATAATTTTTATAATGAAAAAGAAAAAATAGTATATGATACGATTGCATATCTTATATATGTGATAGTTTAAAAAAAGTAATTATGTTTGTAATATTAAAGGAGTAGATAAATTTTACATTTGAATATTAATTAAATTAAAAAATGAAAAAAAGTGATTTTACCATATAGGAATTCACAATATAAACACAAAGTTACAAATTATGATACATAAATGATGAAGAAAGACAAATAAGAATACTCGAGCAACAATTAGTAAAAGAACTAGATTGCAACTAACATGTTATTGCGGGACGACCAATGAAGATATAACTTTTCATACTCATTATATTTATAGAAAAAATACTAAAAAATGAGTTCAAAAATAAGACATGATCAATCCAAAAGATCTAAAAGGTTTTAAATGATTTAAAGGTGTTGACAATAAATTTGGTGAATAGAAAATATACGATAGAAGATTAATGCGGTGAATTTGGACTTTTAAGAGAAATCAAAGTCTTAACGGTCATTAATGAAAGTTGAGGCCTAAAACATAATAATCAAAAGTTTAGGTGACAGTGGTAAAATGCCTACTTTCAAAATCTGATGACCAAAAGTATGAACATATCCATACAATAAATAGAGGATTAATTTTGTAATTCATTCTTTTTCAGCAAAAAAGCCAAAAAACAAAGCGGAGGGGATGGCCAAAAGACAAAAAAAAAAACCCAGAGAAACTTCTAAAAAAGAAAATTTAAGGGCCGAAAGAACTAAATACAAAAAATAAAATGCAGGCAAAAAAATATCGTACCAAAAAGACAAAAAAATCATAAAAGCTTCCAAAAAAAATTAAAGCCAAAAAAACAAGGTGCAAAAAAAAAATACAGGGAAAAAAACAACTTAAACGAAGAAAAACTCCAATGCAAAAACAAAAAAACAAAAAAACCACAACTCCCAAACAAAAAAAAAATACAAATGCAAAAACAAAAACACTGTAGCACGGCGAAGTTCTGTTGATAATGTCCCTTTCAACTTTTAGTGTTTTAGTATATATAATTAGATTTTTTAACATGTGCGTTGTAACGGGAGAAAAAATACATAATTTTAAGAAATATAAAAATAACCTAAAAGTCAAAATAAAGTTTAGGAACAGCTTAGTCTATGCTCAAAATCAGATAAATTATAATGATAAAGTTTTGTTTTAGAAAATAGAAATAATATGGGAAAATTTGGAGACAAAAATGACAAATAGATAACATTTAGCGCTTCAAATGAGAAAAATCAATAAATCAGGGGCTGAGATAGATTTAGACTAAAGAAAATGTGAAAAAGCTCAATCGTGGAAAATAACAATAGAGAACCCTATGGAAGTGATCACTTAGTCAAAAGGCGATTGGTGCTAAAAAAAATAAAGTGACTGTCTCTTAAGAACGAAATCACGTGAAGAAAAGGGAACTAAGGAAAACACAAAAATAAAAAATAAAATGACATTGTCTTATTCACTGTTTATTAATTATTGAATAACCTTACACATTTAATATATACAAGGGAAAAAGAGGAAAAAAAATACTATTAAATCAAGCCAAAAGCTCATGCAAGTAAAAAGTATCACCATTGATAAAAATTATAAAAAAGAACGTAATCAAAATTTATCATTATCTATTATAAGAGTAGGGATAAGAATGAACTATCCTAAATCTATAGAGTGAAAGAGTTTGCTACTTAAAACTTGGAGGACCAAAACTGTAACAAAACATTGCTTCTTATGGCACGATACAATGATAGTGATTTTGCCTTATACATTTATTACATATTAGGTTTTTTTTTCACGCACTTTGTAGCGGGTAATTTGTTTTGATAAATTTACCATTAAAATAAATGTCAATTAAAATTTAACTTTATTTTAATTTTGAGTTAAGTTTTCTTTATGTTATGTTCTTATCATTAAAATGATTAGTAATGATCGAAAAGTAGCATTGTACATATTTAAAAGTGATGGATATTTTTTTATCATTAAAAAATAATTAACTAAAAAATTTCTCTTAGCAACTCAAATTCTAATTTTTAATATTGGTGGGAAATTAAAATTTATTTAAAAAAGTTTACTTTCAATTTTAACAATTATGAACCAAATTACTTTATTAAACCATAAAGCTTTTGAATTAAATAACTCATGCTACAAAACTCAATTATCAATAATGAAAAGATATTATGGAAATAGAAAAATTGTGTTTAATTATTTTATTTTAGAAAATTGTACACAAAAGACAACAAAAAATTTGAGGAGTAAGAGAGTAAATAGAAAGAATATTAAGTAATTATTAAGTTAAGGGACTAAAACGTAATACGGGGCGAACTTAGTGACTTATATGCTAAAGGTTAGAAATTCTAGGATGAAAAATGCATTTAACCACAACCGAAAGTGAAACAGGCTTAAACTGGAAAAATGCCAACACTGGCCCTCAGGACGCGATCTGCCTGCAAAAAAACAGTCAATCTAGTCCAGGAAAAAGCATAAAAAAAACTATGGCACTGTTGATAAATAGTATATTTTCACTCAACTTTTACACTATTCATCTACAGTAACTTATGTTCATCTTTAGAAGTATAGTAGAATATATATAATGTGACTTATTGATGTGTGAGTCAAACATGTGAAACATGTATTGCATGTTTTAGGACTAAATTAATTAGAATAATAAGCAACACTTAGCTCAAAATATAAAATATATTGTAGACTATAATTAAAGGTCCGGTTACTCATAAATAAAAGTAAAAAGTATATGTAAAATACAACGGAGGCTGTAATTAAAAGGTAAGTTACAGGGTAAAAATTATTGGAAGTCAACTGCCTTATTTTCGTGTACTAAATAGGTACCTGACCTTACGATTGATCCATTAAACTACCTTACCTCTTATTACACGTCTCAATTGAATTATTTTCATCAATTCTAACATTAAGCCTGACAGAAAATACTAATGTGACATAAAGAACATAGGTGAAAATGATTGCATGCAAATCTAGAGATAAACTAACATAAGACCCCTGGACTAGGATCAAATCTAGTAAGGTGATTCATAGAGGGACTAATGAGTAATTTCAGTTAGAAATAAATTCTAGTCGATCAACTTGGTAATGGAGTTTTATTGCCTTGATAGAGGAGTAGAACTAGCCTAGGAATCTCTATAGTTCAAGCATGCTAGATTTGGCTAAAGCTAAATTAGAGTATCATTAGAGAACTCTAGGGAGATTCAAATCAAAGCAAAACATATCTGTTTCCATCTATTTCTTTGTTGCTTTTGTTGTCTGCTTTCATTAGTAGTTTAAATTTCATTAGTTAAATAGTTAATTCTAACACTTGCTTTTGTTGACTAGATAATAGAATTAGGGGTGTAATAGTACCCATATTAAGCCCTGGAGCAAATATGACAGTATGTTACTCAACACATGTATACTGCGGAGCAATAGGTATGCTTGCCTTTAATTTCTCATAGTTAAGTTTTCATAGAAGGTCTAAGATAATAATATGTGTGCGCTTGTATGTGTAACATATCCTTTTAATGAATACCATATCCAAAAATCGTAATGCGTAACATAGAAATTAACATACAGCATACCTATACTCATACCATGAATTTTATTGTACCACATATTAGGTAAATAATATACTCCTAACCCAAACGTTTAGGCTAGTTGTTTAGGGTATGTTTAGAAATCAAACCATCAACTTAAATACTGCAAGAATTTCTTTTGGTATGCTTGTTATTGATGGAATCAATTAACGGAAGATTCTACAATACCCACCCCCGATAACGGGGTAACCGTGCCCCCCCAATCGTAACCGTTGATCTCGGCTCAGTAGAGAAACGGGAAACCGTGTGACTGGGATAACAGGTGAGGGAGAGGAAAGAAAAAAAGTGATAAAAAATTTTAAAATACAATAAATATTTCTAAAAAGTAAAAAAAAAATTTTAAAAAGTGAAATTTCTTTAAAAAAATGATTAACTGTTAAAAAAAAGTGATAAAATTTTAAAAAGTGAGAAATGTTAAAAAATTGGTAAATTTTTTTAAAAAGCTATTAAAAATAAAAAAAGTGATAAATAATTTTTTATTTACCTTTTAAAAATATTTGTCAATTTTTTTAACATTTATCACATTTTCTTTATTTTATCGCTTTTTTATACATTTAATCGCTTTTTTTTTTAATTTTATCGCTTTTTTTTATACTTAATCGCTTTTTCTTACAGTTTATCGTTGAAGTTACCTTCGTTGTGACCGGGTCACGTTCAAGGTAACTTAGACGTGACCCGGTCACTTTGAAGGTAACCTAAAAATATAACCAGGTCACGTCGAAGGTACCTTTTTTGTGACCAGGTCAGTTTGAAGGTAACCTATAAATGTGACCGGGTCACGTCGAAGGTACCTTCCTTGTGACCAGGTCAAGTTGAAGGTAACCTAAAAATGTGACCGGGTCACCTTGAAGGTACCTTCATTGTGACCGGGTCACTTTGAAGGTAATCTAAAAATGTGACCGGGTCACCTCGAAGGTACCTTCGATGTGACCGGGTCACTTTGAAGGTAACCTTAAAATGTGACCGGGTCACCTCGAAGGTACCTTCGTTGTGACCGGGTCACTTTGAAGGTAACCTAAAAATGTGACCGGGTCACGTCGAAGGTACCTTCACTGTGACCGGGTCACTTTGAAGGTAACCTAAAAATGTGACCGGGTCACATGGAAGGTACCTTTGTTGTGACCGGGTCACTTTGAAGTTACCTTCAATGTTACCGGGTCACAAGGTTACCTTTAAAGTGACCCGGTCACAATTTTAGGTACCTTCAATGTGACCCGGTCACATTTTTAGGTACCTTCAAAGGTGACCCGGTCACATGTTTAGATTACCTTCATAGTGACCCAGTTCACAACGAAGGTAACTTCAGCGATAAAATGTTAGAAAAAGCGATTAAATGTAAAAAAAAAGCGATAAAATTTTAAAAAAAGGCGATTAAATGTATAAAAAAGCTATAAAATAAAGAAAATGTGATAAATGTTAAAAAATTGGTAAATATTTTTAAAAATTAAAAACTGAAAAAGTGATAAATAATTTTAAAATGCAATAAATAATTTAAAAAATTGATTAAATAAAAAAAGCGATAAAAAAAACTTAAAAAAGCAAACATTTTTTTAGAAAATCAATTAAATAAATAAAAAGCAATTAAAACTACAAAAAGTGATTAAATAAAAACCCTAAAAAAGCAATAAAATAATAAAAAAAAGCTATTAAAAATAAGAAAAAGTGATTAAAAATAAAAAAATAGTTTAAAAAAAAGTGATTAAGATTAGAAAACATAGCGATTACTAATTGGGAAAGTGAATTTTTTTTTTTTTGAAAAGCGATCAAATATAAAAAATGTTATTAAATATGAAAAAAAAAATAAGAAAATGTGATAAAAAAAATTTAAAAAAAAAAGCGTTTGGGAAAAAAAAAAAGCGTTTGGAAAAATAAAAAAGCGTAAAAAAAAAAAAGCGATTAAAAATTGTTGCTTTAAAAATAAAAAAAATTAAAATTAAAAAAAAGTGAATAAAATTAGAAACAAAGCGAAATTTGCTTTTTTTTGTATTTAATATGTGACTTGAGAAAATTTATTTATTTTTTTTGTATTTAATCAATTTTTTTATATTTATTTGCTTTTTTTGTATTTAATCAAATATTAAAAAATGTTATTAAATATGAAAAAATAAGAAAAAGTGATAAAAAATTAAAAAAAAGCGTTTGGGAAAATAAAAAAGCGTTTGGAAACATAAAAAAGCGTTTGGAAACAAAAAAAAGTGATAAAATATTTAAAAAAGTGATTAAAAATAAAAAAATGATTAAAATTAAAAAAAGTGAATAAAATTAGAAACAAAGCGAAATTTGCTTTTTTTGTATTTAATATGTGACTTGAGAAAATTTATTTACTTTTTTTGTATTTAATCAATTTTTTTATATTTATTTGCTTTTTTTATATTGATGGTGTAAATTCTGAAAAGTGAACAATAATGCCATAATGGCTTCTTATAATTTCTAGTATCTATAGCCTTGTTATAATCCCTTTTCATTTTTTTAGTCCTTTTTTGTTATAATATTTTTTTCCAATCATGTTGCTAATGGCGTTAATTTTTTTTACTTATTGGCTACAGTGTTAGTACTTGTTAGTTTTACTTCTTGGTACTTGGCTGATTATTTAAGTAAATAAACATAACTAGAATTCTACATATCAATAAATACATGACTCATCTGTTTTGCTATGATTATGTATCTTTATTTTATATTATAATTTTTTGGGTTTAGATGGAAAATAATAATTCCCATGCCACTAACAACCAAAGTCAAAATGATTGGGGAAGGGGTAAGGCACAATGGGAAAAACGTAATGTGATGATATTTTGTGAGATATGCAAAAAAGAATTTGGTGATGGTAATAAATAAGGTGGAAGCTTGAAGAAGTTTTCATGGAATATTATAGCAACAAAATTCATAAGTCAAACAGGACTTAGTTACTAGGGCGATCAATTGAAGAGTAAATAGGATGCACTGAAAAAAGATTGGAAGAATTGAAGGGCATTAAAAAAGCTTGCTACAGGCTTGGGATGAAATGCACACAAAAAGAAAATTGATGCATCAGATGATTGGTGGGATAGAAATATAAAGGTTTCTCTCAAGTGCTCTTGCAACTTTACAAAGGCATCATTATTATTTTTTGTTCTTTGACATTAATTAATAAAGTCTTTATACACAGGTTAATCTTGAGATAGCCAAGTTTAGAAAAGTGATAAAATTTAAAAAAGTGATAAATGTTAAAAAATTGGTAAATATTTTTAAAAAGCTATTAAAAACTGAAAAAGTGATAAATAATTCTAAAATGCAATAAATAATTCAAAAAAATGATTGAATAAAAAAGATATAAAAAATTAAAAAAGTAAAATATTTTTCAAAAAAAGCGATTAAACTAAAAAAAGAAAAAAAAAAAAACTTAAATAAATTTTCTCAAGTCACATATTAAATACAAAAAAATCAAATTTCGCTTTGTTTCTAATTTTAATCATTTTTTTATTTTTAATCACTTTTTTTAATGTTTTATCGCTTTTTTTTTGTTTCCAAACGCTTTTTTATTTTCCCAAACGCTTTTTTTAAAATTTTTTATCACTTTTTTTTATTTTTTTCATATTTAATAACATTTTTTATATTTTATCGCTTTTCAAAATTTTTTTTTCACTTTCCCAATTAACATTTTTTTATATTTGATCGCTTTTCAAAAAAAAAAAAATTTCACTTTCCCAATTAGTAATCGCTGTGTATTCTAATCTTAATCACTTTTTTTTAAACTATTTTTTTATTTTTAATTGCTTTTTCTTATTTTTAATAGCTTTTTTTTATTATTTTATCACTTTTTTTAGGGTTTTTATTTAACCAATTTTTTTAGTTTTAATTGCTTTTTATTTATTTAATTGATTTTCTAAAAAAATGTTTGCTTTTTTAAGTTTTTTTTATTGCTTTTTTTATTTAATCAATTTTTTTTGAATTATTATTTTTTCAGTTGCATTTTAAAATTATTTACCAATTTTTTAACATTTATCAGATTTTCTTTATTTTATCACTTTTTTATACATTTAATTGCCTTTTTTTAAAATTTTATCTTTTTTTTTACATTTAATCGCTTTTTCTAACATTTTATTGCTGAAGTTACCTTCGTTGTTACTGGGTCACTATGAAGGTAATCTAAACATGTGACCGGGTCACCTCGAAGGTACTTTCACTGTGACCGGGTCACATTGAAGGTAACCTAAAAATGTGACCGGGTCACCTTGAAAATAATATTCAAAGTGACCCGGTCACATTTTTAGGTTAGGGTCACAACGAAGGTACCTTCGACGTGATTAGGTCACATTTTTAGGTTACTTTCAAAGTGACCCGGTCCAACGAAGGTACCTTCTATGTGACCCGGTCACATTTTTAGGTTACCTTCAAAGTGACCCGGTCACAATGAAGGTACCTTCGAGGTGACCCGGTCACATTTTTAGGTTACCTTCAAAGTGACCCGGTCACAATGAAGGTACCTTCGACGTGACCCGGTCACATTTTTAGGTTACCTTCAAAGTGACCTGGTCACAACGAAGGTACCTTCGAGGTGACCCGGTCACATTTTTAGGTTACCTTCAAAGTGACCTGGTCACAAGGAAGGTACCTTCGACGTGACCCGGTCACATTTATAGGTTACCTTCAAACTGACCTGGTCACAAAAAAGGTACCTTCGACGTGACCTGGTTATATTTTTAGGTTACCTTCAAAGTGACCGGGTCACGTCTAAGTTACCTTGAACGTGACCCGGTCACAACGAAGGTAACTTCAACGATAAACTGTAAGAAAAAGCGATTAAGTATAAAAAAAAGCGATAAAATTAAAAAAAAAAGGCGATTAAATGTATAAAAAAGCGATAAAATAAAGAAAATGTGATAAATGTTAAAAAAATTGACAAATATTTTTAAAAGGTAAATAAAAAATTATTTATTACATTTTATAATTATTTATCACTTTTTTTATTTTTAATAGCTTTTTAAAAAAATTTACCAATTTTTTAACATTTCTCACTTTTTTAAATTTTATCACTTTTTTTTAACAGTTAATCATTTTTTTAAAGAAATTTCACTTTTTTAATTTTTTTTTTTACTTTTTAGAAATATTTATTGTATTTTAAAATTTTTTATCACTTTTTTTCTTTCCTCTCCCTCACCTGTTATCCCAGTCACACGGTTTCCCGTTTCTCTACTGAGCCGAGATCAACGGTTACGATTGGGGGCGCACGGTTACCCCGTTTTCGGGGTGGGTATTGTAGAATCTTCCTCAATTAACTACCCACCAATGAGAAGCAGAGACTTCTTGGAGTTGTGGATTTGTGTATCAATAATAACTAGTTCACAAATCATGCCCCACAGCCCCACTCGATTAGAGTACGATCAATGACTTCAAAAGCACTTTTTATATTATATGCTGGGCAAAATCTCAGATTTGCCATTAAAAGTTTTTGGTTGAATATAGATTTGCCATTATAGTTTTTTTTTTGTTCAATCTCTCACTAATATTTTAAAATGAAGTATGCAATTAAAGTTTTAAATTGGGAGTAGATATGTCACTACTCATTAAAAATCTAACAAAAAAAGTTAAAAGTAACAAGTTTTAAAATTTTAGGGTAATAATGTAAGTTTTAACAAACTTTGAGGAACTTAGGTAGTCAGACTCTTTCAAATCCGGCCATCATCTGCTGCCCACCAAATGTTCAACAAAATGCCCACAAGTCATACGCTTGAAATGGACACAAAATCACAACAAAACCATAGAGAAGCAATTCACAGTGAAAGAATTAGCGGAGTTCCGAAAAAGAGGATGAATTACAGCTGTTGATGAATTTAATTGTGGAGGATTCGGCGGAGCTCCGACTGGGATTGTGGGATTTGTTATTGGGTGGGCAGCCCAAGTGCGATTAAGATCAAGTAGGAGTTCCGGTTTCTCTTCTAGGCTGGCAATGGGGGAGAAGTACAACTGCCATTGGAGGCTGATACTATTGCTCGACGAACTGGCGATGACACAAGCAAAAAAACACAAGAAGGCAGCTCTCAGCTTGTAATCTAGCAGTGGGTCACCGAAGTAGAGCAAAACAAAGTTAATCGAACAACATATAATTTCAAAATCACTCAAATCCAATCAAAGTAGGAGACTTCCAGGAGTACCTCTTTGGATTTCCCATGGCCGTCTGGTTTTCTTTCTTTGGAATACATCAAATGGCAAAAGTCTTTAAGATCCTAACATTTTTTTAAAGATACATAATAATTTCAAGATTTAAAAAATCTGCTATTTTTTCCTTTTTTTAGTTATTTTTTAATAGACAGTGGCTTATTTTGAGCTAATTTGAAACATTAGTCGGAGATTAGATAAAAAAAAAATCTATAGTAGTAGATCCATGCCCAACACAAAATATTAGTGACAATTTTAATATTTTCACCTATATGCTGAAACAACTCTATTATGCAACTTTAGATAAAAAAAAACCTATACCAAAACAATCTGTACAGAAGAGAAGAACCCAAGTTCCCGAGTAAAGACATCAATTAGAAACAAAATTTTAATCCTTGGCAGCGAGTTTGCTTGTCTTACAAGAATGATCCTTTGTCTTGATCATCTTCCTACTTGTACAAGAATCAATTTTACTTGGTGACCATGCTACTCGGCACTGCATCATATCAAGCAAATGCGATTGCAAATGCTTGTTTATATCCATAATATGTTTTGTCATGTTTGTAGCCCACACTCTGTTGTCCATGTACGTTTCAACTTTCACCTGCAAGGTTGCAAAAGTTTCCTACAAAATATTCCAGTTCACCGACATGAACAACTTAGTAGCAAGTTCACTCCCATGGCTGAAACAGGAACTAGTTCATGGGTGTGTGAACGCGTGTTAGTGAAGATTAGGTAAAACTTAAGCTACCTTTGAATCGAATTCAAGAAGGTTAGGCAAACCAGCTACATGGAGATCAAAGGAGCCAATCTGTTTGTGAATGGAAGATGAAGGTAAGACTTTAATCCTTCTTTTCTCGGCATCCGTTGCCTTTGGATATTTTTCAAGTGAAGAGACAACGAACGGGTGATTCAGAATTCTTTGACGGTTCGACTTAGGATACAAGGAAGACTGTGAAATCACAGCAATATTACTTACTGGACCTGCCACAATTTGGACCAAGAAAAGAAACATATGCTAGCTTCTCAATATTATCACCCATGTGTCAAGTTCTATAAAATAGTTCTTTGAAACATGAACACCCAGATATCTACCTTTGTGGTGGTTAAATCTTCGGATTATTGACCGGTTCATGATATCCCAAATGCAAACGGTGTGGTCATCCGATGCAGATATCAAACCTAATTTGCAGAAGGCCAATGCAGTAATGGATCCACTGCAAAAAATAAAGAACAGGATCATTTGAACCACTTCAAAATTAAAAATGTATTTGTGAAATAGATAGCATTTGGTAATGAAAATGGTACAACACATTCAAGTCTAATTAACATGTCAAAATCTTATAAGCACACCATACATTACACATTACTTGTGTCCTGTCAGTGAAACACTTTGACCTTCTGCAACAAGATGGTGATCTTGCAATAGGCCTATATCAAGCAGATTAACAAATATGCTCCCGTCAGTGCACCCGGAACAAATGAATTGCTCTGCTGGATGAATGGTCATTGCAGTTATTGATGCGGGATAAGCTCGTGTTCGAACAAGTCTTCCTGAAATCAGGTCCCAAGCCTGCAGAAATTGACGCAAATCTCTTCATAAGTAGACACAAAAAGGTATGAAGTGTACATTTATGGCATGACTAGCAATGCAGATCATACAAACCTTGTATGCTCCATCAAGGGAGCTGGATATTAACATTGAACTTGCTACGGGTAACAAGCCAGTAATGGAGGATTTGTGACCCAACAAACAGTGTAGCATTGAAGGCAAGCTTACAAAATCATCCATATCTAGCAAACTTCTCTTGAATTAGTTAAGAACATTGATTAATGCAGTTAAAATTTTGAAAATATAACAAAAAAAATTAATAAAGAACACCCAAATAAATTAATTGGTTAGTTCTTGCAAATTGATTGCCAATACTAAAACTAGTTTGAATCTAAGCAAAGTTAATTATATTTACCTAATCAAAGACCAAATACAGATCAAACCATCCTCAGAGCCAGAAATGAGTAGAGAACCATCGGCTGAGAAGGCCAAGCACTTCAATGATTTATGATGTGCCCGCCATGTCTTTAGCAGTCTACCTTCTACAACCTAAAAATGTCCATTTTAAGTCTGACATGATTGATTTCTCAACCTTAAACAAGAAAAGTGATTTCTTTTTCTTTTTCTTTTTGAAGATGAGAGATTTGTTTACCTCCCATAGATAAACATTCCCAGATGGAGCTCCACCTGCAATATATATTCCATCCTTTGTAGAACAAATAGGCCATATGGACTCCATGGTGTAGTTTCTTTGTGGGTTGTGAGGCTAGTGAAGAGAAAAACCAAAAAATGAATATTTTTTATTTCTAGAAATTCGAACATATTATTGAAGCAACCATAAAGCAAAATGAGGAAATCTCAAAACCCAAATAAGATCAAAAGCATATAAACATGGAAACTCAATGAATTCTATGGAGAAAAGATGCAAATTTCAAAAAAGTTGCCCCCTTAGGATTTCTAGTTTTTTGAGGAAGCAAACTTGGGATTTGTTACCTTGTCCAGTGACCAAGTGAAGATGGAGCCACCACCAACAGAGCCATGCTTATTATTAACCTGAGAAGCAACTAGAAATTGGTCTCTAAGGCACAACAATCCATGAGGGGGAGCAGCACAAGTTGGAATATGAAGAAGAAATTGTCCAGTCTCTATGCTCCAAACACTTATCCCAATCCCCATATTTCTTGCACTACACACCACCAAAGCCTGGTCCTCTCCACCCATCTTTCTCTTCAATATTGCTTCTGTCTTACTCTGCAATGGATTTGCATGCCCTTAATTTTATAGGGTGGGGAAGGTTCTTTCTCACAGGACTTGTCTTTGGATGCATTTGTGCATTGGATTACAGGTGGCAATCGAATTTGAGGAAGTGACAAAGTTGGTTTGGGCCACTTTGCAACTGCTTTTGAAAGATTACTGTGTTGCAATAATATTTGTGGGGCAGGAGAATTGAGTATTGTGCAAGTGTTATTCATGCAACCATTGACAAGTCTCTTATAGCCAATTCAAGGCTTGTATGTGTCAGGCCAATGCTGATGTGGCACTAAATCTTTTATGTTTTTCATATTATTTAAGAAATAATAAATTTTCTTTTAAATTTTTAGACCCACCAGCAGTTTAAAACACTTTAATGGTATTGTAGTAAAATACAAGCATAATATATGATGCATAAAATTATGAGAAAAATATGAGATATAATAATGAACAAAAACATCAAGAATATTATAGATCCTAATTACAATTAAGATCATGCAAATGGTAGGATGATTAAAAAAAATTATAAGAAAATGGCTTTGTAACAACCATAAAGTGTTGCAGGCAATCAAAGCGGACCCAAAAATTTAAAGCATTATATTCATAAATAATGAAGTGTCATTTTTATCTTTACTTTTCCTATTGGGTAACTATCAAGCTTGTTTAATTTAGTTACAAAGTATTTTATTCGTTTTTAGTTTAGGTAACATAATTTTTTTTCATGTCGAATTGCTTTCAGTTTGAAAATCTACTTTATTGTCTTATGACTCATTTTATTCGTTTAAGGATTTTAATGAGTCAAATTGTTTGCAAAGTTAAAATATAAGAATCTTGTGTTTAATTGAATTTAGAGAATAATTCTCCAACATTTACGTAAGTCAGAAAGTTTTCAGTTATCCTAATTCTAGGTAAGATATACTAAAAGTTCACAAAGTATTTATATTATGAATACTTAAAATGTAGCCCCCAAAATTTTGAGTATATACAACTCATCCGTAAACTTTTAGAAATCACAACGTAGTCACTAATAATTACACAGTATTTGGTTCCTAAAGTTTTAAAGTACTGATAAAATAGTCCCCAAAATTACTAGTTTAGTCCCTAAAATTTTTAAAAATTGAAAAAAAATATGATTAAAGTTTAAAAAATGACATTTTAGTTACTAGGCTGAATACTTGTAGAAAGTGACTAAATATAGCAATCAAACATGAAAAAATTTATGAGGCATGAATTAAACATAAGGAAGTTAGAATTATATTTTTTATAAATGTTTACTTTCCATGAATCATGTTTTCCCAGTAAATCATAGTTTCTAAAGTTTTTAAGAATCCTTTAACTAAATACTCTGTTTCACAACTAGCAAGGGAAGATTCTAAACCTCATGAAATAGTCTAATACTTAGAGAGATTTATCAAGCTTCCTGTAATTTATTCTTTTGGAATTTTCTTAATGGTCCATAGTAGAAAAAAATTAAAAAGTGGGTTTAGTGAAGATTATTTTATGTAATTAAAAGCGTTTATTTTGATATATACATATTTCTTTAGGAGGCTGTGCTTAAAGATGTCCATAAATCACTTTCGACTCCCTTTTTTCTGCTAAAATATGTATCTGTATAAACTTTTTTCTTGAACATTGGAATCGTGAAAAACAATTTACAAAAAAAATATTTTTTTGAAAAATAAAGTTTATAAAACCAGGGGTCCTCGTAGTTTGCATTTTAAGAGTATGGAAGGGAACTTGAGCCGTTAGCTTCCAGTTTAACCCTCAAACTTATAAGGCCCAAACTCCGAGCTTAACAGTAGACAAAACCTTCACACTTCATTATAGAGTAAAATTCACTTATGGTCCCTAATCATTTTGACGTTGTCCTAAGTGGGTTCCTAACCTTCATTTTATCCTCTTAAAGGCCCTGAACTATCAGATTTTGTCTTAATCATGGTCATTCTGTCAGCTTTATGGTTAACTTTAATCGAATTTTTATGTTAAATGTCAGCTCTGGTCCATTTTTTTTTCTTCCTTTCGTTAAAAGCACTCCCAAGTCCCAACCCAATTGATCACGCAGATGCATCACCACCTTTTCTTTCCCTCTCGGATCTAACCACACCTCCGCCGCGGCTCTGACAGGCCCTCTCCCCTTCACACATGTTTGAACCACCACCACTACGTCGCCTCCCATTTCCCCGCCAACCCTCTCAGACTCCCCCTCCCCTCCCTTCTCCTCTTCTCCTTCCACCCTATTTGAATCGGAATCTGATTCTTCAAACTCCAGATTTCTAAGCTCACTAAAATCAAAATCATCCAAAGCCTAACCAAGAACCTAGATATGCATAAGTTCTGAAGAACGGCAAAATCACTCAATCCACTCAATAATTCAAAAGAAAAAATCATCGATCCATCATTCTCAAAGCAAACCATACAAAGATAGAGCTTCATAATACAAGCAAAATAATCCGAAACAAAACTGAAAATTTATAAATCGACCAGATTGAACCAACATGAGTGTGGTGAAATCATCGATCGGAAATGCAATTCTCATAGCCATGTTCGTCTTCAACATTCCCATGCTTCGAATCATCACATGGCTGACACCAAAGAGGTGCCTCTTCATCTTCCCCGCTTCAGACCCAGACCCCGATTCGGATCCCAGGATCACCCATCATTGATGCCACGATGAATTTGGGAATGAAGGCTGACGTGACGCCCGAACACGGTGTTGGTCGTAGACGCTTGCACTAGAACTACCCCTTATGCTAAATTGCTAATTGACGTCGGCGGGTTCTTCTCCAGATCTTCTAGTCGGGGGAGGCCACCGGAGTTGATCACTGACGCTTGTGCCTCCGTGGATGACTTCAGAAGGATTATCGAAAGGCAAGAGCTCTTCGCGAGGGATTACAGAAGACGCGAGCTCTTTGCTAGAGATTATCGTTGTTTGAGATCTTCGCTGACTACATCACCAGTGGCTCGGATTGCTTGGAACTGCTGTTTCTCGATTGCCTGATTGGCCTGGAGGCTCGTGATCACTGATCAGAGCAGCTACTGGCCGTGGAAGGGGGACGTTCTGGAGGTGAGAGACAGCCAGAAAAGTTTTGCTTTTCTGGAAAATTGGAATTGTCAATTGATGAGAAAAATATAGTGAGAATTCTCAAAACAAAAAGAATGAGGGGTTTTGAATGTGAAGAAGAAAATGTAGGGATTATAGTAAAACCAACCACCCCCCAAGCCCGAAATTCTGTCAAATTTAATAGTAAAATTAACAGAAGGATCACAATTAGGATAAAAATAAGGAGATTAGAGATTTTAAGAGGATAAAATGAAAGCTATAGACCCATTTAAGACAGCGTGAAAAGAATAGGGACTCTTAGTAAATTTTACCCTTTCATTATATATCGTATTATAACTCTATGCTAATTATAATGATTCTAATTTTTCTTTTAAGAAAAAGAAAAGAGTATGAAAAGGAACTCTTAAAATCTTCCACCCAATTCATTTTAACTTAAGTCAATTATAATGATTCTAATTTTTTTTTAAGAAAAAGAAAAGAGTATGAAAAGGAACTCTTAAAATCTTCTACCCAATTCATTTTAACTTGAGTCAACTTAATTTAAAATATTTTTAAATCCTTTTCACCTAAAAAAATTTTTTATTTAAAAGCTAATATTATATAGGTGTAATAATCTATTTGAAACAAAATTTTTATCATATTATTAAATTTCTATGAATTTTTTTAATGTTTAAAAAAGAAAAATTCATAAAAAATTAATAGTATTATAAAAATTTTACAATCAATGGATTATTTCACCCAAAATAATATTAACTTTCAAATAAAATTGATTTCAAGTAAAAAAGATATGAAAAAAAAAATAAGTCATTTTGAATTAAGTTGGCTTAAGTTAAAACGGATTGGCACTTCATCATCGTTAACTTTTATGTATAGACATAGCATAAATTCGGTTCTCCAGTTCCTCTTTTCTCAAATATTCTACCTTCCATCTGTTTCATAAAAATTAGTCATTTTATCTTTCTTAATTAAAATTTAATTTAAATATATTTATATTAATTTTTGTTATAAAAATTCTTAAAAATTATATTTATAAACTAGAGCCTGTAAGGTACTATTTTCATATAAAAAGTTTATATTTCTATAAGAAAATTTAAAAAAATTATGAATTAATTGTTGTAAATAATAAAAAGGACAAACTTTGTAAGGCAGAAGGAATTTATATTTAAGTACTGAATTTCCAATATTCATAATTTACAACAATTAAAATATTTTTTTCAGTATTTTAGTGTATAAATGTAAAATTTTTTGTATATAAATGATAAATAAAATTTTATATTTTTTATATATAATTTTTTTAAAATTTTATAATAATTAATAATATAAATAAATTCAATTCAAACTTAAGTTTAAAAAGTGAAATAGCACAAATAACATGGAAGTACCAGGAAAAGGGAAAGGCTACGTCCGGCAGGCGCTACACCCTGAGATCGCAACTTCATATATAATAAAAAGTGCAGTTTTTAATAGTTTGGTGATATTAGTAGAATGGTTGTGGGAGCCTTGGTATAAGAGACAATGGGACAAGGTTTAAAAGAAGCTTCCCACTCTTTTTGTGTATTTTTCCCTCTTTTTGTTTTTTTTTTCTCAGAATTGCAACAAGAAGATAAAAATTAGGGAATAATTATATTCAGTCAGAGAAAATGAAGTATCTAGCAAGGAACAGCTATTTATTACAGCATAGCAAGCAGTCATTGAATATTAAAAGAAATAGATAGATTTGTTAGAAAATAGCAAGACGAGACTATAAAATAAGGATAAATGACACCCATTGTCCTAAACTATGGCTTCTATTGCGGATTCGTCCTGAAACTAAAAAATATTATACCGTTCGTTCTTTAAATATGAAAATATTGCACTATTCGTCCTGCTGTTAAATTTTCCATAACAATTGACATAAAAATGTGAAAAATAAGTTTTAACCCTAAAAAAACTTTCCATTTGCCTTAGACACCTCAAAACTTTTACATCTTGCAATTAAACTACATTCTCCACTTTCTTTCAACCATTTAACCTAAACCTATAATTTTCCTTCAACCATTTTCTTCTTCTTCCCACCAAAACCTTGTCTAGACTATATTTATTTTTTATTACTTGGATATAATCACTATCTAGATAGATAAGATTAAACTACTTATTCTGTTCGTTTCAAGTATAATTAATAATATATTGAAAGTATTTAATTTTTACAATATTTGATCTATATTTTTTCAAATTAAAAACTTAATCAAAATTTTATGCTTTAAAATATTATTCAAGTGGTTATTAAAAATATATAGTATAGACTTTCAAAAACTATAAATTTTGTTAAAGAAAATAGTAAAAAGCCAAAATCATATATAGTATAAAAATATTAGAAATTAAACATGCATAAAGATTTATAATTAGAGTAATGAAGGGCTTCAGAAATTTCTTAATTTTGGATGACTGTCTTGACCAGTCCAAAAGATTAATTTTTTTAATTTTGGATGACTATCTTGAGAAGAAACCTTTTGAGGAGCTTGAACAATCAACTCAAAAATTGTTCAAGCTTTTGGATTGTTGTCTAGAATAAATTTTTTGTTCATTATTTTTCATGCTAATTTTGAGTTGATTAGAAATTGCTTTTCAATATCTTGTTACTCAAAATTAAGAAATTAATCTAAAATTTTTTTCTAGTTAATTTAATTGCTGAATTCTTTGAGTTCTTTTTAGCTTTAAAGAAAATCCTGTTTATTTGCTTGGATTGAAGAAATATTTTCTTTGATGATCAACTATGTAACTGAAGTGGATAATCAATCTTGAACTGAGCATTTTTAGTATTGGTTAATTTTATTTTAATTTTATAATTAATTTATTTCAACAATCGATTTAAAAAAATCCTCCAATTTTTTATTTCAGTTTTTTTTGTTAGGAAGCTTTTAAATAAAAGTTTCTCATGAGATTCGACCTGATCTTTACTGCTAAACTACAAAACTCCTCAGAATATTCCTTTTCCACCTTCCAATCAATGTCGTGAAAAAACACATGAGTTACCCCCAATCGTTTCCGGTTCCTCACCATTACTACTACTAAGAATATCACCCCCATTGATCAATTGTGGTTTTAAAAGAAGAATTTGTTTAATTTGTTAATTAGTTTGGTTTCTCTTGAAACTATAATGTTGTTGGGAGAACATAATTGGTCTAAAAATGGGGGAGCAAGACAAAGAAGAACTAGTAAATGACCATTGCTTCAACTTGTTTCTCTTGACGCTAGCTGCGTCACTGTGGAAGCTTTTGTTTGTTATATATGATATTTTTGAAATGTCTTGTAATAATCTCCTTTTAATTTGGGTAATTTTTGAAGCTCCTTATTATTTTGATTATAAATCTTTATGCTTGTTTAGTTTCTAATATTTTTTATTATGTATTATTTTTTCCTTTCTACTATTTTTTTAACAAAACTAACATTATTCGAAAGTTAATACTATATATTTTTAATAACCATTTAAATAATATTTTAAAGTGTAAAGTTTTTATTAAGTTTTTAATTTGAAAAATTATAGATCAGATACTATAAAAACTAAATACTTTCAATATATTATTAATTATACTTGAAACGCTAGACTAAGTAGCTTAATCCTATGTCCTTTAGATAGTGATTATATCCAAGTAATAAAAAATGAATATAGTCCAGACAAGGTTTTGATGGGAAGAAGAAGAAAATGATTGAAGGAAAACTATGAGTTCGGGTTAAATGGTTGAAAGAAAATAGAGAATGTAGTTTGACTGCAAGATGTAAAAGTTTTGAGGTTTCTAAGATAATTTAAAAAAATTTCAAGGGTTAAAACTTGTTTTTCACATTTTTTTTGTCCATCTTAACAGAAAATTTGATGGTAGGACGAATAGTGTAATATTTTCATATTTAGAGGACAAACGGTACAATATTTTTTAATTTTAGGATAAATCTGCAACATAAGCCTTAATTCAAAGATGATGGGTGTTATTTACCCAGAAAATAACTATAATTAATAAGAGGACTAAAATTATCTTATTATTCAACAACTACTACAATTATGGCAAGTAGTTTTGTGAGGAGTAAATAGGTTTGTCATGAACGCAACATAAAAACAATTATATTCAATGAAAGTATAAGAATCATCTAATAAGGAACAACTACTAAAGTATAACAAGCATTCATTAAATAGCAGAAGAAACAGATAGATTGTTAGGGAACATTAATATGCATTAAAGGAATAACCAAATTTAGAGTCAATTCATTTTAACTTAAGTCAACTTAATCTAAAATAATTTATTTTTATTTTTACATCTTTTTTTTTTACCTCAAAGCAATTTTATTTGAAAGCCAATATTATATAGATACAATAATCCATTTGAAATTAAATTTTCATGATGTTATTAAATTTTTATGAAATTTTCATTTTTAAAGCCTAAATATAGAAAAATGCATAAAATTTGGTAAGATTATAAAAATTGTATTTTCAATGAATTATTAAACTTACACAATATTAAATTTTAAATAAATTAGTTTCAAGTAAAAAAAATATAAAAATAAAAAAAAACCAATTTTAGATTAAGTTAAATGAAATGTCTTTTAGTTAAAGAACATAAACAATCTGATAAGAAATAACTTCAGTATAACAATTAGTTATAATATAATGACATGATAATAATTTATAGGAAATTGGGATACAATATACAATAGGAAGTTGCAATGGTATTATCGTATTCTATAGTAACTTGATATATGGTAGCTGTTTCGTAAATAATAAAATGTTTGTGTGTATTTATTACGCTTAAAAAAGAGGTATGAAAAGAAAAATAGAAAAACTATATAAAATGAATTCTCGTGCAACACGAGATTTGTCAATAACCTCCATCAATGAGAAGGGATGAAGTCACATATAACCCTTGAGCTTGATTGTATTAGATGTTTTGCCCATAAATTCTAAATTAGTACATTTTAAACCTCTACTCCAACTTGACAACTGTGGATACATCACGACATTCACTCTGAAAGTGCCTTAGGTACAAACATGTGACATGACATCAAGAAAAAAAAGAAAACGTCCCTCAATCTCATGGTGCCTTTTTTAGGCCATGAGTCATGAATTGTGATTCACTACACTGAAAAGTAACAACGCAAATCCTTTTCTCCTTGTTTGGTCAGATATGGTCCTTCTCCATTCATAAACAAAACATTTTCTTATTAAACATAACATTTTCTAGTGTCTCAAAAAATGAATTATAAATCCCAAATTGATTTCTTAATTGCTCATGACTCAACCACCCTGTAAACTCTAAATCATATGACCACTTGTTCCTGGGTGTCACGTGCTTGCACGTTATGGACTTTCTAAGTTAAGGGAGCAATCCGTATCGAGTTAATTCATTGGAGGTGTAAAGTGTGACGTTTTCGAGTTTAAGGGTCAGAGTTTTCGTTACGGATAACTTTAGGAGCTATATCTGCCTTTAGGTCAGCTAGTTCTTTTAAGTACTCCGCTGCACTCCGGTGGGCATTGGACTGTGACAGTGAGCTGAGGAAACAGATCCGAGATTGAGACACCCAAATGGGCGGTAAGTTTTCTTCGCCTTTGAATTTACTTTGAGTGGCTGAATTCGCATTTGGCTCATGATTTCAATGCTAAAACAGCGAGTGGCAAACCGGCGAAGAAGCGTTCGGTGAGCTTGTGGCTGGCTTCAAATCCTAGCAAGCGATGGGGCGAGCTCTTTTTCCTCTGTTACACGCCTTTTTGGCTCACTCTCTGCTTGGGTATCGTAGTTCCTTTCAAGCTTTATGAGGTCGGCTTCCCTATCTCCTTGCTTGCTTTCAAATTTTGCGTCATTTTCGAAGCTTTGACACAGGTTTATTTGGCTGTGCATTGCTGCTGATTTTCTTTTCCACGTTTTTGAATTTTGGGTACTCTTATCATAATTGTTTAGCATGCATTTGGCTTGATGCTACAGAGAGGTTGAACTCAAACTTAGAAATTGATTTCATTTATTTTTTGCTTCAAATGTTTGTTGGTTAGATGAGTTTGTTAGGGACATTGTTTCTCCATTTCTTCTTTGGAAGCCTTTGGATGTTTTATTGGGATTTTGGTCTGCAATCAGTAGTTTGATTGGCTGCCGAAATGTTCTAATATTAAAAATCACTCCTTTGTTGCGGACACTCTATGATATGTCTTTGTCATAAAAGCTACTTATTTGGTGATTGACAGAGATTCACGGAGTTGGAGTATTTACTCGTTGGTTTGATTTCAGCTGTTCCTTCTTTCATGATTCCAATGTTTCTTGTTGGGAAGGTAAACTACTGAAGACCCCTCTTTGGATTTCACCTATGTATAACTGTTTTGGATACAACTATCAAATAATATCTAAATACATGCCATTGCATGTCCTTTTCGTTGATGATAACCACTCATATACTGTTTTTAAGATGCGAATTTCAATGTCTCGTTTCAAATAAAGTATGATTTGTTTACTTATCTAAGCGATGATAAATTGCTGCTTTGCTAGCCTGAGCTATCTTATACTGCAGCTTTGCTAGCCCCATGCTTGAAGATCATCTAATAAGAGTTTTATATAGGTATTTTCAGAATAATTATGCAAAAGCATAACTGTAGAACTTTGGCTTGAGTACTTCTTTTAAGCTTTTGTATTGCTAAGGTAAAAAAAAGTGTCCGTTTGGGGCTTCCCAGTCCCATGTTTATTGCATTTAAGGTTAAAGATATCAAACTATCAAATACAATGGTTAGAAGACGTATTGCTTCTCCTCATTTTGGAGTGAATTTATTCCCCAAAAGTCAAAACTAGCTTGTCATTTCAGAATTTAGATTCTCATTGATGTTGTAGCAGACTTTTATAGGAAACTTTGTTGTTTGTCTACACAAATTTGATTGTTAAAGTGCTGATGTTCAATTATCTCAGGGCCCTAATATACAACTAGCTCAGCTTCTCTGGTTTCTTTAAATTTCTGAAGGGTGGTAAAAGTTTTGTTGTTATATCTTGTAAGAATAGAATAAAATGTGCTCATTGTGGATTGTATTGGCAGGCTGACAGAAGCTTACATTGGGCAGACCGCTACTGGGTCAAGGCAAGTGCTGATATATGGAACTTGAAGACTTCCTTTCTGCTTTATATTTCCTCTTGGTGTATATGGTTTGTTATCATCAGTTACTGGTTGTCTATGGTGAATTATGGATCACAGAGATAAATTTTATCTTCTAAATAGAGGTTCAGTTATTCTTCTTTTGGCAAAAAAGGATCCAGTTCTAACACACTCCTGAAGATTGGAATACAATGGGTATGCTGCTTTTTTACTGGCGTCAATGATAATTTTTAACACATTTACTGAAGTCCAGGGATACACAGCTACTGTTTTATGAAAAATGTTGCTAACAAGCTCAAAGCTCATGGAGTAATGAATGATTGAATCATTTTGATGCCATATGGTCTTGATGTGATTTTCTTATTGCTATATTGTTAGAGCTCCCTTTGCGTATTTGAAGAGTTATGATAATTGCTCAGCTATTGTAAATGTTATGATTTCTTCACAACCTGAGATTTGATCATCACTTCTCTTCTTTGCTTTATGGCTTAATTCTAACTTTTCCACTCAAATTTTGCAGGCCAGTCTTTGGATAGTAATTTTTAGCTACGTGGGAAATTACTTTTGGACGCATTACTTTTTCACGGTTTTGGGAGCTTCGTATACTTTTCCATCCTGGAGAATGAATGATGTAAGAAATGATTGTATTTGTATTGGTCAAGCAGCCCTCGTGACTCCACTGATTTGCTTAATTCTGGTGATAACTCAATCTACTTCTTTTGTACAGGTGCCGCACACAACATTCTTTCTCACGCATGTTGTCTTCCTGTTTTACCATGTTTCATCAAACATGATGCTGCGCAGACTTGGACATTCCACTGCTTACCTGCCAGAAAAAGTGCAGTTGCTTTTTCAGGCAGCATGGATTTTAGCCTTTTCTTACTTCATAGCCTATTTGGAGACATTAGCTATTTCTAACGTATGTGGTGGTAACTCAGCTCCCTATCTATTGTTCAAACATTCAAGTCTGATGATGGGGAAGTATGTTAATGTGGATTACCAAAGATCCATCAATTTATTAGTTATTAATTTTAAATTATTCCTGGTAGCAGTATCATGATATAGGGTGCACCTTAGTGTAATGGTAAAGTTGCTGGTTGGTTGCCTGAAGATTACACCTTGAGTCATGAAAATAAGTTGCATGAGCAACAAGGTGGGGTAAAGGAGTTGCACAAAATTGTGCTTGCAATGAAAATTGTCAATCGCTTCCTGGGGAATCTTCAAGAACTTGAAGCTATCCCTTGAGCAACCGCTTAAAATTATAGTGTCTTTGCATGTTTCACTGTTTTTTGGTCCTGCAGAAAGTTTCTGAAGCAGTCTCTCATTTCACACTACACATGGCTCTGATGGCCTGTTTTTGAACATTTGCAGTTCCCTTATTATGACTTTGTGGATCGGGCATCTATGTATAAAGTTGGATCCTTGTTTTATGCAATCTATTTTCTTGTAAGCTTCCCAATGTTTATGAGGTATGTATTCGATCACATTGCTAGTTATTTACCCTTCAAAAATTAGGGGACACCGTTTTGCACATAGTCAGGCACACTGGTATAGAAATACATATGCCAATGCTTATTAGTTTATCATGTATGTATCTCGTGCTTTGCATTATGCATAATGCATGTTCCTTGGTCTTGTTTTTAGCATCATATAAAATGCAATAAGATTTACATGCTGTAAGGCTTCCAAAAACCTAAGATGTTGATTGCCTTAGTTATTGGAACAAGTCAAATGCCTAATCGCTTTTGAATATGGCTTCACTCTTTTCATAATGGCTCAAGATGTTTCATTTTCATCTGGTTGAACTTGACTAAAAATTTCTGAAAATGAATTATCTGATATTTTTGTACTCCTCTGTATCATGAATGCCTATTAAAGCTAAAGAATGATGGTATCTAAAAATTATTTGGGTAGTTCTTGTAGCCTCACCCTTAACCATCCATTGGCACAGAATTGATGAGAAACCTGGGAAAGCATGGGACTTAGCCCGAGTTGCTGTTGATGCTTTGGGAGCTGCAATGCTGGTTACCATAATCCTTGATTTGTGGCGCATCTTCCTAGGACCGATAGTTCCATTACCTGAATCACGGCAGTGCATGCAGCCAGGGTTGCCTTGGTTTGCTGGACATGGGAACTCAACAAATTGAACTCGATAAAGCAATTCAGCTGGCAGGATCCTTGGTTGAATACTTGATCTAAGTTTGATCTTTCCCTGTAACTGTAAGTTGTAGATTTTTGAGCTGCACTTTGTTTCGACAGTTGATGTGTTCCCTCCTCTGTGGCTGTTCAGAATTAGGTGAGATTTCTCTCGCTTATTCGGCTGTCCATGTTCAACCAGTAGATATGTATTTGTTGCTGGTGTTCTTGGAGACTTCTCTGTTTTGTTGTATCCGATGGTAAATAAACAGCTCTTTTCAGCTTAAGGGCACAACAAAAAAATCCTGAGTGAAAAAGTCTGATATGATCTTTCTTTTCTTTTCTTTTTTTTTATGCTACATATATATATCAAAGGGAAGGGGGATGTTTGCTTTTTATGGGTCGCGGAAGTCCATTGAACCAGCATATATAGCATTAATGTGGAAATTAGTGGAGTCAGATTTTGAATCTCGACCTTCTACAAGTGCAAGGGTGTAAAAGGGTCGGGCCAAGCTCAGGTCCTTAAGTTATCATTACTACATGAATTTAGGCCCGAATTTGGAGGCTCGAAGAGGACTTGTGCTTAACCTAAAAGTCCATAAGGTGAGAATTAGAGGCGCTTTGTAGAGCTTATTTTATTTAATTTAGAGATTTAAACTAACAACTCTTTGATTAGTTAGATAAGTAAAGTATTATATATATGTTATTATTTAAGGTTCAGTAGGCCCGTGAATAAAAGGGGCCAAGTATTAACAAACTCGAGCTCGATTCTTTAAGGTATTGGGTTTGTCTTCAAACTTGAGCTAGATCTCAATAAGGCTTAGGCTAATAAGTTTCAAATCGAGTTGAGCTCGAGCTATTCGATGAAAGGTTGACTTGTTTACACCCATAGCTGAGTGTCTCTGACCAATTGGTCTAACATTGCAGGACCTAATCTACTTTTTGTAAATTCACTAGAGCAAGCAAGTGATACTATATAGGAAAAATTGAGACCACTAGAGATAGGGTTGAAGCTTGATGACATGAGTAGCTAAGTATTCAAGATGCTCAATTGATGATACAACAAACTTAAGATATTCAATTAATGATACAATTGGCTTAAGAGCCTAGTGATAATTTAATCACACACAAGGTATCCTTTCATTTCTTTTCATTGTCCTCATTTCACACTTTCTCAAAAGAGTATTGATTTAAATATCACAGGATTTTCCGAAAACTCCCTCATCATCCTTCTTAGAAAAATTGGAGCACCCACCATCTAATAAATGCAAAATGAATATCTCAAATTCTGAAGCACCACAACCTAATAAATGCAAAATGAACACCTCAAATTCTAAACACTAAAATTCTTCACCCCTTATGAGGATTGAGAGTGTCTCTCTAACTTGTGGGGTACTAATTGAAAGTGTAATATAAGTTCCTGCAAGAATCAACATAGGACCTAGCTAATTGGCATTCTTGGATTCAACATCAAGACAAATAAATTCCAACAAGCAACATTTATTAAAAAAAATCTAGTCTACAATGAAAACAAAGTGTTCCCATATATTGCAATTCTTATGGTGCTAATAGCTGAAAAATGAAATTCAATTACAGACTCAAGAAGAGGCATATAGGTATTATCTGTGAAGATAAATGCATGTCAAAATGTCATAGTCACTACTACAAAAGGTTTTATACAATCATCCACCATTGATAGGGATTCAAATGAATGATCCTTTATAGAACTTATTATATCTAGAGAAACTTACAATTAACTAACACTTTATTCCTCTTGCTTTTGAAAACCTACACTTTGTCCCCTATTTGTTTTATACTGTCTAATAACAACTTTTGAAATTCTAATTTAAACTGTATGATAGTTATCTTTTAATAATTTTAATTTTTCTAATATTTTTTATAGTTAATAAACAATTTTAATTATCAATTTTTTCATTTTTTTAATGCACTTTTCTCCTTGTAAAATGCATATCAGTATATTTTAGCGGTTTGTTGGTTGTGAAAAAAATATCAAAAATTTTAAAATTCCTAGAATATAGTTGGCAAATAGTTTAAATTGGGGCTTCAGAAGTTATATCGGACACTATAAAGGAAGCAAGTGTAAAGTGTAGATTTTTAAAAATAGAGAAGTAAAATGTAGGTTAGACCAAACCATAGAGAGTTTTTGTAATTTTTTCTTATGTTTAATTTAGATATTTAAACCAACTATTTTGCTGTAAGGCCTATTAGGCCGTTAACAAAATGGGTCTAGTAATCATAAGCTCGAGCTCGACTCTTTAAGGTATTGGGCCTATTTACAGGCTCGAGCTGAAACTACTTGATAAAGACCAATCTGTTTATACGCCTAGCTGGGTGTCCCTGAGGTTGTGGACATGATATGCTTTTTGTAAATTCCCTAGAATAAGTAAGTGATATTATAAGGGAAAAACTGACACAACTAGAAATAGGGTTTAAAGTGTTGTCTTCTAAGATTTCTATCAAGTTTGATAACATGCTAACTATTCAAGTTACTCAATTAATGATACAACAAACTTAGGGTCAATTTGTTTGAGTTTAATTCATTTAAATTAATGTTTTATTGTTGAGTAGATAGAATGGAAGTGTGGGCCGTTCTTCTTTGTCCCCAAAATTGGTTTTAATTTTGAATATGCCATGGTTTTATTATTCACATTACTACAAGATGAATGCAAGATAGCGACTGATATTTCAGTTGGATTTCAGTTGCTATATAGTCTAAAGCTAACTACTCTACAACTACAAAAGATAGTTGGATTTTTCTAAGTCACAAATGGTTTTCAACTGAATATAAATTGAAAAGAATAACTGACAGTATCAATCAAAATTCATTCGAGAATTTGTGTCTGACTTTTTCAGTCGCTATAGTAGCAACTGCCTTTTCAGTTGCAATTTAGTTGATGTAGTAAAAGTTTTTCCTTCCAACAATTTACATTATTATTTAATATAATTGTTGTTTAATTAATATTATTCAATTTAATTAGTTGTTTATTTGTTATTTAATTGATAATTCCTTCTATGAATATTAACTTAATTTAATTATTAACAATAAAATAATCAAATAATTAAACTTAAATTTAAAGAAAATATGTTTATATTAATGTAAAATTCAATATACATACCAAAATATAAAATTAAAAAAGTTACAAAATTTAAAAATCAAATTTGGAAAAGAATTAAAAAATTTCAAAATTCAAATCTGGAAGAGGCTGAGGCAGATAGGCGGGGCAAGGGAGATCAAGGCGGACGGAGGCAAGGCCGAGAAGACCGAGGTAGACGACAGCAACGCTGCGAAGGAGATAAAGGAGGCGATGGTAAGGAACGATGAGTAGACCGAATAGGTAGCGGGTAGGCCGAGGAGGCGATGGCAAAAAGGACAATGAGCAGGCAATGAGGCGATAATGACAAGACTTGGGGGACTGATTTGGACAGCAATGAGACCAAGGAGGATATCAAGGAGGCGACGATGAAGAATGACAAGTAGGTTAAGGAGACGACAGTGAGGAGGACAACAAGGCAAAGTGAACAAGCGAGGCGAAAAGTGGTGGCGTAGACAATTAGGTGCGGTGAGAAATAGAGAGAAACGACAAGAAACAGGTAAAGATGGCAATGGATAGGATTTGGGTAGGATGTTATTAAACCTATATCCTATCCATCATGTTGGATATTTAATCCATATCCTATCCACCATCCATCGGTTTTATAATTTTAACATTCATATCCTACCCATTTTAAGGCGAGTAGGATTTGGATAAAATCCACCAACCCGCTGCGTGCTATCTATCATAATAAAAAAGTAATAATTTTATAATAGAATAACTAATTAAAAAATATTAAAATTGATCATTTAGCAAAACAATATCAACAATAAGAGACACATAATGAAGTGCAACAGTCAGATAACTTAAATACGCTGATATAACTAAATCCAACTATAATGTCTAATACTCATACGATACAATCCAGTAAGTTAAACATATGGTTGCAACTTGCACTATTCTTGAATTGATAAATCAAGATGATATGTACAGAAATCTTTGACGCACTAATGCAATTCCTCATAATGTTTAAATCTGAAGGAAACAAGAATGAGTTTACAGAAAATATATGTATATATGTGAATGATTCTGTATATATGTTCAAACTATATTACCCTTATGTGTATATATGTGTGTGTGTGTGTGTGTGTGTGTGTGTGTGAATGATTTAGCCATTTCAACCTGTAAAGTCTAGCCACAATTAACCGAATTAATTTTTCTTGTAATTACGATATATATATATATATATATATATATGGGTAGGATATGAGGCAGATGGACCTAAACCCATATCCTATCCACATCCGGCGAGTACAAAAAAAAAACCCAAATCCGCTCCAAATCCATTTAATTGTAAAAAAAAATCCTATCCGCTGAGTCGAATATCCGTTGACATCCCTAGAAACAGGTACCACCGATGACACAAATGGAAGATGAAGGATTAAAGCAAAAGACAAGCAAGAGGGTTGAGAGATATGAGAGATGAAAGTGAAGTACGAGAGTGAGAGGGTTGAAAGAGATGCAAGACAATGGGGTAAAGAAAAAAGAAAGTAGAAGAAAAGTAGTTAAAGCGATTAAACTCCAACTACAACCCAACTGAACCTTGACTAATAAAGTCAGTCACAAAAGCCATTATTTTTCCAATTTTTTTAATTTATATTTTCATAGAAACAATATATATTTTTGTGTGTGTGTGTGTGTGTGTGTGTGTGTGTGTGTGTACAAATATAATTATATATATGGTACAATCATAAATATGTGTATAAATATGTGTGTGTACATACATGAATATAATTAAATATGTGGTGCAATCATAAATATATATAAGTTCATGAAAATTTCTCCGTATACATATTTTTAAAAATTAAAATTAATAAAGAAATTATATCATATACAGGGAAGTAAAAACCATAAGAACAATTCCCCTATCTTAATAATTAATTAGACTCTAAACATGCAAACCCTAAATTTTCCTTTAAACCCTAAGTTAAACCCTAAGACCTAAAACCCTAAATGTTATGGCCCTTCTAGTAGGAGGTGCAATTGAGGAAGGTAAAGTGTTGTAAATTAAGGTTCTAAGCTTAATTCAAGTTTACATAGCAAGAATAGAGAAGTTTAGTAAAGTTCACTAAGTTCCGAGAATAATAAAGCACTGAACGAAGTTTAGGGGCAAAATGGTAATTTTGTATTCTGAATAGCCGGGACGAGTCCCAAGTGTTTTAAAATGATTTTTTAGAACTTAACTTTCAACCTTAACTCAAACTTCAAAAATAGACAAGAATTTAATCAAGAATTACTAAGTTACAAAGATGGGGGGCTTAATTGTAACAAGCTTAATACTTTGAGGTTTTTTTTTTGGTTAAGTGAGGGTTTAAAAAGGGGAAAGTGGACTATGGCTACCATAATCCCGTTTCCAGCCTTCTCACCCCCATTTAGCTCTCAAATTAAGCTTGGAATCAAGAGTTTTTGGTGCCAAGAGAAGCAATTCAAAGTATATAAGTTAGGAGGAAGCATTTTCAAGCTTGAAACCATGTTTTTTAGGCTTGGAAGGGCATTTTCCTACTCCCCCTATATTTGAATGAGGTAAGGAATGTGTTCTTGATTGAATTCGTGTTTGTTAGTTAGTTTGAAGCTTGGGTTTTGGTTAGAGAGTGAAGTTTTGATGTTTGGTGCCATTGTTTTTTATTGGAACTTGTGTAGAACTTTGGTGAGCTTGGTTGAACGAAAAGGGGATTAATTCTTGCTTGTTAATTGGATTTGAGGTAAGGGAGATATGTTTTTAAGTTCATTGAATGCCATTAGCTTGAGTTTGCTTGAAGAATTCGAGTAGTTTATGCTATGGCATTAGGCAAATGTTTTGGTTGAATTGTGGTGGACTAAAAGATTTTGAAGGATTAGATTGATGTTTCTAGACATCATAGCTTAGCTTTTGATAGTTGGTTATGTTCTATGCAACATGTACTATGTGTGTATAAAATTTGGAGGCATTCCATGCATGTTTGGTATGTGTAGGAATTGTCCAAAGTTCATAGTAGCAAAATGTGCCAATTTCTGCATTTCTACAGATTGGCGATGCATCGCCATTTACAGGTCGAAAAAGAGCGAAGGGTCGCCAATCTAGAAAACTGTCTCAAAACGTCAATAACTGTGGTGACGCGTCAATTGAAAATTTCAGGATCTCATGATAACATATTTTTATGTTATTTACTCATGTACATGCCACATGCATTTTTGTTCATTTGAGTTCAACATGTGTGTAAGCAAGCATCATTTTAATTTGTTTAACATATTTTATGCATTTGATATAGCATATTAGTTTTACATACATATTGTGTCAAACAAATCCTAGCATGCTACTAAGAACATTCATGCAAATAATAAATGAAACCTAGCATGTTACTAAACCAAGAAAGAAAGTGTACCTTCATTCTTGGTTATGTGTGGCGAAAAAAAGATAAAGAACTTGATCTTGGTGGAGCACCTTGAGGCTTGAATTGAGATGAACAATCTCAATGTAAATCCACCCACAATGCTCTCGAAAATTGTCTAATATTTCGGCTATTTAAAGGAATGGAAGGAGGAAACTTTTCTCTCAAGAAAATGGAGCAAATGGAGTACCAAAGAATGCTTGAAATGGCCGGCCACTTTAGGCTATTTATAGATGACCAAAAGGCACACCTTTACACCAAGCAAGGTGTCCTTTAAGCCAAAGAATACTTCCTTTGGCCAAGGGTCATCTATATTGGCGAAAATACATGTCTCTTGGCCAAGGAACACTTCCTTTGACCTAAGAGGCATGTCAGCATTTGACACACAATTTTGTTTTCAGCATAACTTTTCGCTCGGGTGTCTAATTGAGGTGATTCAAGATTCCACGCGAAGCTAAGAGAGAGTACTATCACTTCAATTTTTTAAAAACACTTAAAATGTCCCAGTTTTAGATTTATATTAACTCAAAGTGAAGGTAAGTTTTTAAGGAAACTATGTTGCAAATGAACATAATTAGCTACCACTAGCTTAGGTGAGAGGTTTAGAACCCTTATCGGCCTAGCCGTACCATAGCCACGAGGTCACAAGGTTAAACCTTGTTCATCTAGTCTACATCAAAGAGGCCCTGCGGCCTAGTCTACAAGTCCCACCATAATTCCTCTGCATAATGGCTATGTGAAGGCTACATGATTGCATTCAGTAAGCTTCGGCTTGCTAGGAGCGGGTTAGTGATCAAAACTCGCTAAGCACGGAGTGATGGTCCATGAGAAGGACTACTTGAGGAGAGGTCTTTTGGCCTAGTTATATGTGCATATAATAGAACCCTCGTGCTGAGTGAACTCGCGGCAAGAGTCCTAGTATTTTCTTGCAGGTACATTGAATATCCCTTACTGAGAATTGTCGAATTCTCACTCCCTGGTTTTGTTATGCAGAGCCTGAAGTTGCTGGACTGGGTAATCATTGAGGATTATCTCGGTAGTACTCTTTTGTGTGTACAGGTATGGTAGTTGAGAATCCTTGTGACTCTAGTCTACATAAGTACTTAGATGGCTTGTTGGTCAGGTAACAGTACTAACTAGTATCTTCCTTTGGCTGCAGAGCCTAGTAGCACTTGGCAAAGGACTTTTGAGACTCGCCACTGGGACGTGTATCCAAGGTGGGAGTTAGGTTAAAGAGATCTCAGTAGAGTCTCGTATTTATACAGTGCTTTAGTTTGCCTCTTGTGTATGTTATGAGGAGTCCTTGACTCTAGAATTGCTCTTGGGTGAGGGCATTAGTCTACTTTATGTATGAATGTTCTCACGAGTTGTTATGTGTAGTAAACTCACACAAACGTTGATTTTTGTATGCTTTGACTATTTGTACTTATTTTTGTGTAGAAATTACTTAGCTCAGTTAATGTTTTAATGTTTTTTTGGTTTTAATAAACCAAGTCAAAGCATAAGAGCATGCATATTGCATATTCTAGGTTAATCAACTAGTATAATAGGATTTAATCCATACACATGCACAACTAGCCAATTGCAATCCACCGTGAGACCAACTCTCACAGGGCTTCCTGGGCAGGGGCACGGGCGGTCGTGTCACTAAACGCCCTAACACTACAACACAAATTCCAAATCACAACTAAAAGTTTAGTTGCAGTTCAATTGCCATATTGGTTAAAAGCGATTGTTGCACGACTGAGAGTTAATCCTAAACCCTAATCACCATTAATCCTAAACTCTAACTAAATACAAACCCTAAACCTTAATAATACTCAAAACCCTAAATACGAACCCTAATTAAAACCTAAACCCTAATTAAACCCTAAACCTAAGTTCCATTAACCCTAAACCCTACATACAAAGCCTATTAATTAAACCCTAAACCCTAACCCTAACTGGAATTAATACTAAACTCTAAACCCTAAATACGAACCCTAATTAAACCCTAAACACTAAATATATCCGAAACCTTAAACCCAATTAACATTAACCTAAAACCCTAAATACAAACCTTATTAATTAAACCTTAAACCCAAACTCTAACTACCATTAATCCTAAACTCTAAACCCTAAATACAAACCCTAATTAAAATGTAAACCCTATTTAAACCCTAAAACCTAAATGTAACTACCATTAACCCTAAACCCTAAATACAAACCTTATTAATTTAACCCTAAACCCTAACCCTAACTACCACTAATCCTAAACTCTAAAACCTAAATACAAACATTAATTAAGCCTTTAACCCTAATTATGCCCTAAACCCTAAAAATAAACCCTAATTAAAACTTAACCCCTAATTAATCCCTATCCCTAAACCTAACTACCATTAACTCTAAACCCAATATACAAACCCTATTAATTAAACCCTAAACCCTAAACCTAACTACCATTAACACTAAAACCTAAACCTTAAATATAAAGCCTAATTAAACTTTAAACCCTAAGCAAACCCTAAACCCTAAACTTAATTAACACCATTAACCCTAAATCCTAAACCCTAAATGCAAATCACAAACCCTAAATTTTAATACCCTAATAACTAATTAAATACCCTTAAACCATCTTAATTCTATATATATCCCTAGACCCAAAAAAAAACATTCTCAAACTCTAAATAATAAAAAAGCTCTAAATTAATCCAAAAATAAATCCTAAAACCTTAATATTAAATTGATTCAATTAATACCCTAACCCTATACTAATTTCAAACCCTAAACCTTAAATAAAAATCATAAACCCTAAATCTATGTCTAATACCTTTAATCTCTTAAAAGCCCTAAATTCTAATTCTATATTCCTAAACCCTAAAAAAAAAATTCTAAACCCTAAAACTAAAAAAATCTTAATACATATATACAACTTTTAAAAAACCCAAATCCTAAAAATCCCAAACTTCTAAACCAACTTAGCCATTGAGAAGGAGACTGAGGCAAACTAGACACCTAAAAAACTGATTGAATGGGCAACTGCAATCAAATCTATAAAAAATTTCCTATGGAAAGGTGACTAATATTTGGGTGACTAAAACTTTCAGTCGCCTATTAGTCACAATAAAAAGTGCACATTTTTACTTCTGACTACCTGGTGAATGAAACACCTAGCGACTTTCAGTCGCCATTTTCAGTTGTGATTTTGCATCCGTTTTGTAGCGCATGTGTTCCTATAGTTCATTGTCCTCTCATCATCCTCCAATCTCTGGTCATAAATTTACAGGGGTGTCAATCTCCATTTTTGATGTCGTGAAGACTAATGTACAATTCATTTTCTCTAAGACCAAATAGTAGCAAAGCATAGAAAGCCAACTCTTCTTCTTTGAGCATTTGACTTTCTCATTCTCTTATTCAAGCCCTAAATTGATTTTTTCATATGTTCCAATTTCAATTCACTTAAGCGAAAATCAACACATGAACACAATTAACCTATGTTAGTCAGCCCCAATTGTTGCAGGGTGCTGCACTCTAGCAGTTGTAACCCAAGTGTAGGTTGTCGTAAGTAATAAAATCTCAGGAGTCTGAGTGTCGAACCACAGGGAAGTAAATTAAGAAATACAAATTATAAAAGTAAAGGAAGATTTGATAAAAGAGTGTGAACAGATGTTGATTAAAAACTCAAATTCAAATAAATAGCTAAGGTTAGAGGATCCACTTTTAGTATATTGGTTATGATTAATGTTAGCCCATCTTACCACTCAATTGATATTCACACATAAAGGAGGTCCCAATCGGGGAATTTAGTTAGTATTAACATTCATTGATCTTAAAACGCCAACACTTGCTAATAGGTTAAAGTATCCATCATGCCAACCTTTGTCGACAATAACTCAAGATTCCAACATAGCCGGCAGAGCCATGTTCTACAGAGGGAATCAAGCAGCTTTTGTGCCAATGATTTGACTATGATGAATCAAGACTCCTACTTAACAAGGAAGGAAGTTAAATAGATTAAGGAAAAAAATACCGTTAACATTGTGATCCATCCAAATCAATCATAACCTCTACACCAAAAGCTTCACCATTTCACCTTAGCAAAAAGAAGATTAGTTAGACATAATAAAAGTAAATAATATGTAGAAAGATGAAATAAACATAGATTGAAAGATCAAAGGAAGAACAAGAACAAGAACAAGAACGAGAAGAAAATCTAAAGAAGAAAATCTAAAGAGATATAAGAACATGGAAAATGGCCTAAGAAATGGCAACCTTCACCCTCCCCCCAAGGTGCCTATTTATTGAGTTTTGGGGTAGGTGAAATGATAAAAATAAAATGGTAGAATGTAGGTAAATACAAATTAATAATGGCAAGCCGCAACTTATTTTAATTTTTCAGCCATCATAGACATCAAATCAGCTCTTTCTCAAAGCATAGAAGTTGTAGATCTCCTCTTTAGCTTCGAATCGATAGCTTGCTCATTCAAATCGGACATCGATAGCTCAAGTTATGATTTTTCTACCGAAACTGCTCTTCAACACGAAATAACAAAGGGCCTCATCTATAATTAGATTTCGGCAATGAAAACGATTAAACTAGCTTGTGGAATAAATCAGAGTTGAAGATCTATGTGTTGGCTTTCAGATGAATTTGGAATCACTCAATTCCAATGCCCACAGCTCCAAATATGATTTTTTCTCGGGAAGGGCCGCCAAGTGATGAATTGTACCTACATAAAAAATAATTATTTAATATATATACTTTAATATTAATGAACAATAAACCGTGTATGTATAGTGAATACGCGTATGAACAGTAAGTCAGTGAAAGGTGACAGGTGAATAGTAAAAATGCGTATGAATAGTAAAAATGCATGAATAGTAATCTGGTGGAAAAATGCTCAGAATATAGAAATTAATCATACTCAAAGTATATAATAATGATTTAAACCATTAACAACAATACACTTATGAATATTCATCAGTGTTCCCAGGATCTTAGAATATTAAGGATTTATTAATCCTACTCTTAGTTGCAAATGGCTAAGCTAATACCTGTGTTATTTAAAACTTTATACTTTCCATGGTATTCATAAAACACTTGAAACACATACCAAAGTCATATAAACATGTTTATTTAAACTGTAAGCATTAACTTATGTACACATAACACTTAACTTATGTACATCCATAAGCAACCACAGTGTATATACAGACATATACACTAAATAAGTCCATGAACAATTGTCAAATTAGAGGCATTTCCTTAGTACCTAAGCACCCAATATGTACAAAGTCTAAGACTATTAAAATAACTCCCACCTGAGCACAGAAACTCCAAAAATGAGATATCCAACTTCTCCTTGTACACTTTGCCTATATCTGTTAAGGCTATTTTAAACAACTCAGTTAGTATATTAATACTACTAGCCAATAACTTAGAATCATTAAATATTTATGTACTTTAAATACCTGTACCAAAACCTTACTTAACAACCCTACACTGGGTGTTAAGCTTCACACTATTAGTATCAGCACAATGTGACACTTAAGGGAATGAGAATTATAAATTCTCTGTAAGAGATAAAATACCTGCAAAATAAACTTTATGACCCAATGCATATAACATATATACACGTCCTAATGTGAGCTCAAAACGTTTCGAGGTCTTAACTAATGCCACTAGTAAGGGTTCTATGGTAGCTTGACTTGTCATTACTTACCTTTGCTCACACTATATAGGAGCTCTTAGTGGCTCATTCTTACTAAGCTTAGTAGCTTAGCTAGGATACTCTTCAGCATCAAAGCCCATCTTGAATACTTAGTACCATGTATACTTACTTAAGGGCTATTTAATTATTTAGTCCTTAAGTCACTTCTTGTCCACCTCTTATTCTCTTAATTAATGCATTGTAAAATTTATAATGCATCAATTTAAAATTAAACTTAAAATCTCTTACCTTGAATAATTAATGCAAGTAAATACCAACTTCAGTGTCCTTATGATCTCGGTTTTATATTCTTCTTTGTACCTTTATAGTAGTTTGAGTATTTCTCTTTTAATTGATCATTTAGCTACATAAATAAACCATAATTAGGATAATATTACAATATTTCTTATGATTGAAGTGGTTAGGATATAACTCTTTCATTGGGTTCAAAATTAACCGGCCCTTTACTTAACGCACATCAACACCAATTTCGGTGCTGTGCCCTTTCTACTCCAAAATCAAACAACCTAGGTTTCTATTGGTTATTTCTCTTATAAGGAACTAAGAACCAATATAAACACATTAAAAGCAATCATTTTCCAGCACAATTAACCAAAAAATCTGGGCACATCCAAACCGAATCAACATATATCTAGGCTTTTAGCCTTCTTTCAACAATTCAGTTCAAATGAGTTTTAAATGTATTTTTTACTTCACAAGCTAACAAAAATTGATTATAACAGACATAATTTCAGATTTATAAACCCATAAAAATTTTTAAATTAATTAAAAATAAGGAAAAATTGAATTAGTTCTTACATTTTCTTACTTAAGCTTAATTTATAAGCTTTTCTTGTTGTTTTTCCCTTCATAAACAAATAAGAACTAGGCTCAAATCATTATTTACAATAGCTACAGAGTTGTATGAAGCTCAAAACTAGGGGAAAAATAAAATTAAACTTACTTGAACAAGTAGCTTGAAATTCAAGCTTAGGATTGTTCCAAACTTGATTTTCCTTCAAAAATTTGCTTAATTATGCTTGATTTTGATGGATTGGAGCTTGGATTTGGTTAGGCTAGAGTTTCAAAGGGGACAGAGAGATTTCAGGTAGTCTAGAGCTGGAGGAAGAAGATGGCCAAGAAAATAATGGAAAGTCAACTTATGTCGGCTTACGGTGCACATGTCACGCACCTGGTCCCTTATTTATACAAAAATTGTGATACCTTAAATTTAATATTTTTTCATCCTCTACCCAATCGTGAAATAAAAATGGGTCATTATATGAAATGACTAAAATGTCCTTTTTTGTCCGATTTCCTTAAATCATCAATTTTGTCTTCTTTAAGCTACTATACTTTATTAAATCAAGAATTTGTTTGCATTAAATATTCTAAGTATATTAAATTACTAAAATAACTAATGTTACTGTTACCTCAGTAATTATGATACGAATTTTTGAAGAGCAGCTACAACATGGATGGAATTGTGAGGAAAAGACATAGATGGAATTATGAAGAAAGGACATGGATGAAATTTAGGATATTGTTAGGGACCAAAGTGCTTAAGAAGGTAAAGTTGATCATTTATGACATAATACCAACTAAGGATTCATGTCACACCTCACTCAGGCCCTGGCCTAAAAGTTCCTAAACTAGCTCACAAGCCCAACTTCTCAACTAGGTTTCTAGCTTTCGGCCTAGCAAGCAAAGGCAACTTTTAAGTCTTATTTTCTTAAGTTAAGAGGCCTGGGAGGTGGCCCAGGTGGCTTTAACAAAGTTCAATAACAACTTGCAGCAAGGGCAAGGCCCAAAAACCCCCAAACTTGCATAACAAGCAAGGCAACACTTAAGGAAATTTAAGTGCATACAAGGTGTGCATCAAGTGTGCTAACTATATGGCAACCAAGAAGCCCACAGTATTGGTATAAAATTTTGAAACCACATACTAAATGTGCATGATGTTTTCGGCCTACTGGGGTACACAACTTATGCACACAGTTTTCATGGGACAAGGCCCAACTATTCACACTCAGGTGCCAAACAATGGCCCATAATACCCAACATACAAAAGCAAGCATTCAGCCATCCATAGTCCATACATAACTTGGCATACAGAATCCATACACAACATAAGTCTAGGCAATTAAAGACTATACATATGTGCAACAAAAGAGTAGTCTACCTAGCAATCCAAAACATGGCTATACATGCCATGAAATCCAAAGGTGTCTATGCCAAGTTATACAAGCCAAGTCTCCTAATGGTCAAACAGGACCTTAAGTATACCATACAGGAGCACACACTGCAAAACCAACCCAATAGCCTGATTCATGGTCATGAAGGCAAAAACTATGATCAAAGCCACAGTCCACATATCCATAGCTCTCCTAGACCAGTCTCCAACTACTGCCTGCAAACTTAACTCATAAGTCTCGGCCAAATGAAAAAGACTTGCAATGGAACCATAATGCTAAGCCAAGCACACATTGGCACATACCTTGAAAGACAAGCAATATATAAACACTAAGCACACTCAAGCAGCTTCGCACTATTCAGGCTGAATGTCTTTGCCTGAAAAATAAAAGGATGGGCAGTGAGCATATAACTCAGTAGGATTCACTTAACACATATACAACTCATATTGAGTCTATTTAGTTAAGCTGAGTATTCACTCAAAGCTTAACCTCCCATTAGCAAGCTCAACCTGCAAAACCAACACCAAGACAAGAAAACAAGCATATACATGTATACAACAGATAATTAAAATGAATAGCTCATAAATGGGGTTAGCATGCACAAGGAAACAACAAAGCACACAAACACACACACACAAACCCCAAGGTTGCTCTCGGCCATGTAAGCCAATACATGTACTCATGTGCATTTCTTGCACACAAACTTACCAAACACCATTTCCATTAGGAGCTCCCAAAATGCCAAGTAAATAGGCCACATTCACTTGCATTTCTAGTACATGTACCAAAGTTAATTAGCTAATCAACAATTTAACCAAGTATAATCACATTAAGCCCATCAAGCAACTAAGGTCATTTGGCAAGTTTTAACCATCACTTAGCCACTCTAGACACTTGAATCATGGTGTATATTACCAAGCAAAGTCAAGTGCCAGTGAACCCTACCTCAGATAGCTCTCGGTCTCAACCAAGTTTCAAATGTCCAAGTGCTCTTCAATCCCAATGCCTAGCATGACAACACATAGGCATCATTACACAACTCATGGACCCAAAATACCATGACTATATGAAGAACACTATGACCTATATATGCACTTAAGCTCTCGGCCAAAGTGCCATTGCTCCATTTACATGTACTGCCCATCAATCCACCACATCACATGACACTCAAGTCACCAATAAGTCATAACCATGGTAATATTACCAAGCCATCAAGTGAAATGCACTATGTCACCATGTATTAATCTCTCGGCCAAAGTACACATTTCACATACACATGTTCTTCATTCAATCCAACACACATTTACACAATAACATCAACAACTATTGTTTCATGGCGTCATTACCATGTATCATATAAAATGTACCAATTCCCAACAAGTCTATGTCTCGGCCTCAATGCTAACTTCATATAACAATGTTCCTCATCCTTCTAAACCAACACATGACCATCAAGTCACCAAATAGCATCACCCATGGCATCAATGCCATGTAAACACAAGAAGAACATGATTTACCTCAAAATGCACTTTCGGCCAAAGTACTATCCTTCACAAACTTGGTGTCCTTCACTCCAATAACCTAACACAAGGTGAAATAATCATTAACACGTATCCCACATGGATTAATTTCCATGAATTCCAAGAAGAACACCAAAAACACTTGCTCATCTCATTCGGCCAACAACCCACCTCCAAACCGAGACATACTTTGCTCATTTAGCTTAACATAACTTCAATTGAACACTTAAGTTCCTTGTACATGGAAGAACTACCATGAATTCAAGGAAACAATGAAGTTACCTCAAGAACCCTAGCTTGATTCCTTCTCGGCCTTGGCTTGAATCTTCAAGAACAACTTGAATTTGAAGTAGTCTAGCACCGAAATCACTTCCATGCATGAATTTCTCACCCAAGCTCCACACCTCTCCAATGAAGCTTGAATCCGAGACTAAGCTTGAGAGAACTCAAGAACAAGAGCTAAACAAGTTTCGGTCAAGTGAAGGAAATGAAGTCTTGACTAGTTTCGGCCGAATGGATTTGGGCTTTAGTTAGCTACAATGCTAACTTTTGCCTTCCAATATAATGCATGGCGCAATGTAGCCCTTAACTCCATAAGTATACAAGGCCGCCCTCAAAACTTGTGTCTACATGATCACTTAAGTCCCACATGGCTCAAAATGCCAAGCAATTAACAAACACAAGTACCAAAGCCATATAAGACCATGGTATAACCGGCCATGTAACTAGAAACCAACTAGTTAGTTTGTTTAGTTAACTAATGAATAGTATACTTAGTGGAAGACAAGAATATGACTAGTAATCATTGTTGTCTCCCATAAATGGTCTAGTCTTGCACTAGCCATCCCAAAATTTTGCATGGCCACAATTGCCACTTTTAAACTTGTGGTTTCATTTGTACCACTTGACTTAGTGCACAGTTTAGTCCTCTTTCTCAGTTTTCTGTCAGCTTTCCCATAGTACATTTTCTATGTGCAATTTAATCCTGAAAGTCTCCAGTTTTGCACATAGGTCACTGTGCCAGTCTCCATGACTCCTCTTTCTTCCCTTTCTGTTTTCCCTCATTTTCTTTGGTTCTCCTTGGCCTAAGCCAAGCACTTAGGAGGGTCTAACAATTCAAGTGTCCACTTTTTTGTCTAAATGTTATAATGACCTTTGACACTGTTAAAGGTGGTAAAAAACATAATTTTCCCAGCTAAAATAATTGGATATAATCTATTCAAGTATTGGCTAAAGTTTCAAAAATTTGCATATATGCCACCAAGGTTACAGATAGAATAAATAAGGAAAACTAAATAAAAATCATTATTTCTTTCATTTCTTCCTTCATATTTCGACCCTTAGCAGCTTGGGTTCTTCTTTAAGCTCTCTCACCATCCACCATAGCCACCTTATTGCAAACAATCAAGAGAACGCAAGAGAAAACAACCGAAGCATCAAGGAAGATCATAAACCCTAGTTTTCGGGTTTATCTAAGGTTTATTGGATTTCCAGCAAAAGGTAAGGGTTTTTTAAAGTTTCTTGGATTGTTTAATGTATTTCCAAACATCCATGAAGCTAAGATCATGCTTGGAAGAGAGCAAAAAGTTTAAGGAACCAAATATGGGTCAAGGGGAAAGAAGCATGGCAAGGTTTCGGCTTTAGTGTTACCATGTTAAAGATGACAACAAGAAAGAAGGGTTTTTAGAGCCCAAGTTAATACTAACTAAAACCTAAAAGACTCCTAAGACCAAGAAAAAGCTTGAGGAGGGCTGCCATAGTGTTACTAAAGTGATATCTTATTGTTTCATTGAATGATTGTGGACTAACCCTAATGTGTTATTGCTACCAGCACTGCATGTGTTTATTGCTGTGTTTGTTGGTGCATATGGTTGCCATATTTGTGTATATGTGTTATTTTTGCATGTTTTTATGTCTTTGGATTTTAGGTGGTACGTTGCTATGGAAGACTTTACATTGAAAGCCTTTACTAAGTTCTTTACAAAGAGCTTACTCCTCTTTTTGTCTATTTTTCAGGAATACCTGAAAGAGAACATTCAAACTAATAGTTCTAGTTTGATTTTCCCTATGAAATTTTAGGTACATGAACTTTAATATGTCTAGTATTAAACTGAAGTGTTTCATGATTTTTAAAACACATTTACTAATTTTAGTATTGGTACTTTTTACTTTACACAGCAGTTGCCTTTTGAAGTTTTTGGAGTGCATTATGTTTGTAAGGTTCTCCAAGAAGCTAGTGTACATACCCAACTAAGCTAGGACATATGTATGATGCATCTATACATTTAAATACACTATGAATGGTGTATGGATGATATATGAAGTAATAAAGTGATGTTTGAGGTTGAATGTTCAATTTTGTCTACTTTGCAACTCATTGGCTGTTCCAAAGAAAATTATGTTTAATGATTATGGAACACCTCTAAATTTAGGGGAATGACTTTCCCAAGTGTTTAAGATATGTAAGAACCTACCCATGTTGGTTTTGTACCTGGAAATGAAGTGTGTGAATTTTATGAAATTTTGTATGGGCATTATGGTCATTAGTTGCACAGATTTGGTACCATGTACTCCAAGGGCCATAACTTACAGCCCATAATGAGTTTGGCTACGAATTTTTGATCACACTTAGAACACTTCAATATGAAGAATTTGGATTTTGAATCACTAGATTTGGTGCCATGTAGCCAGAGTTATAGTCTGTCAAACTTGGCTGATTTTACTGTGTACTGTTCATATAGTCAATTTTATCTAGTTGAGTATAAAATCCATAATTGCAAACTTGTATGGATTTAATGCCTCAAATTTGTTTTCCTATGAAGATTTAAGTGTATTAAAGGGTTGAAGACCTTTAGGGCACAGGTGAACATGGGTAGAATTTGAGCTGGACATGGTGTGAAAGTTTGGACACGTGAAATGTCTACCAACGGTACCAAGTGTGCGTATGATTGTACATTCACTTGCAGATTTTACTCAAATCTCATATTGACTAGGAATAAAGAATTGATTGTCATCATCATTACTTCCAGATGAAATTGTATGTGAATATGTGTGTGATGGTTGGACCAATATACATATATTTGCATAAAGACCAAAAAGGCCACTTGGGTAATATAATGAGCATTGTTCTGATGGTCTACAGAACATGCATAGCTCCTGAGAAATTGACACATTAAATATGGTCACTGTATTTAAGCTTTCAGAGTGGTAACACACTATATCTTGATTAAGAATACAATGGTGTCTTAGCCAACCTTTAGGCGGTAAGGTCAGATTTGGCTCTACCACCGCCAGTTTTCTTCACCGCTTCACCTCTTGAGCTCATCCTCCTTTAGTGTCTTCATGGCCTTATCTCCTTCTTCTTTCTAGGTTTCAGTCGACATCTAAAAGTAGGTGGTGATGTAAGGCAGGGGCTACTGGCTTCGCTACTTTTTTCAAGACGGAGAGAGGATTCCAGGTGCGGCAAAAGAGAAGTGGGGCTAAGGAGGGTAGGGTGCAAGCGAGTTAGGGTTGATTAAGAGGAAGGACACCAATCAGGGTGAAGGAAAAGCTGTGTGCAATGGATGAGGGTTCATGGAGTTAGACGGTAGAGGATTCGGTTGTGGGGGGGGGGGGGGAAAGAGAATTGGAGAAGCTTTAAGTATTTGACAACGATGGTGTTGGGGAATGGGCAGTTATAAACTTAGAGCTTAGTTAGGGTTAAGGAATTTGGTTGGTTTGACACTAATTTATAGCTTAGGCTTATGAGCTGGGGTAGGGATTGACGAAAATGGTGGCATGAGCCTGGGAATTGGGTAGCAAATTTGGGTTAATCAGGTCAATTCAGGTTGGACTTAAACCAACTCAATTTTTTCTTCTTTAAAACAGTTTGGATTCAAGTCAACCCAAACTTTACCTTTTTTCTCTCTCTCCGACCCTAACTCAATATTTCAGGTATTTATCTTTCACTCACCAGCCAAATCAGTAGGGAGTGGAAGTCGACAATGATGACTAGGGGTGAGCATGGGTCAGGTTGGTTCGGTTTTATGGTGGAACCAAACCAACCCAAAATGGCATCGGTTCCAAAATTTTTCTACCCAACCCAAAACCGAGAACCGAACAGAACTAAAACCATGGTTCTGGGTTTCTTGGTTTTGGTTCTCGGGTTTTTCGATTTATACCATATACCTATAACAACATCAAAATTCAATAAATCTACATCCATAATCAGTTTTATGACATATTGAATATAATATATAATTAAATTAATATTTAAATATACGTACTTATATACATTCAAAAGAGTTTAAAATGTTGTTCTTACAAAAATGGTTTAGGAGAGTTGCTTGTGGGATATCTTTTATCTCAACTAGTTTACTTCATTCCAGCAATTCCAATTTGGTATGACATTCAATATAGAAAACTGAGTCTTTAAGACTATCTCTTCAGTATCTAAAATATGTCGATGTCATAAATTTTTAATTTTGTATGACTCAAATGAAAAAAAATATCATAATTGTGTCGTAAAAAGTAGTATGGAATAAAAGATCGAAAGCAAAATGACTTAGGAGTGGTGAGTCTATAAAGCAAAGTGATTTAAGTGAATATGAAAAAATTTCGTAAATGATCCCACAACTTCCATGCTGTTTCAATTTAGAACATTAGTTTAAGAGTTTAATATAAAAACACAAAATAACCATAATAATACTTCAAAGAAATGTTTGTGTGTGTGTAGATATATATCTCGGGTTCGGTTCCACATCGGGTTGGTTCCATATGGAACCAGAATCAACCCAAAAATTATTGGTTCTCCTATATGTGAAACCAACCCGAAAATTATGATCAATTTTTACCCAACCCAATAGGAATGGTTCGGTTTCGGATTCGAGTTTACCCAACCCATGTTCACCCAATGGCAGGTTGAGGTTCGGCAAGAGTCGCGTGAAAACAGAAGAGGATAATCTGGGAATATAATTTTACTTTTAGGAGTATATTAGGGAAAGAAAAGATTAGGACCAGGAGGACATAGGCCCATCCAGAATTTCCAAAAGATAAGCAGCAGATATTTTCCTCATCAACCTTCCAAAAATCCCATGCACTTCCCAGTACCCAGTGCGTTTTATCAATTTCCCGCTCCAATTCAAGCTCTGTCCCCTCTCTCTGTCAAGCGTAAACATCCCCCATACAACTCATACTTACTCAATCTAGCTAGGTTTTAATTCAGAGTTCGAAGCACATGCAGCTGAAAATTTTGGGAGGTTTTTCTGTCTCTTATTCTATACATGTTGTTGCTTCGGCACCTAAATTATCGCCTCAAATGGCCGCCTTCACCGCCCTATCACTGTGCCCCTACAATTTTTCCTGCCGCCTCGGCCCTAGGAAACATTATGTTTCCTGCTCTGTCGATTCCGCAACTCCCACAGGTGATTCCTTTTCCAGTATTTTGTTTCAGTTTATTTGTTGCTGCGGTTTAAGAAATGGGGAGATTAGTGTTGGAGCTTTCTGGGTTTAGTTTGTTTTGGTGTAAAGAGGAAAACTTGAAGGGAATGCTTGTTTTGATACTTGATACTAGCTAAGAGTAGTCTTGTGCGCTTATTGGGTTCTTGGTAGTGGAAACTATATACCTTTGAATTTGGAATCTTCTCAAATTTCTTGGGAAAGCAACCGGGAATAGGTCGATAAGTAGCATGATTAGTGTAATCGCAACTCACAAGATGCCCCATGAAGTGCCTAGTTATTTTGTTATATTATGTGAGGCATATATAATTACTGATAAAAATGTCGGACATCCTGTATTTTAGGTCTCAAAAGAACTAAGCTACCTAACAAAAGATCAAGAAGATCGGAAGGACCTAGGAAAAGTATGGAAGACTCTGTCCAACGGAAAATGGAGCAGTTTTATGAAGGGACTGCTGGACCACCACTTCGAGTTCTTCCAATTGGTGGTCTGGGTGAAATTGGGATGAATTGTATGCTTGTTGGGCATTTTGATCGCTATATCCTAATTGATGCTGGTGTCATGTTTCCGGAGTGAGTCTTGAAGTGCATTTTTAACTCTTATTGCATGCATTCATCCTTGAGGGAGAGTTTCTTTCCTTGTGGAGCTGCTTTTCACTGCTCTGGTGTTCATATTTCCTAGATGTTGCCAAGGAAAAGATATTAAATTTATTAATTCTGATTCAAATCTTTTAGGGCTTACCTTTGAATTTATGTGGGTTTGTTTCACTTTTTTACTTTTCCTCTTGACCATGAATTCAGTCATTGAATATGCTGTTGAGCTAATTTCTGTCTGAATTTCTACTGTTATTTTGTATTCAACATTGTCTAACTTGTGTTTCAGCTATGAAGACCTTGGGGTCCAAAAGATTATACCTGATACAACTTTTATCAAACGATGGAGTCACAAAATTGAAGCAGTTGTTATAACTCATGGTCATGAGGATCACATTGGTGCATTGCCTTGGGTAAATACTCACCTATCAAGGCTGATATTCTTATTATAATGATTTTTGTCGTATAATGGATTCACAATTACTCTATCAGAGCAGTATAGATGACAGTTTTTTAGGTAGCCAATGTGGATGCTTTTTATCGTAATTATACATGTAATCGTTCTGGATTTTTTCATCATCTAAACTTGTTTTCAGTACATATTTTTTCATTCTGTGATCAATTTTTCAGCTCAACGCTATTTGTGCAGGTGGTCCCAGCTTTGGATGACGATACACCAATATATGCATCATCCTTTACTATGGAGGTTAACTGCCCTTTTTAACTTTCTAAAGACATACTAGTAAAATTGTTGGTTGTGATGGAGAATATATACTTTCAGTAGAAACATGTTATGTTGCTCTTATAGTCTAAGTGATTTCTATGCATGTAAGTTTGTTCAAGGATTTTAGTGGCTTTTGACAAACTGAGAAGTGTCAACTAAATAGCTTGATAATGTATATACCAACTTATATTTGATGGTTTTTTAGTTATTACTTTACCCTCATCAATTTTACTTGTTAGTCATGAATTCTTTATTTTTGCACTTTTTTTTTGGCTGAACGTGGTTATCCAGATTGATGAACTGATGCTATTGTGCTTACATGGGCAGCTTATCAGAAAGCGTTTGAAGGAAAATGGGATATTTGTTCCCTCTAGACTGAAAACATTTCGGATTAAGAGGAGATTTTTGGCTGGCCCATTTGAAGTAGAGGCAATAAGGGTGACGCACTCAATTCCAGACTGTTGTGGCTTAGTTCTTCGTTGCACTGATGGTATAATTCTTCACACTGGGGATTGGAAGGTAAGGTGTTTGTTGATTCCAGATACGGACATATGTGTGTGATATGTGTGGGTTTGTGTGTTTTCCCATTTTATTCTTTAGAGAGATCAGTGTCAAGCCACTGAAGTAATTTGCAATTGACAGATAGATGAATCACCGTTAGATGGGAAAACATTTGACCGTGAAACTTTAGAAGAACTCTCCAAAGAAGGAGTAACATTGGTAAGTCTCTTAGCTATATATAGACATGAAAGTCTGCGGAATGGGTCTAAAATCATCTTTATCAAGCACTGGCTAGTGGTCATCATACAGATATTTATATATGGATTTTTTTATATGGAAAAGTCATTTGGTAGCCAACTAGGGTTAGCGTAGTTGGCATATGTGCCTCGTGTAAAGTGACAGAGCCCTGTTTGATCCCTGACTTGGGGTTGGGAAGGGGCTCTTGTGATCACAAAAGCTAAGGGTTCCAAATGATTAAGGAAAAAATAAAGAAAAAGTTATTGGATATAGCAAAATATTGGTTGATCCCAAATGTGATCCCATGTCAATCTTGTTAGTATACTTGAACCAGTTCCAGCTGAGGACTACTTTACAGGTGTGGTTGAACTCACTTTTTCATGTTTGTGTTCAGTGAAATTCATAAAATAGGTGTGTTTTCATTTTCTTATGGACTCTACTTTGAGAAAATAATGGATCCACCATTGGCTGTTGTATGGGCCATGACAAGTACTATAATATTAATATTCCAAAAGAAGTAATTATTACGAAAAAGGAGGGTAATGGCTCGGCTATCCCTCCCAGCTGAGCTAGAACAAATCTCTATGATCTGATCTATATCCTTTTTAGATAATTCCCCCAAACCATTCATGTCAGATAAATAATAGAATATTGAAGAATTGAAAAGAAATATCCAAGTACGTGTTTTTTTTTTTTGAAATAATCCATATTTGTAGCAATGAAATACTATATGTTCCTTCTCAAACTAATTAGGTAGGACTGTAAGAAGAGGTTATACAAAAGTGTGGAAACTATAAAAATGAGTGACACAACTTGACATTTGGGGCAATGCCAAGCTTTGCTCTAACACCACATTAGAGCATCCAACAAGAAACTAATTTGCAATACATGGGTAGCCTTTACCAAAGTATAGAGCCTTAGCTTAAAGCTTTTTCAAATCCCTCGATTTAACCATGTGGGATTTTACCACTTTAAAAGGACCAATCTGCTCAATGATTTGCTCATACAAGTTTGAGATTAATGAATTGCATGCAAGAGATATGTATGTGTAACATTGTTGTAAGGACTGATTCATCTTCCCTTTTTGAAGAACCTATGAGCATTCTGGAATACATTCATACAAGTAGTTATATTCGTGTGTGCTTCGACATACATATGTAGCCTATGATTTTCCATGTCCTATATTTTCAGCTTTGTTATGATATCGTAACACTTCTGTTCTTTTCCTCATTGTGACCTTTCTAAGTTAAGCTTTTACTTTTCAGATGATGAGTGACTCCACAAATGTGTTGTCACCGGGAAGGACAATTAGTGAACGTGTTGTAGGGGATTCATTGTTGAGACATGTTTCAGATGCAAAAGGAAGGGTTATCACAACTCAGTTTGCATCACATATTCACCGGCTTGGAAGTGTAAAGGCTGCTGCAGATGCAACTGGTAGAAAGATGGTAAGTCTGCTTCCATCATCTAATATTTTCCTGCTAAACTTACTCTGCTCCTTAAGTTTTTTGTGGCCGGATGAAATGCTTCTGTATTTAACAGGTTCTTGTTGGCATGTCATTGAGGACATACCTAGATGCGGCTTGGAAAGATGGAAAGTCACCAATTGATCCATCAACTCTGGTATTTTCAGACTCTCCTCTTTTTTATTTGTCATTTACTTTGTTGAAGTATGATATTTGGATTTAAATGTGAATTTGGTGAATCTTGATTTCACATCTTAACCTTTTGTGTATTTCAACAAGATTGAACACCTCAAGTGTGCAATATTCATGTGTTTAATTAAGATCCTTTTCCCTGGTAGATGACATAATTTCTGGTGTGCCCGGAACAAACCTTGCGCCTTTTGTTTTCTCTTATTAATGCAACTTCTGGATTCCTAGGAAGTCTTTGATTTCTGTATTTTTCAAATTCTTATATTAGATAAAGTGCCTGTTTTTGTTGAACATTTTGATCTGTAGACAAGAAATCATAGTTTTCATAATGCTTTTGAAAAATTCCGTCTTGTATATTTGTGGTAAGTAGCAGTATTAATTGTTAGCAAGTTATAGTGCTGAATATTGCACAGGAAGAAGTAAAAGTGTTGGCTAGGGTTCTTCATTTTGTATTCACTCAATGGACTACCAAAAATAGACATACAACTAACTTGTAAACCTTGAAGGGAAATACAGCAAAGTTTTGAAAATATGTAAAAACTTGAAATGTTTTATCTCGATTACATAAATGTAATAATGAACCTTATGCCATCAATGCCAACATTAGTTGGGGTTAAGGTGCAATATAGTAATAATGGCAATGGTGGTGGCTGTCATATTCTGTTTATCTCGATAAATATATGCAGCTGTATTGGTAACCTGTAACCATCTTAACAAGTTGGTTAAAGTTTCCATTTAACATTGACAACTAATCCTGAATGAATTTTTTTTTTCTAATTCTTGAAGACTGTGCTTGCATGCACATGGTTGATCTGGTGGGCTTTTCAAGTCTTGGCCCCTGGTTTTAAATTTCTTTTGTAGAATTTTTCTATCTTCTGGGTCTTTTGTCTGTTTTCTTTGGGTTGTTTTCAGCTTGTTTCAATAAGTTATAGGTAGCGCTCCTGTTCAGAAAATAAATTGATTGATCTTTTCATATCACTTTTTTTTGGGTGTTCCCCCAATGAAACCAAGGTCAAAATAGAAGATATCGATGCATACGCTCCAAAGGATTTAATAATTGTGACCACTGGATCACAAGTAAGTGAATATTTATATCTTAAATACTGTTAGCTTTCTTTCTTTAAAAAAATGTTTTGTGCCTTTCTTTAATGGGATATGCTGTCATTGATCATTTGTCTGGCTGGTGACCATTCACTCCACTGTGTCAGGCAGAGCCACGTGCGGCTCTGAATCTTGCATCATATGGAAGTAGTTATTCCTTCAAACTGACCAATGAAGACTTAATTCTTTTTTCAGCCAAGGTATGTTAAAATTCAACTAAAGTTTAAGTGCATCTGCTATCATAGAGCTAGAAGGAATTCCTATGGTGAATTTATTGTTTTACTGAACATATTACTAACTTGTTGTTTTATGGTATGATGCGGTTTGACTCTGGAGTTAAAATCAAAACAATGATTGAATCAAAGGAGAAAAGGGAAAAAGAAAATAAAACCTTAGGCTTCACTTATCTCCCACCGGTCAAATCGCAGCAGGCTAAAATTTGTTGACACCATTCTGAAGACTAATTATTATCACCCAGGGTTGGGTCACAGTAGGTTATAATTTCTTGACATAATTCCAAATACCAAAATGCCCATATTTTAAGAATACTTTTTTGTCTCATTATTGTTGTAGCAGTTGCAGCAATTTATATGTTGCCTTTTTCCCCCTTCTATCAGCATAGGATTTTGCATTGGAAAAAAAATATCCTTTTTGCATTACGATTTGTATTCCACATAATGAAACTGGAAAGCTTGACACAAAATTGTCCCATAAACTGTAATGGTAAAAATAATAAGCCCTGGGACTGTGGAGACACTTATACAATTTGCTGTGACTTGGAAATTACTAAGATGAACTTTCTGGTAAACCAATGTGACTTAAATAAAAACTTGACCAGACTGTTTAAGAACTAAAATTGACATAGGATATACAGCAATTAAAGTATTTGGTCATCCCAGCCACATCACCCTTTCCTTTGGCTTTTTTTTTTTTTCCTTTTGAATTTTACTGCAATAATATAGTGATTTCTCAATATCTGCTGTTATACCAGTGATTCTGTTCTCCTTTGTGGCAACAGAGCCTGGAGGCTGGCAGTAGACTCCCATAATTTTGAATAATCTCCTTGGTTGACGGTTTTGCTTAATTTAATGAAAATTGTATTCAGATTTCTTGCTCAAAAGAGCTTACAGAGGAACTTGCCTCCAATTGTGCACAATGGAGGCACATGATATGTGTAAAACTTAGAACTACACATAGTTGCTTGAGTGATCGCTTATGGTCAAAGTCTCATAAACTTGGATTTCGGCAAGTTTATTCAAATATTGAGATCTTTTAAAATTAAGGTAATCCCTGGTAACGAATCTCGGGTGATGAAGATGCTCAACCGCATATCAGAAATTGGATCAACAATAGTCATGGGGAAGAATGAGTGTTTGCACGTATCCGGACATGCCTACCGTGGAGAACTTGTAAGATGTCTCAGTACTTCTAGATTAAATTTGGCATTATGAATATCTGTGATATTATGCTTTTATTAATTGCTGATTAACTGAATTATTGTCTTTTCTTATAGAGGAAAGAATGCTAAAAAAATCAAATAATTTGGCATTTCTACACTTAGCTGTTGCTTTGGATGGGATATCTTTTTAATCAATCTTTACCAACAGTTTTTTGTTGGTTTTTAATGGATAATGAGTATTTAAGAGTAATACTGTAAAGAGTCAACTCGTGAACTCTATGGCTATCCCAAGGGTCTAACCATGCCTTAGATGATAACATTATTTTCTGCAATAAAAGGCTCTGGCCCCCCAAAAAACTGAGAAACAGGAATTCACTGCTGTTGACATGGTATTTTTTCATATGGATTTTAAGGAAGAAGTGCTTCAAATTGTGAAGCCTCAACACTTTTTACCTATACATGGAGAACTCTTGTTCCTGAAAGAGCATGAACTACTAGCGAAGGCAACAGGCGTTCGCCATTCTACTGTGAGTAACTGTTTCATTCTCTGTTCCTGTTGTTCAAAGTACATGTTGATGCTAGTATAATGGGTCAAATCCAATAATTCCCTTCTATTAAGACATCAAAGATTGTCCTCGAGTCCAGCTTCTTGCTGGTGTCTTGCAATAAAATTCTTCATTGCCGTTAAAAGAAAAGGAAAAAAACTGTAGATGAAAAATTTACTTTCCCTTGCTTGTTAGAAGGGTGGATTTAGGATGAAAACAGTGAGTGGATTCTCCTTAAAATTTCCTTTGAATTCTGTCCTGCAGAAATGGGTAGAACATGACTAGAAGCTGTCGCTGCCTGCACCAATTTAGCCACTAATCCTGATATCCTATCCTACAGCAGACACTACTGAGTAGAACTTGCAAAAAGTGAAAAGTAAATAAAAAAAAAAATTAAAAATTTCAATAAAAATGAAAGCCAGGAAATGACTTTCAGAAACCTATCATCATGTATCTGGGAAGAAAATAGGGAGAACAATCTGCTTAAATTTTCATCTGAATTCCAACCTGTGAAATGTGCAGAAACTAGGGGAAAACTTCCCTGCCTGCACCAGCCTGGGCACAAATCTAAAGGCCTATCATGGAAAACAAAATGAGTAAAACACACACCAAAAAATAATAAAAAAAAAAAGAGAGCACTGAAAACTTTCAGCATAAAACAAAAAAGAAAGCCAAGAATTGAATCTCAGAAAACTATTGTTGCAGTATTATAGCACTTTGGGTTGCATTATATTTCAAAATGCTCAAATTTCAAATTATCTAGACATTCATACATCAGATTAAATGACTTAATTGAAACATAGATACTTGTGCACATTAATATAAATAATTTTATCATTCATCTCCTCTATCTCTTTTTTTCTTTAATAACAATGACCAATGATAATGGAAATTCGTAATGACACTAGTAGTGAATCATCACATGCCATTAATCTACAGTTTATCAATAAATTAAATATTTTTTCTTGAAATATGAATTCATTCACTTCCATAGTTGAGCAAACATATATCAAGGAAGTATATAAACAAGTAGAGGAAGCTTTTATTTTGTAGAAGTGTTTGTTTAACAACACAGTTGCAGTAAATCAGATAAATAAGATAGGAGTATGATAATCAAAGTGCATAGTATCAGTTTTCCTTCCTTCGACATTTATCTTTAATATGCACGATTTCTCATGTGTTCCAATTGATGAAATATGTTCGATAAGTACTGTAATTGTCAATTAATTTGGGACAAGCTAAAATAGAAAAAGTCATTATATTACCATGGAGGGTAGGACTGTTTTTTGCATGTGCTATGACCATAAGAGTGAGAAATATGGTGAGTGTTTATATGATTATGCTTGGCAAGAGTATCTAGATCAAGGCCTTTTTCTATCAAATGGTAATCTTCTCACCTTTCTACATTGAGAGTGGCATTAATTTAACTAGAGAAGGCAGTTGAATGGCTTGATGGAGCTAAATTATACTTCATTGTACCCATCTTTAAGGAAGACTAAGATTTTTTAACTTATAATTTCATCAGGTTATAAGGAACAGTGAGATGCTTGGGGTTTCTCACTTGAGGAATAGGCGTGTCCTCTCTAATGGTTTTGTTTCTCTTGGGAAAGAGAATTTACAGGTTTGTTTAACTTCTATTCTCTATTAGAAGTCAACTGAGGAGAAAAATTTGAGATAATTTAACTATTGGATTGCAGTTGATGTATAGCGATGGTGATAAAGCTTTTGGAACGTCATCTGAGCTGTGTTTAGATCAGAGAGTCAGAATTGCGTTTGATGGAATTATAGTGGTCAGGTAGATGTTTTGTCAGTCACTGAAGTGCCCCGCCTTTTTCCTTTTCCAGGTGAAATTATATCTGTATTTTTTAATTGCAGCATGGAAATCGCACGCCCCCAAAACATAGAAGGTTCAATGCAAAAGAACTTGAAAGGGAAAATAAGAATCACAACACGTTGCTTATGGCTTGATAAGGGAAAGCTATTAGATGCACTTTACAGAGCTGCTCATGCTGGCCTGTCAAGCTGTCCTGTGAATTGCCCTCTTGCTCACATTGAAAGAACTGTGGGTGAAGTTCTTAGGAAAATGGTTAGAAAATACAGTGGCAAAAGGCCTGATGTTATAGCCATTGCAATGGAAAATCCTGCAGCAGTTATTGCCAATGAGGTCAATTTGAGGCTGTCTGGCGTTTCAGACATTGGTTTGGGCATCTCAACATTAGGAAAAATGGTCGATGGAAATGCAAGAGAGGCAAAGTCAAAGAAGATGCGTGGTGATAACAATGATCAAGTGCACCTACTTGATAGTTCAGAAAAACATTTAAAAGGTTCTCATCATCCCTACCTCTTGCTCTCTCTCCAGAAGGAAAAAGAAAAATAATTATGTAGTTAAATAATGTTATCATACCTAAAATTGTGGTCTCTGTGCTGCAAGTGGTCATTTTTAATTTTTTGCTGACATTGTTCTGTGGTGCCTCCAGATACGCTTTTGCTTTATCCTAGGGCCGGTTGCTACCTGTAGTCCTGTTAATTTATTCTTTTCTCATGGAATTGTTAAATACATGATTTTTCCTAGAGGCTGTGCAAAGAAACTTGAACATCTCTGCATGAAAAATGCCTAATGATTCAGTTGCTTTTCCTTGAGATAATTTGTTAATTCAGTTTCATGAATCATGCAGTTGATGGTATTAATGCTGAGAGACTAGTGCCTGAAGGAGACGCTGTTATTTCCAGTTCAGTAAACATGGGAGGGCATTCCCACAGTTCTGAAGAAAATTCAGAGGATTTCTGGAAATCTTTCACATCTGAAAGTTCATTAAGAGATACCAATGACTCAACTCCTATGGCGAATAACAAGTCTGAGCTTAAAAGTGAAGGCAAGGAAAGCAGTGTGGACTCAGAAACAACAGATTCTCGGCCAAAGTCTTCAAAGCAAGTCAAACGAAACAAATGGAAACCAGAGGAGGTGAAGAAGCTAATCAAAATGCGTGGGAATTTGCATAGTAGGTTCCAAGTTGTTAAGGGGAGAATGGCTCTGTGGGAGGAAATATCTGCGGGTTTATTGGTGGATGGAATCAATCGAAGTCCAGGACAATGCAAGTCTCTGTGGACATCTCTAGTTCAGAAATATGAGGTTGAACTCTCACTTCTTTAGCATGGTGAACTAGTGTTGGCATTTTACTTTCCTCTTAGCATAACTCTTAAATAGATAACTCACTGTGGACTAAACCTATATACCAGCGTCATCTAGGTTTTGACATTGTTTTCTTGTGGTTTACAGGAGAGCAAGAGCGAGACAAAAAGCCAGAAAAGTTGGCCATATTTCGATGACATGAATAAAGTTCTGTTGGATACTGAGGCAGTGGCTTCAAAGTGAAGAAGTGACTACCCCATAGGTGCAAGGAGTGTAATTCAACGCTTCAACCTGTTCAAACCAGCCTCAGAGCAACATGATTCAATATGGATGCCACTTTAGTAAAAGGTATCAAAGAAAGAGCTAAGAGGAATTGAAGAGGCTAAATTTTTAAGCCATGTAAGTGGCTTCCCCACCTGTTGGTGATGGGAATAATTTTGCAGTGATAGGTTCCTGTGAAATGGTATTCACAAATGACTTGGAAAGTATTTACTGGAGGGTACGTTCTCTTAAATTTCCTCCATGGATTGACAAACATAATGTCACGGCGTTAATTCTCTCAGGTAAATGGTAAATTGCTTGGATAGGCCTAACTTTTAGTCATTTTGTTTTTACTCCATAACGTATTGATTGTTCTGGTTTGATCCTAAATTTATTACACGTTTTATTTTGGTCAAATTTGTTAATTCAGAGTAATTGTTTGATAAGCAATTATTGTTGGTGAAATTATTGTACTCCTCTGAGTACACAAGAGTGACTCTGCGTGGGTGTGGGAACAATGACGAGAATTATCTTGAACTATTTTTTTGATTTAGCCACTAAACTTTAAATGTGTACAGTTAGGTCATTGAAATGTTAGAAATTGGTTAGAGTTACACAAAATTTGTTTCAACTTAAGTCAATTGACTCTAAAATAATTTATTTTTATTCTTGTGTCTTTTTCACCCATAACTAATTTTAATTAAAAATTAATATTATGTAGATTCAATAATCTATTGAAAATATAATTTTTATAATTGTATTAAATTTTTATGAATTTTTTTAATTTAATGTGCTAAAAAAATAAAAATTCATAAAAATTTAATAATATCATAAAAATTTACTTTCAAATTAATTATTGCATCTACATAATATTAACTTTAAAATGAAATTGGTTTCAAGTAAAAAAAATGTAAAAGTAAAAAAAAGTTAATTGACTTAAGTTAAAATAAATTGGCTATTAAATTAATGATAAGTTGATTAAGTTATTGAGTTAAAGGTGTAAAGTATCTTATTTTTCATAGTTTGAGAGGCCAAAATGCCTAAGTCATAATTTAGGGACTAAAAAACCTGAGTTAATATATTTTAAGAGATCAAAAGTGATTTAGGCCTATTTTCTTTGACTTTAATCGTTTTGACTTTCAATCTAAACTAAAATGCTATATAATAAACAATAGGCGTTATGCCCTAATCAAGTTCACAACATTTGATCAAAAGCGGATCTAGAGCTTGTATTGGAATGTTGCACATGAATTCTTAGGACAAATGTTTCTCTAATCCAGCACATTCAGTATCTGAAAAAGGAGAACCATAATTTATAACTTATTCACAGAGGAAAAACTTAAATATATCAACGGTCCTAAAATCGAAAAAACTCCAAATATGTATTTTTTGTTCTCTGGAAATAAAAAATATGCTGGACCAAAATAGATTGACAAATATGCCAGATTTTAGTAGATTTGGCCTCAATCAAGTAACAGATAAACAACACTAACTTTCACAAGATTGAAATAGAACCATTTTTCAGAAAACACACAGAAAAACAAATAAAAACGGCTCAAACCATCCCAAAACAGAAAAAAGATGGAAAACAAAGCAACTAACTTTGTCAAGTTTAAAATCATAGACCGTCATCATCCTACACCGGGAATAACTCTGAACTGTGGTCATCTGGCGGCTATGAGAGCCAGAGAACGAGAGTTTTAAGAAGGGGAAGGTGGTTTTGACTCGATGGTTCAACCATTTAAACTGGTCCAACCTTAAACCAAATGTTCTACCGGTTTCATAAATAGCTAAGCGTTTAAAACACTGATTTAACAGTATGTTTTTTTTTTCCTGGCTTGGATCATTTTAAATTTAAGTATTTCATTATTATGTTAGTCTTATAAATACGTTGAGTGAATAATCAACATTTGTTATATAAAATTCTATTAGATTTTATGTTGTAAAAGTATTACTCTATTCGTCTCATATTCTTTGTACTGTATTTCTTTTTGGGCTGTACTAAATTCTTTGCAATATTTCATTTTAGTGAGTTTTATCATTTACTTTTACTATTATACCCCTCATTTTTCATTACTTAATTCCTCTATTCCTCCTTAGTCCTTACACCCACTGCTCGATCAGACAACGGCGATGGCATTCGAGGCAATCGTCGGAAGAATGGGGACGGGGATGAAACGAACAGCAAAATGAGGGTGTGATTGAATGTCAGCGAGATCGAACTGAGATGCGAGGTGGAGTTAGGGGCGAGATCACAGCGAGAGGCTATTAAAGTGAGAGGGCGAGATCAACGTGATTTCGCAGGAGATGAAGTTGGCGATAATCTTGATTGAGATCTGTAGGAGACAGTGCCAAGGATAGAAGTGAGGGGGTGACGAGGACATAAGGAAGGAGATTGAAGACGGCAATCGATGATTCAACGCATCGGCGATGAAATCGACGCAAAGGGGACAACAATTGACATGTCGGGGATGAAAATTGATGTGATGGCAAAACGAATGGTGGTTGGCTGGCAAGGTACAGGACTGCAAATCATTTAAAATTGTTTGAAGCATGCAAAATTGTTACTTGCCTAAAAAACTGTGCAAAGTCAAATGCTGCAATCAATGTGGGACGGAGGGAGCAAAATTTAATGATAAATCATTAAGTTAAAAATTAACATGTGCTCTAATGTGTTACTACCATAAGGATAGATTATTTATATGTTATAAAAGAAATTTTGAGGCAAAAAAAAAAATGTCAGTAACTGCCAAAATCTACTACGTTTTTAGTTTCGGCCTAAAGTTTCTAACCGTAAAATGTCCAGTAACGAACCAAGTCCAATAAGTTGCCCAAAACAGAACAGGGAGTGTTTTCTTTTAGATTTTTTTGGACCAAAAAATAAGTTTTGGATGCAAAAATTCTGGTCTAAAAAAGTTTTTATTGATTTCATATTACTTTGACTTTGTGTTTGGTCTGGGCAGCTTTGCACCTTAGTGTTGGGTTAGTTTTGGGCTTTGAACTTCTGGGTTGGCCTGTTTCTCCATTTTTTATTTCCCCCTTTAATTCAGTCAATGTCAAACCCGATGTAAGTCACTGTAATATCTTTATTTGGTGTTTTGTCCCTAAAGTTTAATTCCAAATAAAATTTCTCGAATATAGTAACGCAAGATAGTATATGGCTATAATTCATGAATAATTACTATTTTTATATCTAATGTATTACTTTGCACATTGTAAATGCCTACTTCAAAATGCCATAACAAAGGTACCCGTATGTGTATTTGCATACGGCATGCAAATGTTAGATTCGCCACTAGTTAATATCGGCCAATTCCCATAATATTCCTTAAACCAGATCACGAAATGCAGGGGGAATTTAAACCGATTCCAAGAAACTTCATCTTATTTTACCGACCCTACCTCCAAACGACGTTTTTAGTGCTTTGCTCCTATGATGATCGAGATTGATGATAATGACAGCTCTAGTTCATGATTCCTCGGCTTCTCCAAATCACGAACAATAGTAGATAACAAACCACCTTGTTTTTTTGCTGACGCTGCCAGCTTCAAAGACAATTTGGCACTCGGGTCGACGACATGACCATACTAAAGCAGTTGGATGCTAATGCTGTTAGATCTGGGACTTGTTTGCCCAGATTAGATCTAGGGAAGCCACAATCTCTAGTGTCCACTGTGATTGAGGTTGCTAATTTTAATATTAGATTCTGGAAACTAATCATGAAGAGGTCACATTGTCAGTGATCTGTTATCTTAAAAAAAAAAAAAAACAGTTTTATATATTTATTTGGATTGTTACATATTTATTCAAATATTTTTAGATATTTATTCAGGTAGTTTTAATCATGGTTATTAAAATCACGTTTCAAGTCGTAGAAACGTACGTTTTTATGACTTTGGAGATGGAAGACGTTTAGAAACGCAACTCTGGGTAGAAACGTGTTTCTAGTCATATAAACGTAAAAATGATGAGATTCTATGACTTTAGTCTTATTGGGTCAAATTTGTAAAAAAGTATAAATGGGGACTAAATTATACGTTTCTGGAAGCTAGAGACTGGAGTTGTAATTACGTAGTAGAAGAAACCAGGCGCGACCTAATGGCAATTCTGGTCCCTTATTCTCCAGTGTGCTTCATAATACTTCTAGTATTTGTATAATTTCCAGTTAAGGCACCAGATGCGCGTCAATTTTAAGGATTAAGCTGGCTATAAACTTCTTCTTCTAGCTTTAGCCAACCAAAACTTACCTCATCTCCGTAGAAACACCAAGACTGAATTCTGAAGCCCCATTCAACCTAAAAACCTGCCTTATTCCACTAAATTAAGCACAAAATCAATGAAATTTAATGTGCAAATCACATGTTGTTTATGATACTTTACTAAGACAATTTAAATGGTTTTATATTTTTTATAATTTTTTTCTAAGTTTTTTTTAATATTTTTTGTAGACTCTTACGACTCTATGATTTTTTACAACTCTACGACTCTAGAACAACCAAAACGACTCTAGGTAGAAACCCGTTTTTGACAACTTTAGTTTTAATTATAACTTCAAACTCTTATTTTGGAAGAAAACAAAATGTCTATATATTGCCTTCAATTACTTTTATATGTTTCTTTAGACAATTTTACATATTCATTAAAATACTTTCACTTATTACTTTATACACTTTTATTTCTGAAGATAAAAAATTTTCTGCATATTGCTCCAAACACTTTTATATATTGCGTTAGGCACTGGCACATATTGTATTAGATGTTTTTACATATTCATTCTGACACTTTTCTTCTGAATAAAATAAATTGTGAGCATATTGTTTCACACACTTTTGCAATTTGCTTCACACACTTTTACACTTCTATAGATTATTCATGTGCATAGTTTATTGGTGGAGACAAGGGAGGAATAACCTCTACCAGGCCTAATCAATCAATTAATTTGGTTATAACTGAAATCAAATAAAATTTATTTTGGTGATAGAAAAAAGTAACCGAATAGATCGAATTTTTCATAATAACTGAAAAAACTGAAAACCAAATGAACCGTTCAATTTTCGGTTGTTTAACTGAATAACCAAAATTTCTGTCTGTTCCATACATGCATAATATATTTTAAAGTTCAAACCAAACGACAAAGATTTTCCAACATCCATCCAAATCCAAACATTTAACAAATATCCTAAAGTCTAAACCAATTTTAAACATTCGTTCCAAATCCAAACATAATACACCAAAGTTTTCCACACATAATACAACTAAATGCAAACTAAATCCAAGCATCCATTTCAGTTGAGCCCATCCTTACTCTTAGTTCATACTCCATCCAAAGTCCGTTGCTGCAACTTTTAAAACAACAAATACTACATTATTAGATGTACATGTAATAGAACTTAATAATATTAGATAAAAAAATCTGAACTAGACATCATACCTAAATTAATGATGGCACACAGGGACATTTGAAAAAGTGTGTATAACCAATTTCCAGGAAGCAACCTGTTGAAAATTTGCCACACCATGAATGCATGATGTATAACATGGCCCTGACAGAAACCACACAAAACTCAAAAAGCAAACTAAAAAATGCCTAACCCAAACGCCCTTAAAGTTGTCAAAGTACAAATTCTCAAGCTGCCTGAAGCTTATCGGCCACATCCTCACAGAATACGGGCCTAATATTGTTCTTTTTGTTAAAACAAATTGATAACCAGAAAAATCCATAGGATTCCAAAATCAGTAATAAAAAAGAAGCAAACAACATAGCAATCCCATGTTTGAATCAACCAAAAAAACCATGCGTATAAAATCTCTAGAAAATGGAAACAAAACATTATTCTCGCCAAATCCGACACTCCTACATGCAGGTAACATCTGGTAAAGTAAAAAAAAATCCTAAAAGGACGGCAAATCATACAATTTTGCTCGGTTCATTTCTAATTTGTCTTCAAACACCTTACTTACACTTCACTGTACCCTAAAACCTATTGAGAAGCTCTACATCCACTACTTACACTGCATAGTTTATTGCCTGAGCTTAGAGGGTCTGACAAGTGCAGGAAAAAGACACTGCTAGCAAAAACAATTGATTATCACCCCATACCGTTATCTTGTACAAAAATATCACAACCATCAAACTCACTCTAAATTTTCATCTTCTTTTCAGATTTTGGCATATGTGACTGGCCAAGCACATAATTTCAAGGCAAACCTACATGGGAATCTTCACTTTCGACCAATACTAATGTAATTAAAACTCTGTGGTTCTCCACATATCTAGAGCTAATTAGTCGACTAAATGATTGCATATTTCATTTAGCACTTGTAGTAATCTACTCATCTAAAAGGGCACCACACAAAGCAAATTCATTGCTCACACCATAACATCTGATTTTAAGCCTCAGTTTAAACGATTTTAACGTCCTAAAAATCATCTATGTGACATATATCCTACTCATCTCTACAAGTTACAAGCTTTGAATAATTACAAGCACAAAGTATAGCTAATCTAAAATATGGAACCCACAACAACAACAAACTCCAACAAAAACCAAAAATAGAGAACCCACATAAACCTTGCATTGATGGAAGAAAAACCTACAATGAGAGATGAGAAGGACTGGAGTCTGGAGGAGAAGGCCTACGAATTGAAACCTGGGAATGAAAAATGAAAGAAGAGACAAGCATTTAATAATAAAAGCAAAGACAGACGCACAACACAAGCCACAAGCAAACAACAGGCAGCAGTGGCAATTCGCACATTGTTGTCTTCCCCCAAAGGGGAATCGGCTCAATCAAATGAAGAAGAGGGAGGAATCATAGAAATCAAAGACATGGGGAACTTGGCAACACCGCGCGACAGTGAATGAGGGACAGATTTAGCAAATTAAAGTGACGACGTTGAGGAGAATGAGGGAAGAACAAACCCAAGAAGAGAATCGGGAGGTTGAGTCTGCGAACGAGATGAGAAAAACAGAAACAGTAAAACAAGGATGACTGGATAAGTTAAAGCCTTAAACGGAATTAAAGGGGATGCATCAAAACGATGTCATTTTGGCTCCAATAATTCAGTTTTTTCAGTCACAGAAATTCTAATGCCTGAAACCGATAACCGAATCGAATATGAAATCGGTTATCGGTTACAATTGAAAACCGAATTCTTGACCCTATTCGGTTATTGAAAATCGAAAAAAAAAATCAGTTATTTGGTTATTTTTATTAAAACCAAACTTTTACCCACCCCTAACCTCAGCAACTTGGAGTGGCAGTGACCAAAGTGAATGGAACACTACAACAAAACTTTAAAATTGCAACTGACAAGAGCCATCGTTTTTTCAGTGATGAGCAAAAAGGTGGCCAAAATGATTTGAAGGTTTGTGGTGACTGTTTAGCCACTGTCTGTAGTTGGTTGCTAGGACGATTGTCCACTGTCTCTAAAGGTCCTAAGTTTTGGTTGCCAGATGGTTGCCTAAGTGAAAAAAATGGACAGTGACTTATTGTAAGTTATTTAAGTTAAAGTAAACATTTTGGAACTATGAGGACAAATTTGACAGATGCTATAAAAAGTTAGGAAAATTTGTGATACAAGAATAGCTTAGGGGACTAAGGTATATATTATAAGTATAAGTTGTATAAAAGCAGAGCCCTACTTTTTATCCCCTCTTTCGTATACGTCTAGCGGACTTCTCTTTCTCTCGTGTCTTTGCTAATAAGTCTGTTGGCACCACCACCTTAGAGCGATTTCGACTACCATTGACGGCAATACTTGAGGAGCCATTTACATGGTTCAATTGCATTTTTTGTTCTCTTAAACATTTTCTAAAGAACCATCTTCAAGTTTCGTGTAAATTTTGCTAAATCTTGAGTTAAAGTTTAATGCCCTAACCATTTCTCTTATATTTTTGGGTTATATGTTTGTTTTCTGGGTATAGTCCTTTGAAGAAAGTTGTTCATAGGGTTGAGAGGAGTTTATGTCCTCCCTTGGTGGTAGCAGATTTGCCAAAGTGATTTTTGGCCGCTATCCACAGTGGCCCTTGAGCAGAAGATTGCATGGTTTACTTGAATTCTCTTTCTCTTTAACTTTTCTTAAAAAACTATCTTCAAATTCGTTTTAAATTTATTTACATCTTGAGTTAAAGTTCAATCCGCTAACTATTTCTTTTTTGTGTTTTCTGATTTTAGATTGGATTTCTAGTTGTGGTCTTTTGAACAAAGTTGTTCGTTGGGTTGATTGGTGTTGACGGTCTCCATCAGTGGTAACGGCACCACCGGTTGGTATTGCCACTGTCGATGGCAAAACATCATAACATCTAATCTTAGAAACATCTTTTAACTATTTAGAAATTTTTTTAATAGATTTAATTAATAACTAAATTTAAATTGAATGGATGTGTAAATTTAAATTTTGGATTTGAATTTAAATTCTGGCCTAATTTTTTTTTTTTAAATTTCAATTTTCTAGCAACCATTTGGGCAGCCATCTGCTTTTGTTTTCAATTCGGTTGCCTAATGTTAGCTATCACTTGGCGACAAAGTTTTTAGCCACCATTTGACCATTGTCTTTTTCAGCTGCCTAAAAGTTTATTTAGCCACCGAAAAGCTGGTCGCTTCGAATGAATTCTGTGTTAATGGGAGGCGAAGATGGTACAATGATAACTGAAACTATTTGGAAGTGATAACTGGTGGATCTAAAGGTAAACAATAATAACGTGATCTAAAGATGAGCCATGACAATGAAATCCCAAGGGCAAGCAATGACCAAAGTGATCTAGAGGCAGTGAGACTGGGGGGCTGGTGGCAGCAGCGAGCGTGATAATAGCAAGATGCGAAGATGATGATCTACTGGAAAAGATGTGATTTGGAGGAGATGATCAGCTTGAAAATATTTAATGTAGAGGTGATGATGGTCTGACGGAGGTGTTAGTGATAGCGAGATAGGATTTTCAAAAAGAGGAGGAGAATTTTGGTCTATTGGCAATTTGGTCAAATTTTGTGCTAGTTGGCGGGCAATACATGGAGAATTAGGGGTGGAATAAGTTTGTCTAATTAGATAAATGTTTATAATACATTAACTGATTTCGAAAGACCAAACAATAGAAAATCGTCATGCTTAGAACGAGAGAAAGTAATTACAATATAGTCATATTAAAAAGTCATGGCGTATGGATACATGTGTATAGAAAATGGCTTAGGGATCTGAGAGCCACTACTTTTTAGTCAAAGAATAATATATCACTACAACAAAAAAGATCATTAGTGACATTTTTTAGAACTTTTACTGGAGTTTTCAAAATGCTGGAAGATCTTTACCAACTATTTATAAATGTCACAAAAAACGCAGCCTAGGAACACGTTGGTAAAGGTTTTAGGTATTTCCCCGCATTTTAGAAACGCAGGTAAAGTATAATAATTAGTGACATTTTTTATAAGAAACATCAGTAAAAGTACTATATTTAGTAGCTTTTTTCCATTATAAAACGCCATTAATGTAGTGTATTTAGTAGCTTTTTTTATTGGAAAAATGTCGGCAATGTTCCTAGCACACAGAAATTTCTTAGCATTTTTGTGACAAAATGATACTATTGAGGGTAGCTGAAATATTAGTTTTCCCTTCTGGTATATTGTTGTCCATCTGTTTCATAATAGGAAGCCAAAATACTATATTATTATCATCAATGTAAATTGTATCAAAATTCATATTAAATAATGAAATTTTTTAATTAGTAGAAAGTGCAACAAATTCATACATATAAAAACCCTAGATACGAAAAATGTGACTTTCATACATATAGAAACTTATTGTTGTAGTCATGCCTTTAGTACTCAAATCCAAACATCTACTAAGAAGTAAAGGCAAAACTAAAAATTGGAGCTCCATAAGTACACATTCATCTCCAAAAGCTCTATAAGTACTGCATTAATGCGCAAAATCTACAAAAAATATTGAGAAGAGTCAGATAAATAGATTAAAACAAATAATGATGGAGTTTGTTAAACAAATATCAATAAAAATTACAAAAAAATAAGTACCAAAAACACCCACATTGTGCAACCAATGATATGTTAATCGATGCAACTAAGGTAAAAGGGATTTACCTTGAAGCCTCCTACTTGACATCTACTCATTAGCATGGAACATCTTCTTTTGCTTGGACTTTTTCTTCTTCTGATAAATGGGAAGACAGATGTTTAGAGCAAAATCTAGAGCAAATAAATCTAAGGAGACCAAAATTTAGGGCAAATAAATCGGTTTTAACATAAAAAATTAATATAATTATCCATCCAACATGCCATCTCACAATCAGCCCATCTTAATTCCACACATTAGAATTAGCCAAGTGAGGACAGACTTGGATGTCAATTGACCAATTATAATTGCACTTACCTTTCTTACTCTGATAGGCGAATGAGCTCTGTCTATTTGTCTCTTTAAGTTTGTCGAGGTCTCCCACACTCCACTTTTCAAGTTTGTTGTTCAATTTGTAAAAACTCAGCAACCTAAAAAAAAAACAGATTAGGCAAAACAGGATAGAGCAAATTAAGTTGGCTTCATTTTACTTTGATCAGGATAAGCTTTAGGAACTGACTGATTGTGGGTCTCTATGTCAGCTTTGTCAGTTTGCTGTTCAAAATTAACAAGAAGATCAGAAGATAAAAAGCACTATGTACCCAAAAAAGATTCACTTATAACTATTGATGAGATGTATAATTTATCACCAACAATCAAACAAGTAGCAAAGGAAGCAATAGTTCCAAAAGTTGTGAAATAGAAAGAAAAACTAGCAGCTCTCACGCCCAAAATAAATCACAGAAATAATATTCTGGCTATTGATCCCATGTATACTTTTGGCTGCTTATCTCAGTGAGAAAAGCCAGCTATTAGGGGCTTTTAAAATTTCTAGAAGCAGACTGATCGCGTACTTTGTTGTCATTCCATATACTGGAGCCACAAAATCGTCTTTTCCAGCTACTAGCTACCAGGAAAATGCAAAATTTTAAATCATGAGGCTTTTCTGGGTTGTCTCACTTGCTTCTATGTATTTTATTTCAAGAGGTTTCTAGTTCAGTTACTCATGTGTCAGTGATGAGTTCAATTTCAAAAGTGTAAAATAAGTGTAACATCCATCCTATCTTCTCCCACCCAAAAGCTTTGAATATTAACATACCCTAAAACAAAAAATTAAAGCATACCAATAAAAACAACAAAATCATTTCTAATTGGTAAAAAATGAGAACCGAAAACCCACCTTTAAAAACAAAGGAAAAGAAAAAGCAACAGGAGTTACTTGATTTAGAAATAGTAGAAAAACACAAAAAAGCCCCACATACCTTGAGTTTATTTCCTTGAAAAGGCTAAATAGAACTCCAAAGTAAATGCTTTCTTTTGCCGAATCCACCAACCAATAAGGATGAGAGCTTAGCCATTGTATCTCTATAGCACTTTAAAATGGACAAAACAAAGCATAGTAAATGAGGACCACAAGAAATAACTACAAGCGCCACAAGAAATAACTACAAGCAACTGACAATAAAAGATTTGGATGAATATCCAACAGGTTAGAGACTAGGGGCCAATTTTACTGATAAAATAAGACTACCTACTTTTACTGATAGAAAGAACCAGAGAAGTACTTGATTTTTTCCTATGTTCGAACGACTAAGTTAAATTGTTTTTGTTTGATTGCAAAAGAAACGGTGGAGAAGCTAAAGCAAAAAAAAAAAAAAAAACAAGCACATGGCCATGATTTCCAGTGATGTCATACAACAACTTCATCTCATGCTATTAATTGAATATTTCACTTTATAAACCTTTTCCTTCAAAATTGTCCCGCATATATTAATTTAATATCTCATGCTATTAATTGCATACTTTGGTAACATAACATATATTAATTGTACTCCTTCTTGTGATAATCTCTAGTAACAGAACACCAAAGCTGAACATGTCAGATTTCTCTGAAAACTTTCCTGCCATTGCATACTCTGGAGGCATGTAACCACTGAATTCAACATAAAAAGGCACCAGATACCACGTCAGAATTGTTCCAAACTACCCATATAATCCAGAAAAGGGAATGACGTCTAACTATAAATCTTACTATGTTCCCACAACCCTATCCGTGTTTGCATGGTCTTCATTGCCTCTGAAAATCCTAGCAATCCCGAAGTCTGAGATCTTTGGATTCAACTCTTCATCCAACAAGATATTACTTGCCTTTAGATCTCTATGTATGATTTTTAGCCTCGAATCTCTATGAAGATAAAGTAGACCTCGACTAATTCCTTCAATGATCTTGAAGCGTGTCCTCCAATCTAGAAGTTCTTGGTTTCTAGGATCTGCAATACTGATTTAGTTAGTAATTGCGCTCTTGAGATGTAAAAGAAGTTCAGCAATATAAATGTGTCACCCAGAGAAAAGGACAGAAAAAATAGTATACAGGAAAACAGTCAGTGATGATGATCTCATTTACCTTCGGCTACCATGTCATCTTCATTAATGACCTTAGTCGCAATCTCATCAAAAAGGTCATCTGTAACCTGCTCAGATGCACAAATATGACTACTACAATAGGAAGGCACTAAAACAAGAAAACACCATGATATGTAATAGCTGTAACCTTCAAAAGGACTTTAGTTAGGATTCGTTTTATTTCCTGGTTAATGGCTGTAGTTCTTGCTGCTTCAACATAATCCTAAGGAAAAGAAGATCAAATCTTCCAAGAGTCATCAAGATGATATATCACTTATAATCCTTGTAGTAGAGCACCACAAGGGTCAAATAGGATTTGAAAAATGAAACCTGGTCATTGTCTTCTTCAGTTGACTTAGAAGAATCGATACTTTTGCTATCTGCTTGATCACCTTTACTGAAGGATTTATCAGCACCATCATCCTCAACTTGCTGCAGTTCTTTCAAATTATCTAGAGAAGGCTTCGGTAAAGGTGAACTCTTAAACAACTCCTCTTTAAGCCAATTAGGAACAGGGGCCTGAGAAAAGGGAATAAAAGGATCAACATGAGTTCAAGTGATGGGTAATGACAATTGCAAATTTTACAACTCTATGTAACAATTATTACCTTCTTGGGGCGCTCTGAAACACTTCCATATATATCACCAGAAAAGGCAGCCACAGGATGGAGTGAAGTCCCTGTCCCTAGACCAAAAGAGGCACCAGTGGATGGCACAGCTGGCTGCAAAGTAGGTGCAGGAAACCTTGCAAACGGAGGAGCTGTGTGCCGAAAACCAGGCGAAGAAATAGCCAGAGAAGGATCATACTGAAAACCAAATCATGTGTCATCAAATAGAAATGCAGATGAGAAGCACAAAGGAAGTGGAACATAAGAATCCAACCTGTGTGGCTGAAACAGGAACTGAAGAAATTGGTGGATACAATACACCAGCTGCAACAGGAGGGGCCCACAAATTCATGGAAGGCATTGCCGCTAAAGGTTCGATGCTTCTTGCAACCCCTACTGACTCAGGATGAGCATTGTAATTAGTCTGCATCTGGTCATGACTTCCATTAAATCTAGGCACAAAATCTAATGGCTGATCACTAAGATCTGCAGTAGCATCAATTCCCTGACTGCCATACACAAAGGACTCTCCAACAGAAGCTGGCCTGCTAGCAGCAGAGAGTGAGTGGTGCACATGGTGCTGAACCTCCAGACCAGAAGAAATGGGTGCGGCCAATGGCTTTGACAAGGACTCCGGTACAGCAGAATCCTTTCTCCCTGCTGATATCACGTCAGCAAACAACATATTAAGCTCCAACTCCATGTTTTCCTATTACTCAGAGGCTTATAGTCCGTGCCATTCATTACTTTAAGACACAAAGCTCTTGTAGCAAGCTTCCAAGGGCTAAGATCATCAAAAGTCTTATCTAGGTTTCCATTAGCACAATACATCAAGGTTCATGCCTTTTTTTGCTATTGGTCAGACGGAACACTGATTCTACAGTAAGTCAATCCCTAATAGCATATTGTAAAGCAAAAACCTTACTGCAGGTTTCAAATGGGCAGAAGTATCATTATGTACTCCACCTACTGTAAAGTTCAGCAATTGCGCTCAACATTTCTCTTATATGTCAAGTGATTGAATGAAAGAACGGAAATGTGGAAAGAGATCACACTAACCAAATAGAAATGTGTCCAAGCTACTGTTTGGCATATACTCATAGACCAATAAGTTCTCTTCTTTTTCAACACAACAGCCTAGGAGTCGGACAAGATTCCGATGCTGGAGCTTGGAAACAACCAATACTTTATTCATGAATTCGTCCAACCCCTGTCCCGAAGCCCTTGACAATCTCTTCACTGCTATTTTCTGCCCATTCCGCAGTACTCCCTGTAGCAAAAACAGATCAGATTGTAGAATTTCGATTGTGAAAGATTTCTTTGGTTGTTTAAAACAATTGCATACCTTGTATATTGGACCAAAACCACCATCTCCCAATTTATTTTGAAGGTGAAAACTGTTGGTGGCAATTGCCAGGTCCTGAATACTAAACAATGGCAGATCTTGGAGTTTCACAACATTAATCTTTTCTCCAACGTCATTGCCACTTGAAAAGATTGGCTGACTTCTAGGTCGATTAATTAATAGCATCCCTTTACCTTGTTTTCTGATTTCTGGTAGAAAAATTATATTAGCATCATTGCTTTGCTCTTATACTTTTTGATTCTAAAGCAAAGTTGCAAATGAACTAAGTTGCCACTGACGCAAAAGTATACTTACCTTTACATTTAGCCGTGCACTTCCACAAGAAAAAAATACAGACGGCAAATATGGTGATTCCTATGATCACTGTCACTATGATAATCTTTTTTATGTGTTTCGTTCCATCTGTAGCACCAGGGTAATTACTGGAATCTATCCCTCTTGTTAAAGACAAGCCAATAATACAAGACAAAGAGCCATCGGTCATCAGTCCAAAACGATTAACAATACCGGCAGAATAAAGAAGAAGAAAGTGACTTTTCAAAGCAGTGATCTCTGCAGGCAAACAAGCACAAAATCAGATGAACAAATCATCAAAATCAATGAACCAAAATCTCTTTGAAACAATAGAAAAAATGAGTCAACATTGCAACATCAAGTCAAGTAACAATCCTAATAACACTTCGTATCAAAAGAATCTAAAATGGGAACCACGAAGAATGGAGAGATTCGGATAGACCTCTGAAGGATTGACTAGCACAACTTGCTCGACGAAACGACTAGAGGTAGTTCATGAGTGAACAACAGCGGTGGCGGGAGGAGCGGACAAAGCGGTGGCGGAAGGAGTGACAAAGCGGCGGTGGTGGACGAAGAAAGAGCCTACGCGCTAGCCTTTGCCCTTTTTTTTTTTCTTTCACCTGTTGGTAGAAATGGCTGGGCACATTACCTCAGACCTGGCAAGGCTTGGTTAATGAGCCCAATTATTCAGCAGCATTTTAAAGACTAGTCAGCCTTAAGTGGATTTTGGGCTGTGTTTTTTTCAAACTAGTTGGGCTTGGAGAGATATTTTGCTGCAATTTTTAAAAATATTTGGCATAATAGGTTTTTCAGCTACATTTTTTTGAAACTTGTCAGGCTTAAATAGTTATTTACCTGCATTTTTTTAAATATATCGGTAATAATATATCTTTTCTGACATTGTTTAAAAAACGTTGGTAAGAGTATGTCACCTATATGCCATTTTGTTGTAGTGTATATGCTTAAAAATCTTGTGGAGGAATCAATTGTTTGTAAGTTTCATTGAAGTGTGAAGGAAGGTTATAGTTTTTTGCTTATAAAAATTTCTTTATTTGTTCCTTTTGCACATTCGCAACATTAGAATAATACATTTTTTTGTGTAATATTTAAATATATACTATCATCTGGTACTCGATATAACTGGGATCCCAAGTCAATCCCGATTATTTTAATTATTTTAATAAATGTAATGTGATATTTTCAGTATATATTAAAATACTTGAAAAATTAATTACATTTCTTTCCGTAGGTTAGTAATAAATTGGTTAAGTCGATTTAGGTGGGCTAGTCGGTTTAGCCTAAAACCTCTGCAACAAGTACGTTTGTACGTCCTTGGAGAAACGGATGGCTTAATCGTGACTCAGATGGCAACATAATAAATAAAAGTCCAACAGAAAAAAAGAAAAAAGAAAAAGAAAAAAAACAAAGATTTTTCATGTTCTTGTTTTTGTCGTACACGGAAGTTTTGACCGGTATATAAATTGTGTGTGCCGCTGGCGAAAATTTCTTCCTTCTTTTCTTCGATTCGTTTCGTCTGGAAACGACCAAAACAACAGATTACAAAAAGTATTTTTATGTTCCAATGAGAAAATGAGGAGCCTCCAGATTGTTCTTCCTCTTGGACATGTAGAGTTGACGCCTCGTCGAAAATTCCCAGCAGCTTCGCGTCGGAATTTTCGGTTGGCGCCTCCCCGTCCACACGTTCGCGCTGCAAAGCCCAACTGTACTCGTTGCTTGTATATATTTCGTTCTGAAGGGCCTGGCTTATGGTTCTGTTTGTTGATCGATTTATGTTGGCGGAATATTTGAATTGAACCGGGCAGATGAGAGGAATCGAACGCGTGATCAGATGCTTCGACGAGGACGAGGACGGAAAGATTTCGGCGGCTGAGCTGAGGAACCGGTTGGGGCTGATAGGGGCGGATGTGAGAGCGGAGGATGTGGAGGCCGTGGTGGAGGCGCTGGACTCGGATGGGGACGGGCTGCTGGATGCTAAGGACTTGATGGGGTTAATGGAGAACGGTGGGGAAGAGGACAGGTTGAAGGATCTGAGAGGGGCTTTTGGGATGTATGATGAGGATGGGAGCGGGCACATCACGCCTTCGAGTTTGAAGAGAATGCTGAGTCAACTCGGTGAGTTGAAATCAATTGATGAGTGTAGGGTTATGATTGAGCAGTTTGACTTGAATGGTGATGGGGTGATTTGTTTTGAGGAGTTTAGAATCATGATGCAGATGTAGTATATAAATACATCGATGTATATGTATGTAATTAGTATAGTTGATTGCCAATTACGTACATATACATCGATATGTCAAAACGTTTATTTAATTAGTATTTTTTGTTGAAAAGGATTTTGGAAAGGAAGCTAGGTGCATGAGCTATATGTGTATGTATCAGGTACTATTGTACATTAGGTCATGTTTTTCCCCTTCCTTTTGCAAGTCATACATGTGAATAAAATATTTAATATAAATTCTTGTGTACTTTGTGCAAAAATAGATGCCACTTGATATTTGTTTTAATATTGCAACTTCCAAGTATCATGTCCCATTTCGAGGGGGGAGATCCTATCTTAAATTTTCTTTTGCTAGGCCTAGCATTAAAATACCTACTTTCTTATGATTGTGACGTTTATTCAAACATGAAGTCCAATTATGTAAATATAGCATTCCATTGTCTCAATTTCGGGCAGGGATTGCAGATTCAATAAGTTGGGACTTGTTACTTAGGTTGCCTCCATACTAGGGTTTTTCTCTCATGTTGAGAGTTTCTTTCCTTGGCTTCCTCAAGGTTTAATTCTGTTAGGACTAGGCCTTAGTCCTTGTTTTCATCATTGTTTGCTTCCTATTCGGGCCTGTGCCACCTTATCAAGTTTTGGCTTTGCTATTCCTGCGTGAACGTGTGTCATCTATTAGGGTTTGGGTGTTTCGCGTGGTACTGTTCTCGTGTCTGTGCACAATGAAGGATTTGGAGGCAAGCCTTGTGAGTATGAGTCTTATGGCGGAGGTGGAAACCACATGCCCTCTTATGCTTATGGACGAGTCATGTGGGGGTTTTTTTAGATTTAACGGTGGCAGTGAAGGTGCTCTCTAATTGAGCTGTTCAATCGAAAAGCTTGAGGGAGGCCTTGCATAAGGCATGAAGGTTTCAAATTGCGTTCATTATATGGGTAGCAAGTCCTAACCCAAATATAAACTTGTTCATTCTCGGGTTTGAAAAGGAAGAGGACGGGACCGTGATTTTTCACAATGGTTCTTGGTCTTTCAACAACAGAATAATAGCATCAACCATCATTACTTCTTTTTAACCAGATTGTGCTATGGATCCATGTTCCTAATGCCCTATTTGTGTGGTTTAAGTCAGATGTTGTGGAAATGTTCGTTAATAGGTTGGGGATAGTGGTGCGTGTTAATTGCTCAGGTCCACTTTGTAGATTAAGGTGCTTGGGAATATCTTTAGACCATTTTGAAGGTTTTATGATAGGAGACGAAGATGGGAGAAGGTGGTTTTATGTAAAATATGGGAGGTTGCTAAAGTTCTGTTATTTGTGCGGCAAAGTTGCATTAAATGTGAATGTCCGAAGTGTCCGATAGGGATGCAGGGCAACATAAGGAAGTATGGGGATTCACTCAAACATGCCCCCTCCCTCGAGGCACTGGGGCCAGTTTGAGGACCATCGAGTGATGACGTCAGGAAGTGAGTTCTAAGAACATATGGGTAGTTCTACCCATTAGCAAAAGGTCTAATCGAAGCAGGATAAGGCGATGGCCATATGCAGTCTTCCGCCAGTGGTCCATTGCAGGGTGTCATGGCCAAAACCAGCCATAGCCTATGCATTTCCATGCAATTCAAGTGTATTAAAGTAAAACATAGTCATACAACTCTAATGAGTCCATTTAGCCAAATTCTAGCACTTTACTTCTCGGTTTTGGAATAAAACAAAGTTTGCAGCTTAGTGACAGAGATGTTCTTTCTGGATGTTGTGTTCTAAAATAGGACAAAGTGTTTTAAGGCATCCCTGCACCATCAGAAAGAAAAAGGATTAATTGTAAAAGGAATGCAAGATAGAAAATCGACTACCATTATTTTTTTATAGTTAAATTCATTATCAAAGTTAATTATCTTTTTTTTTTTTTGTGAACTAGCCCACCATCGTTACATTGTCCACATCAGATGAAGGTGTAGCACATGTTCTCGATGCTTCAAGCTAGGTGGACGATGACATGACACATTTTTTCTAATTTAGGCACTAAAATTTTTTCCAATACTATATATTCCTCTAAACTTTGTTTCTACTTTCTTCTAGCATCCTCTTCCCCCTTTCACTCTCTTTCTCCTCAGGTTTATAGGAAGAAGAGTCTGGGTAATGAACCCAGTCGCTGATTTGGGTCCCATGATCCAGGTCACCTATTCAAACCTGAAGCATGAATCAAACCCATATTTGCGCTAAGCCGGGTCAATATCGACCCGATTTTAAGACCCAAGTCCAATTCTATATCCTTCATTTCTAGATTAGCCCTTCCCTTTCTCTCATTGTTATGTTAAATTCACTTGTTTTGATCTCCAATATGATTAGTTCAAGGGACAAAATTGGGTCGACACTCCAATTTCAAGTACTCGCGATTGCCCTTCTTTTCTTACTCTACGCTAAGCTAGGTATTTTAGTTAACTGGAAAGGATCCTTCTTCTTACTTGTACAAACCCTTTATTTGATTTTGCTCTTCACTTTTCTTGAGGAGTTTTTGTTGCTTTACACTCAAAGGAAGGATTCGAATGGAATCAAGAACAAGGTAGTTCGATCTTGAACTGAAAAGAGCAAGGGAACTTTCATGGTGAAGTGCAAAAGCCATCCAAAGTATCACTGAGGAAAAGCAGTAGCTACATTGCAGTTCAACCTCCATCTTGCTTTGGTTATGGGTTTTTTTTTTAATTTTTTTAAAGCCATAGCCATAGTCAGCCAGACACCGTAGCATGATCAGCTCTTCCATCTTGGCCCGCAAGAGTTGTTGCCAATTCATCTTCTCAGTTCCTTTCTCTTTTTCCAATTTTTTTTATTCAGTTTTTGATTTTGGTTTCAATTCATTAGCACTTTAGGTGGTTCTTAGTAATATTGAGCGGAATCGGCTTTAGAAAGAGTTTGTTGAGTGGTAGCCCAACCCTTCTTCCAGTTTCAAGCTCAAATTCAGCGATAATCTCCATAAATAGTTGCTTTTTTTTTTGTCTAATGTCTACTGCAATTTTTTCACTCTCTTGTTCTTGATGAGGGAATCGAGTGAATTGAGAAAGATGATGTGAATGTTTGAAATGTGGGTAATTGATGTGTGTTGACACCCAAGTTTATTTGGGTACTAACTTTTATTTAGTTCTAGGTTGATAAAAGTTAGTTTAGGAGCATTTTGTTTTGTTGGGGGCAATTTGGTCCTTTTGGTGTTATTAATTTTAGGAATTTAGAAGGGTCATCTAAGGTAGAAATAGAAATTAATTTAGTTTAGGTACTAATTCGGAGTCCTAAAGGTTTAGTAGGGTTGATTTAGGCAAAAAGGAAAAGTTTGGGTGAAACCGAGGGTTTTAGAAGATTTTAGGAAAAATTGGAAAGTTTGAGGCAAATCTGTCAAAATTGGAAAGTTTAGGGCAAATCTGGAAAAATCATGAAATTTTGGGAAAATCTGGTTATTTTTATAAAGCTTTAGGCTAATTTGACAAGTCAGGCAAAAATTGGGCTAAATTGCAATTTCATATAAAGATGGGGACCAGATTTGTAGCCTACGAGAGTTCTTGGACTAAAACTGATATTTTGACCAAATTATGTCATAACCTCTTCAAAATAAATTTGGATGAGTTTAAACTTAAAAAGACCTAGCTAATCTGGCTAAGCCTCTTCTAGTATAAATATGGGTAGAGATGGCAAATTTTGACCCGGCTTGAAGACCTGACCAAACCCACATGAACCCAAGACCGACCTGACCCGATTTGACCAGAAAAGTCAACGACCCGAACCCAACTGTACCCAACCCGACTTGAACCCGAACCCGACTAAAGTGAAATCTAAGAAAACTAGAACCCGAACCTGACCTGACCTGAACCCGAAATGACCCGTTGACTAAACTCGACAAGACCTGATTTTAACTTAAATCAATATAAAATATATGGTTGGCAAATACTTTAGAAAAATTATGATTTAATATATGTGAATGAGTTTCTTCTATTCTGTTGATCTGTTTTGCATTGTAGAGTAAGCGAGCAAGAACTATGGGAAGTGATTAGTGAAACGGTGGTAGAGAGATAAAAATAATTAGGTTTTAGAAATTATAATACCCATTCTGTTCCATATTCTTTGAAATATTTGATTTTTTTTTAATAATTTGAATTAAATTTATTCATATTACTCATTATATCTCAAATTATTTGCACCATTCATGTTTTAACAATTAATATACTATAATTTTTTGTTTTCAATATTTTAAAATATAAATAAACAATTTTATAGATGAATAATAAATCAAGACCTACAATTTTTAAATATATTTTTTTAATTTTTTTAATAAACAAGAATATAAATAAATTCATGTCAAACTAGTCAGAAAAGTTAAATGGAGCAAAGAAAATGGGACAGAGGGAGATTATTTGTTAGAAAAAAATTTAAAAAGTTTATATTTAGAAACTATAGGTCTTTATTTATTATTTAATATAATCATTTTTTATTTATATACTAAAATGTTGAAAATAAAAAATCATAGATTAATTGTTGAATAGTGAATATTACAAAGAACTTGACATATAGGGAGTATTTTATTAAATAAATTATATATTAATATATCTTCATAAATTTTATATTATTTTTATGTCTAGTTAAATTAAATTTTAATTAAAATAAAAAAAAAAGTGAATCAATTTAGCGATTTCAACTTATGCATCAGTGAACCGAGTAAACCTGACAATCAAACTGAATATGGTCTAAGATCTGATAACCAGACCTAATTGGATCCGAACCCAAATAAACCTAACCTGACCCAACTCAAACCCGAAATCAACCTGAACCCAAATAACCCGACCTGGACCCGAATACATGCTAACCCGATAAACCTGAACCTGAATGACCTGACCCAAACCTGAACCGACCCAGCCAATTGTCATCCCTAAATATGGGTCACCATTTGAAGGAAAAGAGGAGAGGAAATTCGCAACCATAAGCTCTTAGCAAAAAAAAAGGAAAATTGCAGCCTTAAGCCCCTGTTTTTTTTATCACAGCTTCCCCAAAACCCTAACCTTTCCCCCATGCCGCCGCCACCCCTGGTGTTTCCCTCTGCTATCAACGCCTCCAGCCCTTTGCCCGTTGCTCCAGCCACTGCTAGCCACGCTGCCACTGTGCCCAGGTGCTCGCCCCCACGCCGCGTGATACGTTACTTGAGGAAGGCGGCTAACGTGGCAGCAGGATCGCCAGGGTGGACGTTTGCATGTGGAGTTATTATTGTTGTTTTTTGGATTTTCATGGTTTTGGGCTGCGGCCTTGTAACGGTTTTCGTTTCCTTTTGATCTTCTAAAACATCCCAATGATTATAAATCATGCGGTCATAATCATTGGAAAGGCAATGAGAATTGATATCTCCTTTCCTATCCTTTTCTCTATTCTCTCTCAAAATTTTGTTCCATTGGCGTCAGTCCCTTAATCCTCGGAGTGCGTAGTCCTCCCCGATTCAGGGCAGCCAAAGTTTGGTATCAAGTTGGTATCAGAGCACTATCTTGGCCATGGTGGAAGTGACGAGGGGGCAAGAATGGCGAAAGACCGTGGAAGATTTCATGGAGAAATCTCGCGACCAGAACGATCGGGTAAGCCAGGACATAGCAGAATTATGCAAGATGATCACTGGGCTAGCTATCTCCTTACCTCCTCAGGTTCATGAGGTAAGTGATACTAGTACTAGCGGGACCAAACCAGTGACAACCAACCAGGAAGGACCAATGGGAAGCTTGAATCTATCCTGACTATCATGTATTGATTTTTCGCATTTTGACGGAGATGATATGGACGGTTGGATCTACCGGTGTAAGCAATTTTTCTCGGTAGACACCATGGTTGAAACTCTGAAGGGACAGGTAGCTTCGATTCACCTTATAGGGGAACCTTTGCAATGGCACCAAGGGTTTATGAGAAATCGCCCCACTGGGACGCCACTAGCTTGGAGGGAGTATGTGGAAACTTTAAGAGCTTAATTCGGACCTACTTACATTGATCCGATGAGTGACCTAAAGAATCTTTGACAGAGAGGCGGAATCGCGGAATACCAGAGCCAGTTTGATATGCTCCTCAACAAGGTAACTCACCTTCTCCATGAAGAGCTCATAATTAGTCTGTTCCTTGCTGGATTGTACTCTGAAGTGTAGATGCCAGTACGAATACTAAATCCTCGGACTCTGGTCTAAGCTCGAGGGCTAGCCAAACTTCAAGAGATGGTCAATTTGACTAAAGCTGCACGACCGCCGGAACGATCAAGAGGTTTACTGCCGAGACCACCTTCGCGACTGGCTTTACCTTCCACACAGAAGCTCGCACTACCAGCTCCCCCTTCTAACCCGAAGATAAAACCTAGGGGGTGAAAAGGTTGACTGAAAAAGAAATGGCGAAAAAGTGGGCTTGAAATGAGTGTTATTGGTGTAGTGATCAATATAGTCCTGGGCACAAATGTAGAAGAAGCCAGCTGTATAAGGTTGAGGTTATTTTTGAAGACGAGGGCAATGGGGAAGCAATGAAAATTGATGAAATCGTGGCCGAACCTACAGATGAAAAGTACTCTGGCGATGCTCCTCTCATCTCCTTGAATGCACTCTCGGGTTCACCAAGATATAATACCATGAGAGTTACAGGAATGCTTAAGGGCAAACCTGTGCATATACTCATTGATTCTGGAAGTACGCATATATTATTAGATGAAGCAGCGGGTAAACATTTGGGATGCATAGCAGAGAACACACATCTTGTAGGAGTGAAAAGTGGCTGATGGAACTGTTCTCAGGAGTGCTACTGTGTGTAGAGGGTTGACATGGACTTTAAGGGGAGTTGAATTCAAGGCTGATGTCTTGCTGCTGCCATTGGGGGGATGTGAGATGATCCTCGGGGTCCAATGGCTTAAGACCTTGGGTGAAATCTGTTATGGTCCCGAGTTATGGATCGAGTTATGGGGCGTTGAAGGACTGAGTCCTGTTGTAATTTGGATGAAGAGCAGTATTTGAAAGTGTTCCTCCCTTTCTTCCCTATCTTGATGTCGAACGTTAAGGGCTCGTTAGAGAGAACCCTTCGATCTCTTGGAAACCAATTGTGGGTGAAAGTCAACTTCCCTTTTTTTCCTTCCCTTCTTCCCGTTTAAGTACAACCAACGTTTAGGGATAAAAACAGGACATCGTAACTGACTCCACTACTAGCTATTCTACCATGTTCTACTGACATGAGATTTAATTGAAAATAAGGATAAACTGAAGGATAACTGAAATAGGCATCGTGGCCATTAGTTAGCTGCCACTTTCTTTCCCTCCGATTTGCTCCACCTGGGTCCATGCGTAAACCTCGTATAAACCTCAGTCCTCTTAGCAGCTGCAGGTGCTGTAGCGTCCCGGTCCGTGACATTACCCTCCCCTTGGACAACAAGCTTGTCCTCAAGCGCACAATGTGGGTATCGGGCGATCATGTCGTCAGCAGCCTCCCAAGACGCATCAGCTGGGGAAAGGCCTTCCCAATGTATCAAAATCTCACGCTTGCCACTGCGAGTACGAGTATCCAGGACAGCCTGAGGGAGTGGGCAGGCTTCCCCGTGTTGAACATGAGGCAGGGTCGGGGTTATTGCATCAGCTGGGGGTCCATGAAACTTTTTCAGGGCAGACACATGAAAAATGGGATGGATTTTCACCGACGCAGGTAATGCCACCTTGTAGGCGACCTCCCCGACGCGCTCCAGAATAGGGAATGGACCATAGAAACGAGGGGAGAGTTTCCGATTCGTTCGTGATGCCACGGAGAGCTGCCGATACGGCTGCAGCTTCAAAAGCACCAGATCTCCAACGAGGAACTGTACTTCCCTGTGATGACGATCATACTGTTGTTTGGAGCGCTGCTGAGCTTGTAACAGATGGGCTCGAAGGCACTTCAACACCTCATCTCTAGATCGCAGTTCATGGTCCACCGCTTCGACCCGTGATGCCCCTGAGCAATAAGCCAGTAATTTCGGAGGGGGCCTGCCATATACCACTTCGAAGGGAGTAGCTCGCAGTGATGAATGGAAACTGGTATTATAGCAGTACTCCGCCCAAGATAACCACTCGGACCACTGTTTCGGTTTATCTCCAGCGAAACAGCGCAAATACATCTCCATGACCTTGTTCACAATCTCCGTTTGTCCGTCGGTCTGCGGATGATATGCGGAGCTAAAGGATAATTTAGTTCCACTGAGGCGAAACAATTCCGTCCAGAATGCGCTTGTAAAAGTAACATCACGATCGCTGACAATAGTTTCAGGAAGGCCATGAAGCTTGACAATATTGTCAAAGAAGAGTCGAGCCACACTTACTGCTGAATACGGATGGGACAGGGAGGTGAAATGGGCGTACTTGGAAAGGCGATCCACTACTACCAGGATCACGTTTTTCCCACGAGAGGATGGGAGCCCCTCTACGAAGTCCATGCTAGTATCTGACCAGATTTGGAGCGGAACTGGAAGGGGCTGCAGGAGTCCTGTTGGCTGGAGTTGCTCCACTTTGTTTCGCTGGCAGACTTCACATGTTCGTACGAAGTTTTGCACCATTTTTTTCATCTCCTTCCAGTAAAAGTCTCTTGCTAGTCGCTTTAAAGTCTTTTGGTAACCTTCATGACATTGGCTGTGAACAGCTGAAACAGTAGACAAACGTAAGGGGGAGTTGGGTGGAAGGTACACCCGATGCTTAAAGAAGATCAAACCATCCTTGAATTCCCACGGACCCAAGGCTTCCCCGTCTCGAATTCGAGAGACTAGTTCTTGCAGTGCTGCAGAGCTAGCAACCTCGGAGCGAACAGCGTCGAACAAATCCAACTGAGGCATGGAGATGGCAGCCAAAACGCCTCCTTCGAATTGTCGAGAAAGGGCGTCGGCGACTATATTATCCCTTCCAGCCCGGTAGTGGACCGAAAAATCATAACCCATCAACTTACTGACCCATCGCTGGTGAGGAGAAGCGATGCTGCGCTGGTCCAACAGGAATTTAAGACTGTAATGGTCAGTGTGCACCACAAATCGCTGGCCCCAAAGATACGGTCGCCAATGTTGGACAGCTGTAGCCAACCCCATCAGCTCCTTCTCATATGCAGGCAATTGCTGGTGGCGGCCGCCAACGGCACGACTGAAGAAAGCAACTGGGTGGCCGTCCTGCTGTAACACGGCCCCAATTCCTGTTCCCGATGCATCACATTCGACCGCAAATGGTTTGTCAAAGTCTGGAAGTGCGAGGACTGGGGTGCAAGTCATGGCGTCCTTAAGTTCCCGGAAAGCTGCTGTGGCCTCCTCTGTCCAAGTGAAAGAATTCTTTCGCAGTAATGAAGTTAATGGTGCAGCAATAGATCCATAATTTTTGACAAAGCGGCGATAATAGCCCGTGAGACCGAGGAAACCCCGTAAGGCTCGGACACTCGTAGGTAAGGGCCATTCAAGCATGGCTGAAATTTTGCTCGTATCTGCGGAAACTCCAGCTGATGAAATGGTGTGACCCAAATAGGAGATCTCTCGCTGAGCAAACCTGCACTTCGATTTTTTGAGAACCAAGCTATGTTGTCTGAGTAATGCAAAAACCAATCGAAGGTGTTGGATGTGCTCCACCCAAGTTCGGCTATAAATAAGAATGTCGTCAAAGAAGACAAGCACAAATTTTCTTAGGTAAGAAGAGAAAACCGAGTTCATCAAGGCTTGAAAAGTGGATGGTGCATTTGTTAGGCCAAACGGCATTACCAGAAACTCAAAGTGGCCATGGTGAGTGCGAAATGCCATTTTTTCCACATTGGGAGAGGCCATCCGGACCTGGAAATAGCCGGAGTGTAAATCCAATTTGGTGAAAATTTCTGCCCCGTGCAGCTCTTCTAACAATTCTTCTATTACTGGAATTGGGAATTTGTCCTTGACTGTCTTGGAGTTGAGGCATCGGTAGTCAATGCAAAACCACCAAGTGCCATCTGATTTCGGCACTAACAGAACTGGGGATGAAAAGGGTGATTGGCTGGGTCTGATTATACCCCTTTCTATCATCTCCGCACACTAGTGTTCAATTTCGTCTTTCTGCTTATGTGGATAGCGATAAGGACGAACTACCACAGGATTTGTCCCTTGCTCCAGAACAATCCGATGTTCAAATTGGTGTTTTGGAGGTAAGCCATTGGGTTCGCTGAATAGGTCTTCAAATTCAGCCAGTAAACGGTGAAGTTCCCAGTCCCTATCCACGTCGATAAGCGTAGATGAGAGATAGTAAGTTGGAGAGTAATCCGCTTGTTGGAGTCCACAGAGGGTTATGCTCTTGTCTTGCCACTTAAATCTCATCGTAAGTTGGTGAAAGTCCCAAACAATAGGGCCTAATGTTTTAAGCCAATTAACTCCAAGGACGACCCCAATTTGGTTCAATGGCAGCACAAACAAGTCCACTTTAAATTGCTGGTTGTTCAATTCCAAAAAGACTCCTGGGCACAAACCTGGGCTTCGAACTTGTTCTCCATTGGCTACTTGCACCGTAAGGTCATCTCGTGATACCAGTTGCAGCTTCAGCTTAGACACGGCAGCCGCGTCAATAAAACTATGCGTGCTTCCGGAATCCACCAGCACTGTGAACACGGTCCCCAAAATTGACCCATGGACACGCATGGTCCGGGCAGAAGACATACCGGTGACAGCATGAAAAAAGATCTCAGGAGCTTCAGAGCTCTCAACCAAATTATCCTTCTCTCCACTTTGGTTGGTCTCTTCTGACAATTCCAACCAAAATAGTTTTTTACACTGGTGTCCTGGCGTGAAACGCTCGTCGCAGTTGAAGCAGAGTCCTTTTGCTCACCTTTCTTCGAGTTCTCATCGGTTCAGTTTCTTGACGAATTGTGCTGGTGGAAAGCTCTGCTTGGGAAGTGACACATCAGCTCTTTTCAAGTTCCCTCTCATTTCGTACAGCCTAGCTAGGTTCATGGCTGTCGAGAGATTAGTTGGATGATGTAACTCCACCTCGATCGCGATATAATCTTGCAGTCCGCACAAATATCTCAACCTCTTGTTCTGCAGTAAGCGTACTGGCTCGAGCGGATAGTTGTTCAAAACGGCGCTGATAGTCCTCCACTGATCCCACTTGACGGAGCTTGGAGAGTTCACCTAGCTTGTTGCTTCGGATGGGGGGCCCGAAGCGGAGGTTGCAGTGCTGCTTGAAATCCTCCCAGGACAATTCGGGCATGTCCTTTTCCAGTTTGAAGAACCACAGCTGTGCATCACCTTCCAAGTGGAAGGAAGCCAGCCCTACCTTTTCTTCCTCCGTCGTACGCTGGTGACGGAAAAAATGCTCACAGCGATTAAGCCATCCCAGGGGGTCAATGGTCCCGTCATAACGTGGGAAGTCCAGCTTGGAATATTTAGGAACCAAGGTTCCTCCCTCAGGGGCTTCTACCCGCTTCTCCCGCATACCCCGATGGGAAAAGCTACTTTCTGTTCCTTGCCCCATGTTCAATCGACTGCCAGAGAGATTGCGAGAGAATGCTTCCAGCCGTGCATCCATCTCCTTGTATCTCAACTCCATTGTGGAACTAGCCTGCTGGCGTTCCACCCTGCCCATTTCTCGATCGTCGTTGTATTTCTTCATAAACATCTCGAGTTGTTGTTGGAGTCCTCGAATATCCCCCATAGTCTCCGGCTCTGATACCAATTTGTTATGATCCCGAGATAGGGATCGAGTTATGGGGCGTTGAAGAACCAAGTCCTGCTGGAACTCGGATGAAGAGCTGTATTTGAAAGTGTTTCTTCCCCTTTTCCCTATCTTGATGTCGAATGTTAAGGGCTCGTTAGAGAGAACCCTTCGATCCTTTGGAAACCAAATATGTGTGGAATTCAACTTCCTTTTGCACTCCCCTTTTGCACGTTTAAGTACAGCAAGCGTTTAGGGATAGAGAAACAGGATATCTTAACTGACTCCACTACTAGCTATTCTACCACGTTCTACTAACATGGGATTTAAACGAAAATAAGGATAAACTGAAATAGATATCGTGGCAATTAGTTAGCTGCCACTTCCTTTCCCACCGAGCTGCTCCTCCTGGGCCCATTTGTAAATCTCGTATAAACCTTAGTCCGCTTAGCAGCTGTAGGTGCTGTAGGGTCCGGGTCCGTGACAAAATCCAATGGAACTTTGATCAACTCCGGATGTCATTCTCCTACTTAGGAAAGAAGATAATGCTGAGAGGCTCGACAACCTCAAATGCTGAGTTAGTTTCGAGTAAGGGCATGCATAAATTATTGGGGCAAAACCAGAAAGCTGTAGGAGGGCAGACTTATGCTCTCCAACTTGTTGGTGAGTTGGACTTCGACATTGATTCTTGTTACGCTGTTGAGGTTAACAGAACATATAATGAAGAGATGATGTCTTTGCTCCAAAAGTTTGACAGTCTGTTTGCAGAACTAGTTAACTTGCCGCCTCATCGAACACATGATCATCGGATTAACCTCAAGGAAGGGGGAGAGCCAGTTAACATATGACCATATAGGTACCCTTATGTGCAGAAGGACATCATTGAGCAAATGATACAAGAAATGCTAAAGGCTAGGGTTATTCGAGCTAACAAGAGCCCATTCTCTTCCTCTATTGTGCTAGTTAAGAAAAAAAATAATTTATGAAGGCTTTGTGTTGATTATAGGGAACTTAATAAGGTCACCATTAAAAATAAGTTCCCTATACCTATCATTGAAAAGTTATTTGATGAGTTACATGGAGCCCAGTACTTTACTAAGGTAGACTTTAGATCAGGATATGAACAAATACGCATGGAGCTAAATGACATTCATAAAACCGTCTTTTGAGACACATCATGGGCACTTTGAGTTTCTTGTAATGCCTTTCATATTAATGAATGCCCCATCCACTTTTCAGAGCCCTTATGAATAAAGTGTTTGGTCCTTACTCTCACAAATTTTGTTTTGGTTTTCTTTGATGACAACCTTATTTACAGATAGGATTAGGAAGAACACTTGCTCCATGTTTAGAAAGTATTAGAGGTACTACAAGAACACTCATTGTACGTTAAGGAGAGTAAATGTAGCTTCAGTCAACCCTCCATTGAATACTTGGGGCATATTATCAGTCACCAAAGCGTGTCCATTGATCCTTCGAAGATCACGAATATCCAAGAATGGCCAGTTCCCGGAACAGTCAAACAGCTTCACGGATTCCTCGGTCTTGCTGGGTCCTACCGGCATTTTATTAAAGGGTATGGGTTGATAAGCAAACCCTTGACACAACTCTTGAAGAAAAATAGCTTCAGTTGGGACTGAGAAGCGGAGAAGGCATTTCAGTAGTTGAAGCAAGCACTAAGCTCTGCCCCAATATTGGCTCTTCCCAATTTCAAAGACACTTTCATCATTGACACAACGCGTGTTAGTATGGAATAGGAGTTGTTCTGTAGTAGCAGGGACATCCTATTTCTTACTTAAGCAAGGCTCTCTCGCCACGGCATCAAGCCTTATCCACATATGAGAAGGAGTTTCTCGCCATCATTATGGCTATTGAGAAGTGAAGGGCCTACCTGCTCGGCTAGCATTTTATAATCAGAACGGATCATCGTAGCTTGAAATTTCTGATGGAACAACGCATATTAACTCCATTGCAACAAAAGTTGATTGTTAAACTAATGCCCTATGATTATAAGGTATAATACAAAAAGAGAAGGGAGAACTTGGCGGCTGATGCACTCTCACGACTTTCCAGACAAGAGTTAGGGTGTATGGCTCTTTCCATGATTAATACTATCCTCTTGTCTGAGATTATGAGCAACTATGCTTAGGATGACTAGTTGCAGCAACTCACTTAAGGAGCTCGAACATGGGTCGGATACTCATCCAAAGTATACATTCTTACACTGGGTACTGATGACGAAGGGCAAACTTGTTATTGGTTAAGACACACAGTTGCAACTGAAAATTATAGGGCTAATCCACAATGAGGCTGTTGGAGGACACTCCAAAATGGAGGCTACTACTTAGAAGTTGAAAAACTGGTGCTATTGGAAATGTATGGATCGGGACATATGTAATTTCATTCGGAATTGGGATATTTGTCAAAGGTCTAAGGTGGACAATGCAGCATGTCCAGGGTTGTTGCAACTTATTCCTCTACCTGAAGCGCCATGGACCGACATCTCGATGGATTTCATGGAAGGATTGCCTACGGTTCATGGCAAAGAATTCATTCTGGTAGTTGTGGATCGAATGAGTAAATACGCTCACTTCGTACCTCTATCTCTTCCTGATTCTGCTGCCATAGTAGCAAGGGCATTCATAGAAAACATTTACAAGCTGCACGGCTTGCCACGTATTATTATCAGTGATCGGGATTTATCTTTCCTTAGCTCCTTTTGGCAAGAATTGTTCCGTCGTCAAAGGGTGGAGCTTCACATGTCTACGGCCTACCATCTGCAGACTGATGGCCAGATTGAAGTCATAAACCATTGCCTAGAAACATACTTGAGATGTATGACAGTTGGGAAGGAGAATGAGAGGGTAGACTGGTTCCCTTAGCCGAATGGTGGTACAACACCAATTACCATTCAGCAGCTGGTTTTAGTCCTTATGAGATTTTATATGGACAAAAACCACCTGTGCATGTAGCCTACATTCCAGGCAATTTCGTTGTGAAGTCGGTCGATCTCAGCCTTTCAGGTCAGGAAGAAATGATGAAGCAACTTAAAATGAATTTGATGAAGGCACAAGCTCGCATGAAGCAACAGGCAGACAAACATCGTTTGGAGAGAGAATTTGCCATTGGAGATTGGGTATATTTGAAGCTACAAAAGCACAGGCAAACTTCCCTAAGCAAGGATACCAAGCAAAAGTTGAGGGGCAAATATTGCGGTCCATTCCAGGTTGCTGATAGGGTGGGCAAGGTGGCATACAGACTTGTGTTGCCTCCTGAAGTAAAAATCCACAACGTCTTTCATGTTTCCTTGCTTAGAAAGAAAATTGGTGATGATCCTGTTATGATGACCTTGCCGGATTTCGATCAACCAAAGAAAAGGGTCCCTTTTGCCATCTTGGATTGGAAAATCCATCGACAGGGAAGTAAGGCGGTGACTCGAGTCCTGGTGCATTGGTCCAACTCACCCCCGAAGAAAGCTACTTGGGAAGAGTATGCGAGCTTGAGGACGAAGTTCCCTGATTTCCATGACTCTTGAGGGCAAGAGTCGTTTAAGGGGGTAGGCTTAATACGTTACTTGAGGAAGGCAGTTGACATGGCAGCAGGATCGCTAGGGTGGACGTTTGCATGCGGAGTTATTATTGTTGTTTTTTGGATTTTTATGGTTTTGGGCTGCGAGCCTGCGGCCTTGTAACTGTTTTTGTTTCCTTTTGCGATCTTCTAGAACATCCCAATGATTAGAAATCATGCGGTCATAATCATTGGAAAGGCAATGAGAATTGATATCTCTTTTCCTATCCTTTTCTCTGTTCTATCTCAAAATTCTGTTCCATTGGCATGAGTCCCTTAATCCTCGGAGTGCGTAGTCTTCCCTTATTCAGGGTAGCCAGAGTTTGGTATCACGGCGCAGCCGCCCCAACTGTCACCCGTTGCTGCCGACGCAGGAACCAGGAGGAGTCTTGATCGCGTCTTCCCCTGTCCCGCCATCATCGGCTCCGTCGGCCATCCTACACCCCACCCTGAGGTCGCCAGCCACCCAGGAAGGGAGCCCAAGCCGCTGATTGCCCAGTCTCTGTCGTCAGTTCCCTGAATTGAAGAAGATCCGCTCCCAAACCAGCGAACCCGAGCCATTCTTGCGTCTAACCCGGTCAACTTCATCTCCTTTGGTATAGCTCTTGATTAGCCCTTTATCTTTTTATTTTAATCGTCTAAGTCACTAACTTTCCTTTGTTTTGCAGATTAGTCATTCACAGCAAACTTTTGTTGTTTGTTTTTCTTTGTTTCTTTATTTATTTCTTTGTTTGGCCTCACATTAAACTTAGTTATTAAATTTGCATAGGGGTACAATGTAGGATATTAATTTGGTTTGTCTCTTTTCTTGTTTATTTTTTTAGAATAATTTAATTTTAATTCCCATAATACATTCTAAAGGTTAATAAAACACAAAAATTTATTGGTTAAGCAGTTGTAAAATACTCAATAAACCTTTGAGATCTGTTCTTGGTGGATTTGATAAAATTCGGAGATGGATTATCTATTCAAATCCGATTGATCTGATAAGATTCACGGTTTGAACAAGACACTCCATTCAAATTTTTGGTAGATTTAATAAAATTATGAGATTTCAAGGATGTAAGGATTCCATATCCGGTTGATCTTGTAAAATTCACTGTTTGGAATTAAATAAAATTAAACATAATTAAATAAAATTCATTAAAATTATTTTCATCAACGATTAGATAAGGAAGCAAAGATTTAAAAAAAGATAAAACCGAAACCC